>SJYT01021743.1:385023-400756 GCA_006410635.1 Cephalophus harveyi | reverse complement strand
CAGTCACATGCACAACTGGGTATTGTTTTCGCTTTGGCTCCATCCCTTCATTCTTTCTGGACTTATTGCTCCACTGATCTCCAGTAGCATATTGGGCACCTAATGACCTGGGGAGTTCCTCTTTTGATATCCTATCATTTTGCCTGTTCATACTGTTCATGGGGTTCTCAAGGCAAGAATACTGAAGTGGCTTGCCATTCCCTTCTCCAGTGGACCACATTCTGTCAGACGTCTCCACCATGACCCGCCTGTCTTGGGTTGCCCTGCAGGCATGGCTTGGTTTCATTGAGTTAGACAAGGCTGTGGTCCTAGTGTGATTAGATTGACTAGTTTTCTGTGAGTATGGTTTCAGTATGTCTGCCCTCTGATGCCCTCTTGCACCACCTATCATCTTACTTGGCATGGGTAGCCTTTCCCTTCTCCAGTGGATCTTCCCAACCCAGGAATCCAACTGGGGTCTCCTGCATTGCAGGCGGATTCTTTACCAACTGAGCTATGAGGTAGCAAGGAGCTTGCCCATCAGAGCCTCTCAAAGCCAAACTAGCCAGAAGATGGGGCAATTTGAGTATTTAATAATAATAATAATAACTGACGGAATAAAATATATATTAATAATAAAGATCTATGAGTTCATAATAATAATAAAATCAAGTAAGTCACTGGTCACATTTTTATTCTGAAAAGGGAATGAATCAAGCACTTATCCTGCCATTTCTGTACAGAGTATTATTACAGAGCAATAGAGAGTCATTGTGGGAGGTCCTTCTTTAGAGAAGACTCTAAAAATAATTCCTGCAGAAGGAATGATAAACTTAAGGAAATATGGATCTGGATGATGAACAAAAACATCTAATAAAACCAACATGTAAAAAACAGACAGGAGCCTTGCAATAAATCAGTGCTGGCACCGCAGACCCTCCCATCAACCTCAGCACTCGGAGAAGAGAGACGAGTGGCCATCTGTTCTGATGTGATGCGGCAGAACGACGATACAGCACCAGGGCTTCCCTCACAGTTCATTCAGTAAAGAATCTGCCTGCTGTATGGTAGACTCGGGTTTGATCCTTGGGTCAGGAAGCTAAGCATGGAGAAGGCAATGGCAACGCGCTCCAGTATTCTTGCCTGGAGAATCCCACGGACGGAGGAGCCTGGCGGGCTACAGCCCGGGTGCTGCAAGAGTCAGACACGACTTAGCGACTAAACCACCACCATCCATGGAGCAGTTTTTGCCAAAAAAAAAATAATAATAAAGAATGTGAATCTAATCAAGGTCTTAGATCTAAAACTACCAGTTTACAGGAAAAGCAGGTGAGAGAGGAATATGACAAATAATACCACAGGGACAAAACCAGCCCAATCAGAGCTCAGGAAACTCTACAAGACAATGGTATTGTTTCTCTCACAAATAAATGGCATTTTTAAAATAGGAAGAGGGAAAAAAATGGAACTGAAAGTGTCGTGGATTGGAAGAGATTTATAGATAACTAATCAGGACCTGCTGCAGAGGACAGGGAAGGCTTCTCAATACTCTGTAATGACCTATTTGGGAAAAGAACCTAAAAAAGAGTGAAATATATGAGCATATAACTGATATACTTTGCCATACAGCAGAAGCTAACACAGCATTGTAAATCAACTATTTATTGTTGTTTGGTCGCTAAGTCGTATTGGACTCTTTTGCAACCCCATGGACGGTAGCCCGCCAGGTTCCTCCGTCCCTGGAGTTCTCCAGGCAAGATTACTGGAGTGGTAAGGTGATAATTCCAACTGGTGACAAAGCCGATGTGAGGCTTAAGAGTGTCTCATTTAGTAACGACATCAGCATCTGTTTGCGAAATTGCAGCCTGTGTAATGCACATGTTAAAGGGCGCATTAGTCAGTATTGTAGAAGGGTCCTGTAAAGTCAGCCAGACCTGCTATGAACACTAATTGCCATTTGAAGCCACTGGGTAGACAGTGGCTCCGCTCTAAACCACTTTTTAGCAATTGTATCTTTTTCCTGATTATATTTTTAATGTACTTCGCTGTTTATGTTGATGAGTTTTTTATGTACTTTTGGTGATGTTTCAGTTTTATGTACTCTCATGACATCAGAAAAGTACCACTGGTTGTTTGCAGCCGTACTGTGTAATCAGCCTACCACAGGCTTCCGTATATAACAAAGTAATTAATATTGTGCAAGTGTAAAGCACTTCTGTTGTGAAAGCAGTGTTTGGAAAATGAGAAGTTATTTTAAATGGTTACAAAATAGTAGTCAGTTTCATAATCCCTACTTTCCGCCCTTAAAGGTTTGCTTTACCACAGAAAGAGTCCCTTATTTGTCATTGCAAGATTCTTAGAAAATGTGTTTAATCCTCTTAAATACAATCAGTACTAAAAAGTCTGTATTATTTTGGTCTGTTGGGTACAGAGTACAAGTTGCAATCACAGGAGGGAGAGGACATTTCCCATTGTCTCTCTTAAGCTGTACAATTTTTTTTCTCCAGCATTTTGTTTTATATAGGTTTTGAATTCCTTTAACTTTTATTGTGTGTACTGAATACTGCACATATACTATTCTGATTGTTTGCTCTAGTTTACTACCAATAAAAGACCTGTTAATCACATAAAAAAAAAAGATACTGGAGTGGGTTGCCATTTTCTCCTTCTAGGGATCTTCCCAACCCAGTGATCAAACCCACATCTCTTATGTCTCCTGCTTTGGCACGTGGATTCTTTACCACTGGGCCACCTGGGAAACCCACTATACTGTAGTAAAAATTTTAAAAGGGGAGAGAGAGAGATTTAAGAAGTAGATATACCAAAGATAATACAGAGACCAAGGCTGGATCCTGATTGGAATAGTCGTATGGAAAATAAGATATTTTGGAGACATCTAGGAGATTTTAAAATAGACTGGATATCCAACAATAGTAAGGAACCATTGCTTATTCTATTGAGGGTGATAGGATATTGTATTTATGTTTTCAAAAAGTGGTAGAAGACAGTTTCTGATAGAGGTTTCACATAGCAGGTGAAATAGGATGTTTTGGGTTTGCTTTAAAAATTCCAGGAAAAAAAAAAATGAAGAGAGGAGGGAAGGAGGGAGGATCAAGGATGACTAATAATGACAAAGTGTTGATAACTGTGGGCGCTGGCTCATGAGTACACTGGACATTCACAACTTCATTCTCTCTGCTTTCGTGTGTTTGATATTTTCCATAATAAAGAACAGAGTCTTGAGTACTTTCTTGCCAGGAAGTGTCATATCCCCCTCCAAAGAGAGAAAGAGCAGCAGCTGAATGAGAAACAGCCTTGGACGCAAAACGATAACCCAGAGGCACCAGACACAGGCAGAAGAAAAATCCCCATGCAGGACAGGGCGTGATTGCGCTAAGGCAGCCAGTGTTTATCAAGCATCTACTGTGTTTAGGTACAGCATTAGCTCTTTCAGTCCTGACCACAACCCTACAAGTAGGTCCTATGAATATGCCCATTTTATTGACAAGGAGACAGAGGCACCGGAAGATGAAGTAGCCTGTTCCAGTCATGGAGATGGGAATTCAACTTTCTTTAGATTGCTCTGCAAACCCAGAGAGGCTGCCCTTGGGCACTTCCAGAGGTTGGAAGGGGGCCTCCAAGGACACCCAAGGGGCAAACTCTGTGGCCCCTGGAGCCCATCCCTGAAGGTGATTTTGTCACCAGCCCAGGGAAAGGAGGCAGAGAAAAACACAGATCACTGTTACAGAAATATTCAGAGCTGGATTTTTAGGGTACTTGAATCTGCAGGCTGAGATTTTGACCCACTAAACACCCAGCTCATATATTAAATAAGATGAAAAATGTTCAAGAACCTAGCAAAGTGCCTGGTACACAGTAGGGAGACAAGAAATGGCAATGCTCTTATTTCCCATTGATCCCATTGGAGAGCTCAGATCTTTCTCTGAACCATTCTTTTTAATTTCTAGTTCCTTTATGTTTCCTTAAGGTCAACCAGGTCAGCCAGGCTGATGGTCCAGCATATGTGCTGGTATGGCCATAGCAGAGATCAAATTGTTCCAAGGGGAAAGGTCAGTTCATCCGAAGAGTGGATGAACTGGGTATGGTATATCCATGTAGTGGAATATTATTCAGCCGTAAACGGGGATGGAATATTGACATAAGCTACAATGTGGATGAAGCTTGTAAACATTATGCTGAGTGAAAGAAGTCAGAATCATATTATATGATTCCATTTATATAAAATGTCTAAAATAGGCAAATCCATAGAGATGGGAGATGTGCTTGTAACAGCCTGGAGGTAGGGGAGCAGGAGCAGGGAGGGACTGCTTAGTGGTACAGGGTTTCTTTTGAGGGTGATGAATAGTTTCTGGAAATAGATAAAGGAGGTGTTGGGGACAGGGCTTCCCCAGTGGCTCCGTGGTAAAGAATCTGCCTGCAAGGCAGGAGACTTGAGTTCGATCCCTGGGTCAGGAAGATCCCCTAGAGGAGGGCACAGCAACCCACTCCAGTATTCCTGCCTGAAGAATCCCATGCTCAGAGGAGCCTGGTGGGCTATGGTCCATAGGGTCACAAAGAGTCGGACACGACTGAAGCAACTTAGCACACACGCGGTGATGGGGCAACATGGAATGTGCTTAGTGCCATTGAATGGTGCACCTCAAAATGGCGAAGTATAAATTTTGTGGCATTTTGGTCGATTAAAATTAAAATGCCAGTGTCCTAAAGATAAGGAAGGGCCAAAGGACCGTTCCAGATGAGTAGGGACTAAAAGACCAGGACACCCAAATGTGATGTGACATCCTGGACCGCAGCCTGGAGCAGGAAAGACAAATTCACTCTGAAGGCCATTATCTGGACCACGGAGCAAGTTTTAACTTGATCTATGGACTAGATCACAGTATCGCATCAAATGCTAAATTCCCTGATAGTGATCACTGTACTCATGTAAATGAATGTCTTTGTGTTTGAGAAGGAGACCCTGAGATATTTAGGAGCAAAAGATGCCTGCAACTTCCTCTCAACTGGTTCAGAAAAAAAAGAAAAGGTGGTAGATGATAGATTAATCGATAGAAAGGACAGATAGACAGAGCAAACCTGGAGAATCTGTGTCAGGAGAGTACGGAAGTTCCCTGTATTATTCTTGTAATTTTTTCTGTAAATGTGAAGATGTTTCCAAAAAGTTAAAACGGTTGCTTTATTTCCGCTGATAAAGAGGCTCTGCCCTGAGTCCCCCACCTGACCATCCTCACCCCCAGCACCCTGACCTCCCTTTTTCTACTCTGGGACCCCCAAGCTCAGATCACTAAAGGGTCAATGCTGGGCATGGCAAGAGGCCCCAGATCCTGCCCAGGAGGACCCTGCACTGTAGCAGGTGATTAAATGTTTTAAGTGTCCACCTCGGACGTGATAACATGCAGCTAACTTCGATCTCTGCTCGTTTCACAAGCTCTGGACTATGCTGCAGAATAATCCAGGCCCCAGAAGGGGGACGCCTCCCCACCTCCTGCTCTCACGCTCACCGTTACCCCTTACATCAGCTGACAAAGATCCTCGCCTGCGATGAGCTCACGCAGCCCTTCCCTCTCACTGACTTCACAAGGGCAGGAAAAAGATGCTGATTCTAACGCTCTGCGGTTTTTAGGATCCTCCTGATGTAAATGGCTTGCAAAGTTTAGTCATGGCTGTATCTCTATAAAGAAGGGAAACAGCTGAAGCGTCCAGGCAAGAGGCAACTGGCTCAATAATGATGACACTTCCAGGCGAAACAATTTTATGCAACTAGCAAAAGAATGAGGAAGTTTACCTAAGGGTGGGTGTGGAAAGAACTCCAAGATCTAGGGTGAAACAGGACAAGTAAGAACAGTGTGTGAAGCAACGCTACCTACCAAAGAGGAGTCATTCTTCCTCTGTTTTTCTCTCTCTTCCCAACCTTCTCCCCTCCTCACCACTTCCCCTCTGTCGATTTCTCTCTCCTAAGTGTCTGCACAGATTAGCTCCAGAAGCAGGCAGAGGAAATCTGGAAGAGCGGTTGCCCCAGGGGAAGGGAAGTAGGAGGTTGGTATACTTTCTTGGGGGGAGGGGGGCGGGGTTGGTCCCCGCTAAGAGGCCTGTGGGATGCTAGTTCCCCGACCAGGCATCGAACCTGCATCTGCTGCACTGGAAGCACAGAATCTTAACCACTGGACTGCCAGGGAAGTCCCTCACCATATATGCTTTTGTTCTTCCGGTATGTAGAGCCACATCAGTGAATATACCACCCATTCCCCTCTCCCCAGAAACGGATATTATATAGCCTCTACTAAAGAATTTGTGGTTCTACCATTCTAGAAGGGGCTTCCCAGGTGGCTCAGCAGTAAAGAATCCACCTGCCAAGCTGGAGTTGCACGTTTGCTCCATGGGTCAGAAAGATCCCCTGGGGAAGGAAATGGCAACCCACGCCAGTATCCTTGCCTGGGGAATCCCACGGACAGAGGAGCCTGGGGGGCTACAGTCCACGGGGTCTCAAAGAGTGGGACACGACTTGGCACCTGAGCACACGCAAGTGCCATTCTAGGAGTCTAGGAAAGGGTCTAAGCATATTTCTTCATCTCATAAATGTTAGCAGACGCGAGATTGGCTCCTGACACACCTGGCACCTGTCCTTGGAGAGGTTATGGTCTCCCGTGAGAGGGAAATTAATCACCAGGGATGGGAACTGAGCATGTTCTACAGAGAATCCTGCCTGGCGGGGGATCAGGAGAAGGGTGTTGGAAAAATCAAGCCACAACTCCGCACGACCCACTCCAGTATCCTTGCCTGGGAAATCCTATGGACTGAGGAGCCTGGAGGGCTACAGTCCATGGGGTCGCAAAAAAAGTCGGACATGACTTAGCCACTAAGCAACAACAAAGAACTAAGTAGAAATGAAAAACAAAACAAAACAAAACATTGCAACATGGTCCAAATGAAATTTCTGCACTGATGGGAATGTCCCAGAGATGTGCCATCAGAATGGTAACCGCCAGTCACCTGTGGCCGTGGAGTTTGTGACATGCGGCAGGTGTGTCTGGGAACTGAACTTGTACTTTGCTGTCTTTTTAATTAAGCTTCACCAGTCACGTGTGGCTGGTGGCTGCGTCTCAGACTCCAGCGGTCTGGGGCTCCTAAGCGATTCCTAAGTGCTTCCTAGGTGTTAGTCTGTTAATTCTCTAACCAAAAGAGCAAGCCCAAAGGCAGGTGCTCTTTTTTTTGCTAAGATCACAGGCTCATTTTAAGAGCCCTTGCCTACTGTGTGGAGAAAGGGCCAGATCAGAAGCTGAGAAGGAGAGGTGATCGGCATTGTCCAGCTGTGGTGAGGGATGACGGTGGTTTGCACTAGGGTGGTGAGTGTGAGGGCTCATGAATGGATCAGAGGAGAAGAGGGCTAAAGAGAAGATGTTTAGGAGAAAAGCAATCAGAATCACCAGCTTCTAAGTCCTCTTCATGTATCAGCTCTTCTTTTTTTGCCATCGCAACACCCATTTTGCAGATGAGAAAACTGAGGCTACAGACAGCTTAAGAGACCTTTCCAGGTCCTCACTGTTAGCAAGTGACAGAGGTAGGAGAGACCTTCAGAGAGTCCAACCCTAGAAACTTCTCTGAGAGGTTACCAGGCCTCAGGCGTGGTGGGAGTGAGGGGCATGCCTTCAAGGCAAAGGGTCACACGGTAACAGGGAGGATGTCACACGCCAGAAGGTGAAAGAACATCAGCGAGGCTGGCAGGTAGCCAGGACGAGGTTGGAGGAGCCACAGATGTCATGTTAAAGGAGATGCATTTTATCCTGGGGTCATGGGGAGCCACAGATGGTCTTTGAGTCACAGAGGGACTAGATGAGAGTTCTTGTTTAGAAAGCTTCCTCTGGCTGCTGTGGGGAGGTGAGATTAGAGGCAAGAGAACCAGAGAGGAGGCTGGGGCAGGGACTCAGGCCAGCAAAGATGGGAGCGATCCCCCGAGGAGGAAGAAAAGTAGGAGAGTTAAGAGGGGCCACACGCCCCTTCCCTCCCTCGCGGGGCTTCCGTCTTGCCATCTTCAGGGCAGGGAACATCCTGCCAACTGTCCCCTTCTTTACGGCGGAAATAATAGACTCAGGGATGCTGTCAGGCCTAGGAAATACACAGAAGGCACGGGCTGCTTTTTTTTCCAGAACATCCCTCTCCCCATTTCTACATGGACACAATGTCTTTAAACAATCCACCCACAGAACCACATAAAACCACTAGGGCATCCTCGGAAACTGGGATACAAGGGTGGGGGTGAGCATCTCGACTCATCCTCTTGAATCTGCACAGTCTTTGAGACTCAACATTCCTGAGCACAAAGAAACACAGGCATTTGCATTTTAAAAACCATGTGAAAAAGACAAACCTCCAGATCCTTTCAGGATGCGATGAACTACCTTTCAGGTTGGCAAAAAGCAAAAATAGTTCCATCTGATCATGCAGATGGGTGTCTAGACAAGTAAATACTCTCCTACTCTGAAGATGAGGAATATAAATTGGTACAGGTTTTGGCAGTATCTGTTAAAATAAAAATTGTCTATGTCTTAGATTCAGCATTTGCAGTTCTGAAAACCCAGACATGAATCCAAAGATATAACTCTGGTGTTTTAGGGTTTGGGGGGCTTGTTTTATCTTTTGGCTGCCCAGCCTGTGGAATCTTATCTCCCTGACCAGCAATCAAACCCAGACTCATGACGGTGAAAGTGCTGAATCTTAGTCACTGGACCACCAGGGAATTTTCTAATTACAAACAGCTAAATTTCCATTGATAAGCAATGGAAACTCTCACGGGCATATCACACAGCTGATAAAAAGAAAAAGGGAATTTCCCTGAAACACACCAGGATATAGCAGTATGTTTCTCACAGATTAAGCTGAAGTTTCTAAACATCAAGTGTCTAGCACAGTGCCTGGCATGCAGGTGAAGGTTGTCAATAATATTATAAGTTATTCACGTAAGAAAAAAAGCGAGATGTAGGATATCATGTAAAAAAGACTTCTCTTTGTAGGGTAGAAAGCATAGACACATCACAGGCATTGAGTGCCAGCTGTATGCCAGCCACTGCTGAAAGCGCTTCCCATGTATTATCTCACTGAACTCTCTCCATGATGCTGTGATACAGATTCCGCTCTGTAGGGTCACTATCCCCATCTTAGTGACAAGGAGACGGAAGCTCAAACAGACGAGTCTCTTCAGCTCTTACACAAGATAGGCAGGATTTGAACCTAGTTTCAGTATGATCTCCATGTCAAAATACTCCTTACTCCCTACACTGTCATGGACTGTTTCCAGAAGTGTTAGCCACAAACTGCTGCCCTAATCCCACCCCCCATATTTCTGGTTACAAGAAACCAGAGCTACAAGGAATCTGAGTCTCTGGGCAGGAACAGTCCTTTCACTGAATACCCTTTAAGGATTTGGGACTTTTTTTTTTTTTTAATTATTAGTATTCACAAAGAAAAAGCTCTAGTCCATTTTTTAATTAAAAAAAAAATTTCTGACATTACAGAACTAAAGTGAAATGTATTGATATTCCACTCCTACATTTCCATGACAAAAAAAAAATCTCATGAGCCAAAAAAACACAGGGATTAGCTTATAAAACTAAATATGGATCTCAGCATCAGCTGAGCAGAGAAAGGAATTAAAACATTTTAATTTTAAAAAATCATGAGTGAATAATAAAATGTGTAGAAACAAAATTTTCAAACTATTTGGGATAATTTAACAGAAAGGAAAAGTCAAAGCTAATCACGGGCCCTATAACCCCTTGACAGTCTTACTCCTTAGCTGCTTCCCAGCCCCGGAGTGGGAGAGGAAGGTGAGGAGAGAAGGGGAGAGGTCAAGGGCTGGGAGGAGGAGGAAGGAAAAAGGGAGCAGATGGCGCCAAGAAGGGAGAGCACACACATAGCGGGTATCTGCCCCCCGTTCTCCTCTAGACTCACCATCTTCAGGTCTCTCCCAGATTCTCCTCTGATCAAAGGCTCCCAAGGGCTGTGGCTTGCAAGCCCCAAGGGAGGGTGCAGATAACCAGAGAGGAAATGACCCGTCTTACCCCTCTGGGGTTCTCATTGGTCTGGGGCTCGGGGTTTCTTCCGCAAGGCACACACCCAGTGAACCCTGAACACCTCCTCCAGCCGCTCCACGAAAGGGGCCAGGAGGAAGTTCCAGGTCCCAGGAGGAAGCCAGACATTAGAGACTCCCATCTTGTCGAGACCTGGCCCCTCTCCCAGCTGTGAGTTCCCCCATTTGAGAAGCTCTCTCTTTCCTTCTATGGCCCAGGTAGCCCTGAAAAAGTTCAGGGGTTCAATTGGCTTAAACCTGGGAATTGGGGATTGATTGTGAGCCCCAGCCTCCCAACTGGGTTCCGTTGAAACCCAGAGAGGAAAACCAAGTCTGTGAAGATGGCCCAGTACTTGAGAACTATTCAGTCTTCTTGTCTGCTGCTGCTGCTGTTAAGTCGCTTCAGTCGTGTCCGACTCTGTGCGACCCCATAGACGGCAGCCCACCAGGCTCTGCTGTCCCTGGGATTCTCCAGGCAAGAACACTGGAGTGGGTGGCCATTACCTTCTCCAATGCATGAAAGTGAAAAGTGAAAGTGAAGTCACTGAGTCGTGTCCAACTCTCAGCGACCCCATGGACTGCAGCCCACCAGGCTCTTCCATCCATGGGATTTTCAGGCAAGAGCCATCACCATCTTTCCCAGTCCCTTTCTGGGTTCTTGCTGAAACATGCTGGAGTCTGGGGTGGGGAAGAAACTATGCTATTAGTTTCTTATTGCTGCTGGAATAAATCGCCATAAACTGAGT
This sequence comes from Cephalophus harveyi, assembly GCA_006410635.1. Classification (NCBI taxonomy): domain Eukaryota; kingdom Metazoa; phylum Chordata; class Mammalia; order Artiodactyla; family Bovidae; genus Cephalophus; species Cephalophus harveyi. The sequence goes on along the minus strand of SJYT01021743.1, from coordinate 389,947 downwards.
AATGTATCCTCTTACAGTTCTAGAGGCCAGAAGTCAGCAGGGCTACATTCCCTCTGTAGGTTCCAGAGGAGAGTGTGTTCCTGCCTCTTCCGTTTCCACTGACTGGCAGCACTCTTTGGCTTGTGGCCACATCGTTCCAATACCTGGCTCTTAGACAGAGACCTCGCCTTCCCTCCAACTGCGCATCACAAGTCTCCCTCCGCCTCCCTGGTATAAGCACCCTTGTGATTACATTTAAGAACCCTCCAGGGGACTTCCTTGGAGGTGCAGTGGATAAGAATCTGCCTGCCGATGCAGGGGACACGGGTTTGATCCCCGGCCCGGGAAGACTCCACATGCTGTGGAGTGACTAGGTCTGAGAGCCGCAACTACTGAACCTGCATGGTACAAAGTCCATGGTACTGAAGTCCAGGCGCCTACAGCCTGCGCTCCGCAACAAGAGAAGCCACCACAATGAGAAACCTGAGCCCCACAACGAAGAGTAGCCCCCGCTTACTGCAACTAGAGAAAGCCCACACAAAGCAACGGAGACCCCTGTGGGCAGGCTCAGTCACTCAGCCGTGTCCCGCTCTTTATGACTCCACGGACTGTAGCCCGCCAGGCTCCTCTGTCCACGAGATTCACCAAGCAAGAATACTGGAGCAGGTTGCCATTTCCTCCTCCAGAGAATCTTCCCGACCCAGGGATCAGACTTAAGCCTCCTGCATCTCCTGCATTGGCAGGTGGATTCTTTACCACTGAGCCACCTGCAAAGACCCAGTCCAGCCCCCCCAAAAGAATCCCCTAAATAATCCAGGATAATCTTCCATTTCAAGATCATTAGTTTATCTGCCACATCCCTTTTCCTACATAAAGTCACCCTGCAGGTTTCAATCATTAGGAGGTGAACATCCCTGGGAACGATTTTTCAGTCTATAGCGTGGAGCATGATTATTACCGTGAGTGTAGAAACAGGTTCATTTTTCCCATGCTCATCTGCAACGCTCCAATAGATCACCCACATCCTTCCTCCCCAAATAGTATTCTTCTGCAGAAAACCTCAATTTGTGCAGATCTAGCTTTCTTTTCATAGCAGAGATGATCCATGTAAACATTTGAACAATCCAGAAATGTACTCCCCCCGCTTCCCTGACCCCAATAAAGCATTGAAAAATCCCCTCACCTTCACCCTTCTGAAACTCCTTTAGCAGTTTGGAATGTACTCTCCTAGACTTTTACAAATGTGATGCTTGTGTTTAGGAATGGACGTGTGAGTGCACGATGTTTGGCAAAGTTTGGTTCCACTAGATGAAGCCATGTGTTGTGGACTTGACTCAGCAAGGATTTTGAAGGTCTTCGCAGAGGGGATTCTTTGCTGATAGGAATGCATGGTTGTTATACCAACCCTGACCTTAAGAGGGCGCAAGAGCTGGAGGAGAGTCAGAAGGCCAGGCCATACCCTCTTGATATATTAAGATTTTGGGACCACAGTTGGGCATTGCTAAAGGAAATCAGTCCTGAATATTGAATATTCATTGGAAGGACTGATGCTGAAGCTGAAGTTCCAGTACTTTGGCCACTGATGCGAAGAACTGACTCATTGGAAAAGACCTTGATGCTGGGAAAGATTGAAGGCAGGAGGATAACAGGATGACAGAGGATGAGATGGTTGGATGGCATCACTGACTCCACAGACATGAGTTTGAGCAAGCTCTGGGAGTTGGTGATAGACAGGGAAGCCTGGCGTGCTGCAATCCATAGGGTCGCAAAGAATCTGACACAACTGAGGAACTGAACTGAACTGGGCATTGCCTTAAAATCACAGGTTCTTAACATTTTCTAAGTCCTGGACCCTTGGAGAAGTTATTAACTGCTTCTCAGAATAATTCTTACAACTTTTTAAAAGTGAAAGTGTTAGTCACTCAGTCGTGTCAGACTCTTTGTGACCCCATGGACTGTAAACAGCCAGGCTTCTCTGTCCATGAAATTCTCCAAGCAAGAAGACTGGAGTGGGTTGCCATTCCCTTCTCCAGCGGCTCTTCCTAACCCAGGGATTGAACCCAGGCGCACTGCCCGCAGATTCTTTACCGTCTGAGTCACTTTACGGTGGTGCGAATTCAAATGTAACAAGAAGTGGCCAGGACAGTATAAAAGCAATAAGGAAATGTGTAATAGGTCACCTGATGTAAGCCGCCGTCCTCATTCCCATTTCATCAATTGTTCTGATAACGTGCTTTGATCACTTTTTTCAGAACGATGTTTTTGTAAATACGTTGAAGCACTTCATGTTGTTTTAATAGCGCCATAGGTCCATTGTTAGTTTGAAGCTTCCCTGTTGGTGGAACTTTAGGTGATTTCCAATATTTTTGTCCATATCACAGGGAGCATCGTAGCACATGCATCCTGCTGCCTGTGTATGAGGATTCATTGCAGACAACTCTCTAAAAATGGAATTGCAGGGCAGAGAGGGTGTGCTTCGCTGTCAGCCCGTGCAACCTTGATGCTGGCGTCCTCTCATTCTGCTCCCCAAGACCCAGACCCAGGCTGTTCAACACAGCAGCCACCAGCCATATTCAACCACTGAGTTATAGAAACGTGGTGAGTCCAAATTGAGATGTGCTCTGAGTATAAAACACACCAGATTGCCAAGACTTATTGAAAAAAAAAAAAGATTGTAGAACATCTCAACAATATTTTATTGTATTATATGTTCAAATAATAATTGTGGAAAAATCGTGTTAAGCGAAATGCACTATTCTTTATTTCTTTGACTGCTCCAGGTCTTAGTTGCAGCACGTGGGATCTTTTGTTGCAGCATACGGGATCTAGTTCCCCAACCAGGAATCGAACCCAGGCCCCCCGCTGCCTTGGGAGTACAGAGTCTTACCCCGTTCTACCAGGGAAGTCCTGCAAAGTGTATTGTTAATTACAGCTGATGCCTGAACAAAGCAGGGGTGAGGGGCACTGGCCTGACTGAAAATCCTAGTACTGCTCCCTCTGCCTCAGAAATGAAGGAATTGATGAATGACTCACTCAAGGGCAGGAAGCAGAAACAGTTTGGATAGAATCAGGACTCAAACCTTAGTTCTTTGGATTCCATAGATTGTGATCTCTAATTGAGCACAAACTTTTCCCCACACTTAATTTACAAATCTGTAAAGTGAAAATATAAGTACTATATTGAAAAAAAAACTATATTTCAGTTAAAAAATATTTTAAGTAGGTGCTGTGTGCTCAGTCGTTTAGTCATCTCTGACTTTGTGACCCCATGGACTGCAGCCCGCCAGGCTCCTCTGGCCGTGGGGATTCTCCAGGCAAGAATACTGGAGTGGGTTGCCATGCCCTCCTCCAGGGGATCTTCCCAACCCAGGGCTCGAACCCAGGTCTCCTGCACTGCAGGTGGATTCTTTACCATCTCAACTACAAATTGGCACTTGCCGAGAGCATTTGCCATCTGCCTCTGCGGAGACTGAACCCCGTGCCGCTGAGCTGCTGACCCTCCCCAGGGGGGTCAGGGCCCTGAGGGGAATTCAGGGTGGAGAGTGAGGCACTCTGCCCTCCAGGGAAACTGGTGGAACAGGTCCTTAGATAGTTAGATATTTTCAGGAACTGATTTCATGATCCCAATCCCTGCATCTCCTCATTTCTAGAAAAGTACTAGGTTCCTTCATGATGACATCAGCTCCTCCTGACTTGCAGAAAACCTCTTGTAGAGTGAGTGCTTGATTGCACTGAACTCTCCCTTCACCAAAACCTTATATATTGACCTTTCCCCGCTGCCTCTTTGGAGCAGTCTCTCAGAGCTATCTGAGGCGCTGTCTCCCAGGCTGCAGCCCTCATGCGTGCGTGCTAAGTCACTTCAGTCGTGTCTGATTCTTTTTGACCCCATGGACTTTAGCCCACCAGGCTCGTCTGTCCATGAAAATTCTCTAGGCAAGAATACTGGAGTGGGTTGCCATGCCCTCCTCCAGGAGATCCTCATGACCCAGGGATCGAACTCACAGCTCTAATGTCTCCTGCATTGGCAGGCAGATTCTTTACCACTAGCGCCACCTGGGAAGCCCTCATTTTGCCCCCAAATAAAATTTAACTCGCAACTTTCACATTGTGCGTTGAGAGGATTAAAATCTACACAATGGAAAGACAAGAGCAGAAAAAAGGTTATGACCAAGTGGCATACAGACTCATAGGGTCTTGTGACCCCAAGTCTCTAGGGCCGTGCAGAGCTGATCCCATCTGAAGGGGCAGGGCTGAGCAGATGGCCGAAGCCACCACACCCAAAGGACAGCCGTGGCCAGCCACCAGCCTGCCAGGGGCCACAGGAAGCCCAGAGCTGGTCAGATGTCAGCAATCTATGCAGAGGCTCTCAACTGTGGGCACCGTGGCTTCCAAGGCAGGATGTGGTGGACCTATTGTTGCAGCCACGCTTTCCAGGAAACAAACTCACTCAGAAGGACAATGGAAATAAGGGAGCACAGTTTAATTACACTGGCGGGCCCAAGGCAGAGTCTCCTCTTAGCCAAGGACCCTGACCAGTTTTTGTGAAAACCCTAAGTGTACATGCTCAAACCCACCTCCCCAAATTCCTTGAAACTAGTCTGAGCAAGGTAAAAGAGAGATCTGATCAAAGTTAACCCATGATTCATGTATCATAAGCCTAGGTAGTTAAACAATGGATATTTATCAATAGGCCTGTGGTCATGCCCCAATAAACATAATATAATTTGTTTACAGATAATTAGCATATTCTTTTAAGTGAAGGAACGTCTTGAGGCTCTTTCATCTGGGTGGTCTGGTTTCCCAGTCAGTTCAGTTCAGTTCAGTCGCTCAGTCGTGTCCGACTCTTTGCGACCCCATGAATCGCAGCACGCCAGGCCTCCCTGTTCTTCACCATCTCTCGGAGTTCACTCAGACTCACATCCATTGAGTCAGTGATGCCATCCAG
>SJYT01021743.1:335174-384591 GCA_006410635.1 Cephalophus harveyi | reverse complement strand
GGACTCTCAAGAGTCTGGTATGCCATTTCTATAGACACCAGGTGCAAAGTTCAGAGTCCACTGGGAGGGTGACCGTGCGTGTGGCCTGATGTCTGCAGCCTGGCCTAAGATGGAGTCCAGCTCTGTCTATTTCTTCCTTCACTATAGGCAGCAATGCTTGGGGCCATAGTCTTCTGACCCTGGCCAGACTGGTTCACCAGAACTTTCAACACTGTGCAAACTGAGACCCAGGAGGTGGCAATAAACCCCAGGGTGGGGGCTGGGAGGAGAACTCCGGAGGGTGCCTCAAAGAGAGGGCCTCTCAAAGGCTGGCGGAAAATACCACCACCAGCAATAATAATAATAGCCAAAGCTCCCTAAACCACTGCGGGGTGACCATGCTGTTGCCAGCATTTCACAGTAACAGAAACAGTGCAGAAGTGCTGAGACTTCCCTAGGGCCCAGTGGTTAAGACTCCACAGTTCCACTGCAGGGGCATGGGTTCGATTCCCGGTCAGGGGAATTAATCCCACCTGCGGCATGGGGTGGCCAAAATAAATAAATACAATTTATAAAACGACAAAAAAAGATAAGTGCTAACCCTGATGGAATTCAGAACGGGAGCTATTATTATTACTACTCTGAAAATTCTAGAAGTTTCTAATTCTAAAACTGTTTAAGTGTATGAAGAGCAGAAGCATCTCTGATTTTAAAACTTACCAGTTCTTTTCTTTTTCTTTTTTTTTTTTGAATCTCAGTTCCCTGACCAGGAATTGAACCCAGGCCCACAGCAATGAAAGTCCCGAGTCTTAACCGCTAGACTGCCAGGGAATTCCCATAAAATGTCAGTTCTAAGATTCTGTTATTCTGAGCTCCAAAATCGCTGCAGATGATGATTGCAGCCATGAAATTAAAAGACGCTTACTCTTTGGAAGGAAAGTTATGATCAACCTAGACAGCATATTCAGAGAAGGCAATGGCACCCCACTCCACTATTCTTGCCTGGAAAATCCCATGGACGGAGGAGCCTGGTAGGCTGCAGTCCATGGGGTTGCGAAGAGTCGGACACAACTGAGCGACTTCACTTTCACTTTTCACTGTCATGCATTGGAGAAGGAAATGGCAACCCACTCCAGTGTTCTTGCCTGGTGAATCCCAGGGACGGGGGGGAGCCTGGTGGGCTGCCGTCTATGGGGTCGCACAGAGTCAGACATGACTGAAGTGACTTAGCAGCAGCAGACAGCGTATTAAAAAGCAGAGACATTATTTTGTCAATAAAGGTCTGTCCAATCAAAGCTATGGTTTTTCCAGTGGTCATGTATGGATGGGAGAGGTGGACTATAAAGAAAGCTGAGTGCCAAAGAATTGATGCTTTTAAACTGTGGTGCTGAAGAAGACTCTTGAGAGTCCCTTGGACTGCAAGGAGATCCAACCAGTCCATCCTAAAGGACATCAGTCCTGAGTGTTCATTGAAAGGACTGATGTTGAAGCTGAAATTCCAATACTTTGGCCACCTGATGCGAAGAGCTGACTCATTTGAAAAGACCCTGATGCTGGGAAAGATTGAGGGCAAGAGGAGAAGGGGAGAACAGAGGATAAGATGGTTGGATGGCATCACCGACTTAATGGACATGGGTTTGGGTGGACTCCAGGAGCTGGTGATGGACAGGGAGGCCTGGCATGCTGCGTGGTGCATGGGGTCGCAAAGAGTCGGACATGACTGAGTGACTGAACTGACTGAACTGAAAGATTCTGTCATTTTTTAAATTTCTATTAATTTATTTTTAACTTACAGACAAATGATTTCCTCTCATTTGAGGGAGCAGGTCTATGGATCTTTTTTTTTTTTTTCTCCCTGCTACAGTTACATAACTTGTGGGATCTCAGTTTGGAGACCAGGGATTGAACCTGAGCCCTCATCAGTGAAAGCACAGAATCCTAGCACTGGACCTCCAGGAAATCCCCAGTCTGTGAGTCTTAACAAAGGCATTGAGTCGTGTAGCCATTACCACAAACAAGAAACACTGCCTTCCAAAATCCCCTTGGGGCTTCCTCTCTGTCAACACCACTGCCACCTGTAACCCCTGGCAACCACCGATCTATTCTCCATCACCAAAGTTCTGTCTTTTCCAGAATGTCCTATAAATGGAACCAAACAGTATGCAGACTTCTCAATGTCAGTTCTTTCCTGTAGCATAAGATGTTTAAAATTCAGGCATGTCATGGCCTGGACCACAAGTTCCTTTTAATAGCTGAGGAGTTTTTCATTGTCTGGGTGTTTCCCAGTTTGTGTATCCATTTATCAGTGGAAGGATGAGTTGTTTCCCGTTTGGAACAATTACTTTAAAAGCTGCTGCAAATATTCTCCACAGGGTGTTCTGTGATCCTGCGTTGTTTTGGTTTTGGCCACTAAGTTGTGTCTGACTCTTTGTGACCCCATGGACTGTACCCCACCAGGCTCCTCTCTCCATGGGATTTTCCAGGCAAGAAAACTGGAGTCAGTTTCCATTTCCTTCTCCAGGGATCTTCCCAACCCAGGGATCGAATCCACATCTCTTGCATCTGCTCCATTGGCAGGTGGATTCTACACCGCTGAGCCACTTGAGATTCCCATTTTGCAGACAGGCTAATGGAGGCTCAGAGAGGCTTCAGGGTAGGTCCCTAGGAGTGGGATTTCTGGGTCATATGGTGAGTGCATGTTTAATTTCATAAGAAAATTGACCATATGAGGGAATTCCCTGACAGTCCAGTGGCTAAGACTCCATGCTTCCAGTGAAAGGGGATCGGGTTCAATCCCTTTTAAAAGATTTCACTTTTTAAAAAGAGCTGGGTTCAGGGGAAACCAGATAAAATGGGTCAGGTGGGGCGACATGGTACCTCCTTAGGCTATCCATCTTTAAGTCCATCTTTAAGCCCCTCACTGATCAAGGGGCAACCACAAACCCCAGCATCAGCATCTCCTGGCTTTGTAAGAAATGTGAATCTCAGACCCCGCCCCTGTGCTAGTAATGACAACCTGCATTTTAACAAGAGACCCAGGTGGTTCCTGGGCACCTTAAGGGCTAAGAGGTGCTGGACCAGAGCATGCCTGGGAGAACTGATCAAGTGTGCCATCCTGCCCTCACTATGCAAACACTGCCCTCCTGTGGAGATGCTCTCAGCCTTCTCCCTTTCATCCTGAGTGTGTGTTCCTGCTCAGTCGTGTCTGATTCTTTGCGACCCAGTGGACTGCAGTCCACCAGGTTATTCCAGGCAAGAATATTGGAGTGGGGTGCCATTTCCTACTCCAGGGGATCTTCCTGACCCAGGGCTTGAACCCATGTCTCTTACGTCTTCTGCATTGGCAGGCAGGTTCTTTACCAACTGCGCCACCTGGGAAGCCCTTTCCTTTTCAGAGTCTATCTGTATTGAGCTGTGGGTGCATATGTTTGCAATCTGCTGGAAATCTGAAATGAAGGCAGAGATGTGTTCTTGGAAATGAGTAATATATATGTTACTCTCTAATTTTTAACTGTTTAATATGCTCCCCCAAGAAGAAGACAAAGTCTGTGAAAACACACACACGCACAGATACACACACAAGAAGAATGAAAATAGACAAGATCTAGACAGAAGTGGAGTTTTGCTTGAGTTTCCCCAAGAGTAGACTCCAAGAATGTGACTTGGGAGACAAGACCTTTTAGAACTAACACCCAAAAAAGATGTCCTTTTCATTATAGGAGACTGGAATGCAAAAGTAGGAAGTCAGGAAACACCTGGAGTAACAGGCAAATTTGGCCTTGGAGTACAGAATGAAGCTGGGCAAAGGCCAATAGAATTTTGCCAAGAGAATGCATTGGTCATAGCAAAAACCCTCTTCCAACAACACAAGAGAAGACTCTACACATGGACATCACCAGATGGTCAACACTGAAATAAGATTGATTATATTCTTTGCAGCCAAAGATGGAGAAGCTCTATACAGTCAGCAAAGACAAGACCCGGAGCTGACTGTGGCTCAGATCATGAACTCCTTATTGCCAAATTCAGACTTAAATTGAAGAAAGTGGGGAAAACCACTAGACAATTCAGGTATGACCTAAATCAAATCCCTTATGATTATACAGTGGAAGTGAGAAATAGATTTAAGGGACTAGATCTGATAGAGTGCCTGATGAACTATGGATGGAGGTTCATGACATTGTACAGGAGACAAGGATCAAGACCATCCCCATGGAAAAGAAATGCAAAAAAGCAAAATGGCTGTCTGAGGAGGCCTTACAAATAGCTGTGAACAGAAGAGAAGTGAAAAGCAAAGGAGAAAAAGAAAGATATACCCATTTGAATGCAGAGTTCCAAAGAATACCAAGGAGAGACAAGAAAGCCTTCCTCAGCGATCAATGCAAAGAAAAAGAGGAAGACAACAGAATGGAAAAGACTAGAGAGCTCTTCAAGAAAATTAGAGATACCAAGGGAACATTTCATGCAAAGATGGACTCGATAAAGGACAGAAATGGTCTGAACCTAACAGAAGCAGAAGATATTAAATAGAGGTGGCAAGAATACACAGAAGAACTGTACAAAAAAGATCTTCACGACCAAGATAATCACGATGGTGTGATCACTCATCTAGAGCCAGACATCCTGGAATGTGAAGTCAAGTGGACCTTAGAAAGCATCACTATGAACAAAGCTAGAGGAGGTGATGGAATTCCAGTTGAGCTGTTTCAAATCCTGAAAGATGATGCTGGCTGTGAAAGTGCTGCACTCAGTATGCCAGCAAATTTGGAAAACTCAGCAGTGGCCACAGGACTGGAAAAGGTCAGTTTTCATTACAATCCCAAGGAAATGCAAGGCCAAATCCGGTCCCATCACTTCATGGGAAATAGATGGGGAAACAGTGGAAACAGTGTCAGACTTTATTTTGGGGGGCTCCAAAATCACTGCAGATGGTGACTGCAGCCATGAAATTAAAAGACGCTTACTCCTTGGAAGGAAAGTTATGACCAACCTAGATAGTATATTCAAAAGCAGAGTCATTACTTTGCCAACAAAGGTCCATCTAGTCAAGGCTATGGTTTTTCAGTGGTCATGTATGGGATGTGAGAGTTGGACTGTGAAGAAAGCTGAGTGCCGAAGAATTGATGCTTTTGAACTGTGGTGTTGGAGAAGACTCTTGAGAGCCCCTTGGACTGCAAGGAGATCCAACCAGTCCATCCTAAAGGAGATCAGTCCTGGGTGTTCATTGGAAGCACTGATGTTGAAGCTGAAACTCCAGTACTTTGGCCACCTCATACAAAGAGTTGACTCATTGGAAAAGACCCTGATGCTGGGAAGGATTGGGGGCAGGAGGAGAAGGGGACGACAGAGGATGAGGTAGCTGGATGGCATCACCAACTCGATGGACATGAGTTTGGGTGAACTCCGGGAGTTGGTGATGGACAGGGAGGCCTGACGTGCTGCGATTCATTCATGGAGTCACAAGGAGTCGGACACGACTGAGCGACTGAACTGAACCAAACTGAACTGAACTATTTAGGAGGTGACCTTGGGAGTGGAGGTCCCAAGGAGTGGAGTGGAGGACTGGAGACGTAGAGAACTGAGTCAGAGAAGGGAGAAGAGTCAATCAAGGGTGAGCTAGGACTTCCCTGGTGGAGCAGTGGATGGGAATCCTCCCGCTAATGCAGGGGACACGGGTTCGATCCCTGGTCTGGAAGATTCCACATGCCTCGGAGCAACCAAGCCCATGTGTCTAGAGCCTGTGTCCACAACAGTGAAAAAAAGGAAAAAGCCACCACAATGAGAAGCCTGCGTACTGCAAGGAAGAGTGGCCCCGCTTGCCACAACTAAAGAAAATCCAGGCTCAGCAAGAAAGACCCAGCATAGCCAAAAAATAAAAATAAAAGAGTAAGCTAATCTGTGGGGTGCAGCCGTAGGCAACTGGGCTCAATCCTGTTGGGACTCTGAGGAAGCAGGCAAAACGAGCCTCGGGATGTTGCTACTGAAGGATGGAGAGGCTGGGGCATTAATGCGGTCACCCACATCGCCTTTGGGTACAGGTTGCCCCAGGAGACATTAAATTCTTCCTGCTGTAACTTAACAAGAAAACTGAGCGGTGCCAGAAAAAATGTTGCTCGGAAGGACATGGGTGCTGAGTGACAAGCTGTTCGTGTGCTGGAAACTGTCAGCTCACGGGTCAAAGTGGGTCAAAGGGGGGTGGGGAGGGACACCCACAGTTCTACAACACACAAATGATCCTTGACAATTTATTTTTATCAAAAGAGTGGGTCTCCTCTGTGGCCAGAAGCGATCATTTCCCTGCTCCCCGTAACTTTTTTTATGAATAAAAAGCAGTTTGTCTCCTTTACCTCTCCGTCAATGCTCAGAGAAAAATAACGTAAAACAATCAGCTTTAAGGAGCACTGGATTGTTCCCTTTTCTGAAGTGTAAAATTACCAGCATGCCCAGGAGGCTCAAAGAGGTCAGTCAGGCTTGAAAGAAACCATGCCAAATGAAGTGGAGCTAATAAGGCATGTGAAACAAGTATAATAAATATCCTTAGAGACAAACGGCAGGGTATCGAAAATCTGAAGAAGCCTTATGAAGTAGAACCTAACTGGTAATAAGGGATATAAACAATATAATTACTGAAACAAAGAACTCAATAGATGTGTTAAATGGCAGAAGAGATCCAACTACAGAATAAAAGAGTGAGCTGAAAATACTCTCCCGAAAGGCAAGTGTAAAGGACAGAGAGAAACCCTCGAAGAAACAAAACTCAAGACGTGCAGAAGATATTCATAAAAACTCTCACTTCTAGCATATAGAATCTCTCTGAGGAAGACAAAAGAGAGATAGGGGAACACTACGTGAAAAAAAATACTAACTAAAAAGAGAAAAAAAGAAAAACAAAACAAAATAGTAAGAATTTTACAGCTAATATTATTGTTATAGACAATAACGAAGAATCTTAACCAAGAACTAAAGACACAATACTTCATGCTGAAATATTTATTGTACGGCAAGCCAGATAAGTGTGACAGAGAAAGGGAAGGGAATAAGAAAATCGAACAAATATTTGTAGAATTTTTAAATACCAAAGAACTAGAGGGATTCCCTGGTGGTCCAGTGGTTATAAATCCTCCTTCCAATGCAGAGGATGTGGGTTCCATCCTCGGTTGGGGAACTAAGATCCCACATACCACAGCATGACTAAGCCCATGGGCCACCGCAAAAGAGCCCATATGCCACAACTAAGGCCTGACACACCCCCAAAATAAATACTTTTCTAAAGTTTCTAAAAAATATACCGAAGAACTAGAGAAAAATCACAGAAGTCTCCAGCAAGGGAAAAGAAAAAAAAAAAAGATTATTAAAGAATAAAAATCAGATTGTCACCTCCAATATTGTGATTTATAAGAAATATATCTATTTAATCATTCAGATGACTAAAATGTATTTCTCAGGTGTATTTGGTCTTTGCTCATAGTTCCTAGCTCACAGTTCCCAAAACCCTTGGAATTTCTTGAGTACTGAGAGCAAAGAGCATCTTGTTTAAATACTTGATCTCCTATCCTCATTTTCTTTCTTTTTTAAAATATTTATTATTTATTTAATTAACTTGTTTGGTCATGATTCTTAGTTGCAGCATTCGGCACGCTACATCTTTAGTTGTATGTGTGGAATCTAGTTCCCTGACCAGGGGTCAAACCCAGGTCCCCTGCATTGGGAGTGCTCTGTCTTAGCCACGGGACCACCAGGGAAGTCCCCTGTCCTCGGTTTCTGAAAAAGCTTCAGAGCCTTAAAGGTGAAATGGGTGCCTTATTATTCATAACAAGCTGCTTTCCATCACAACTGAGATTCTGTTAATGAAGGTGATTTCTGCAAAGCACCTAAAGATAGGGGTTAGTTGCCAGGGGAACCAACCATGACTGGGAGTTGAAACCTTTAGTTTGGCCCTTGATTTCCAGGGAGGAGAGAGGTTGAAACAATCACCACTGGTTGATGAGTTAATCAATCATGTCTGTGTAGTGAAGCCTCTGTGTGTGTGTGTGCTAAGTCGCTTCAGTCGTGTCTGACTCGCGACCCCGTGGACCATAGCCTGCCAGGCTCCTCTGTTCATGGGATTCTCCAGGCAAGAATACTGGAGTGGGTTGTCGTGCCCCACTCCAGGGCATCTTCCCAACCCAGGGATCAAACCTGGATCTTTTGCATCTCCTGCACTGCAGGCAGATTCTTCACTGCTGAGCCGTCAGGGAAGCCCAGTGAAGCTTCTATAAAAATACCAAAACAAAAAAGAGGGCGTTCAGAAATGTTCTGGGTTGGTGAACACAGGAGATGCAGGGATAGTGGGGCGCCCTGTCGTGGAAGCTCCACTCCCTTCCCTCCCCCTTCGCCTGTTCCTTGCCCCATGCATCTCTTCTTTCTGGCTGTCCCTCAGTTGTATCCTTTTATCATAAACTGTTGATCTAGTAAGTAACATCTTTCTCTGAGTTCTGTGAGCTGCTCTAGTAAATTAATTAAACCCAAGGAAGAGGATCCTGGGAACCTCTGGTTTAGGCCCAGTTGGTCAGAAGCTCAGGTAACAACCTAGATTTGGGACTGGCGTCTGAAGTCCAAGGAGAAGGTCACTTTAAGAACCTCCATCTGTCGCTGGGTGATCAGAGGCACAGGCTTGCAGCTGATACCTGAAGTGGGGGAACTTCCCTGGCAGTTCAGTGGTTAAGACTCTGCTTCCAGTGCAGGGAGTGAGGGTTCGATCACCAGTCACTGAGATAAGATCCCACATCCTGCGGTGTGATGCAGCCAAAAAATATAAAATAAAATAAATGAAGTGGGAGAAGGTGGGAGTGAATTCTTGTAGGACTCAGCCCTCAACCCATCGTATCTGACACTGTCTCCCTGTAGAGAGTGTCAGAATTGAGGTGAATTCTCAGAAACCCAGCTGATGTTCTGAGAACTGTTTGTTGGAAGTGTGGGAAACCTCTCCCCCACACTGGGAGTGAGTCTCAGAACACCAAAAAGAGCATCTAACTTCCCACAGCAAATCTAGATGCAAAGAGATAATGGAGTGACATCCTCCACGCAATGCTAAACTGCTGTCTCAATGGAGAATGGTACAATCAGATGAATGGCCATTTACCTGGAAGGTCATATTTGATAATTCAGAAAACTTGCCTTCCATAGACACTTTTTGAAAGAACTTGAAACAAACAAGAGCAGTAATTAATTCAGGAGGAAATGACAAGTTGTTGGAAATAAGGTGAATTTTTTTAAAAGTAATTATCAGAAAAATAAATGTTTATCCATATAAAATGTTAGTTGCTCAGTTGTGTCCAACCCTTTGCGACTCCCTGGACTATAGCCCACCAGGCTCCTCTGTTCATGGGATTCTTCAGTCAAGAATACTGGAGTGGGCAGCCATTCCCTTCTCCAGGGGATCTTCCTGACCCAGGGATCAAACCCGGGTCTCCCACACTGCAGCCAGATTCTTTACCATCCGAGCCGCTCAGGAAAAGAAATGCTTGTCCATGTAAATTTATATATAAAACTCAAGATGATATCCAAATGGGAGTTGCATGATGTGGGTGGATAGTGTGGAGGAGAAGATGAAAGGATGCTTAGATTTTGTCTTGTTTGGGTGAAAAACATAGATACTGATGTGATTATACAGTCCACAAAATTCTCCAGGCCAGAATACTAGAGTGGGTAGCCTTTCCCTTCTCCAGGGGATCTTCCCAACCCAGAGATCAAACCCAGGTCTCCTGCATTGCAGGCAGATTCTTTACCACTGAGCCAGCAGGGAAGTCCAAGATTACTGGAGTGGGTAGCCTCTCCCTTCTGCAGAGGATCTTCCCGACCCAGGAATCAACCAGGGTCTCCTGCATTACAGGAGGATTCTCTACCAGCTGAGCTAGCAGGGAAGCCCGATGATTCAAACACTAACAAGAAAAAAATAAGAATTCAGTATTGCCTCTCAATAAGGGGAATCACTAAAGGATGATATTAAAACTTTCAGAGACTTCCCTGGCAGCCCAGTCATTAAGACTCTGAGCTTCCGTTGCAGGGGGCGAGAGTTTGATCCCTGACATCACATGCCACACAATGCAGCCAAGAACTTTTTAAAAATAAAGTGAATTTTAAAATAAATTTTCAAAGCAGTAGCAGGAACATAACTGATATACTCAGTGGAACATGAGAGGAAAAAAACAATCAGAGAGCCTGGTGTGGACACAAAAGCAAAGACGACAAAAGCAAGAATAAACACGTGGGACTGCATCAAACCAAAAAGCTTCTGCACGACAAAGGAAACTATCAACAAAGTTAAAATGCAACATCCCGAATGGGAGGAGACATCTGCAAACCTCGTATCTAAGCGGTTAGCATCCAAAATACATAAAGAATTCACACCACTCAATAGCAAAAGAGCAAATGATTTTTTTTTAACTGTTTTATTTTGTATTGGGGTATAGCCAATTAACAAACAATGCTGTGATAATTTCAGGTGAACAGCAAAGGGCCTCAGCCATGCATGTACACGTATCCATTCTCCCCCAAACTCCTCTCCCATCCAGGCTGCCACATAGCGCTGCACAGAGTTCCACGGGCTCTGCAGTAGGTCCTTGTTGGTGATCCATCTTACATATACCAGTGAGGGGTACATAGCACAGTGGTAAAGAATCCCTCAGCCAGTGCTGGAAACACAGGTTCGATCCCTGATACAGAAAGATGCCTCATGCCTCGGAGCAACTCAGCCCGTGCGCCACAAAATCAGGCCTGTGCTCTAGAGCCCGGGAGCTGAAACATACTGAGTCCACACACACTAGAGCCCGCGCTCCACCACGGGAGGAGCCGGGGCAAGAAGGCCACGCACCGCACCTGGAGAGCAGCCCCTGCTCGCCGCAACTAGAGAAAACCCCACGCAGCAATGAAGACCCAGCACAGCCAAAAAGAGTACATATTTTAAAAAATAATAAAGAAATACACCAGTGAGTACATGTCCATCCCAAACTCTCTAACTATCCCTTCCTCCATCCTTTCCCCTCCCCACCACCGGCAACTGTAAGCTCGTTCTCAAAGTCTGCTTCTGTTTTGTTAAGTAAGTTCATTCAAACAGTCTAATTTTTAAGTGGGCAGACAATCTGAACAGACGTTTTTCCAGAGAAGACGTAACAGGTGGCCAACAGGGCCAAGAGAATATGCTCAACTTGACTAATTATAGGGAAATCCAAAGCAAAACCAGAGTGAGATATGAGCTCACAGGGTCATATCTGGAAAGTGCTCATCACAGGAAAACAGGTCATAACTATATATCGTGATAGATGTCAGCTAGATTTATTGTGGCGATCATTTCACAATATATAGAAACGTTGACTCGTGCTGTGCCCCTGAAACTAATATAATGTTATGTCATTTATATATCAATATTTTTAAAGAACTCAGAATTCACAGAGGTCTTTGTAGTCAGATAAATAAACTTTGCTTTATGATTCTACGGGGGCTTCCCTGGTAGCTCAGTGGTAAAGAATCGCCTGCCTTTGCAGGAGATGCCAGTTTGATCCCTGGGTTGGGAAGATCCCTTGGAGAAGGAAATGGCAACCCACTCCAGTATTCTTGCCTGGAGAATCCCATGGACAGAGGAGGAGCCTGGCGGGGTCACAAAGAGTTGGACACGACTTAGTGACTAATCAACAACAAATATGACTCTAGACAGGCTTCTGACTCCCTGTACGTCCTAGTCCTCATTTGTAAAGTGAGAGGAAGAACATTTACCTCATCAAGTTATTGTCAGAAGATCATGGTCAAATGGGAGAAGGCAATGGCACCCCACTCCAGCACTCTTGCCTGGAAAATCCCACGGATGGAGGAGCCTGGTGGGCTGCCGTCTATGGGGTCGCACAGAGTCGGACACGACTGAAGCGACTTAGCAGCAGCAGCAGCATGGTCAAATAGAAAATTTGTTTTAATGACTGTAGGGTCATTAAATTGGCTAAAAGCTGAGGATTTGAAACTGAAGTAAGATATTTAATTAGTCTCTTGGTAAATACATTAACTGTATAATAATACAGTTACTAGACACTATTTTTTTTTTGCAGCTTTACATGGGATGGACATGTACTCACTGGTGTATTTCTTTATTATTTTTTAAAATTGAGGTCCCATAAACAGCATATGTTTACAGTGAAATATGCATGGGAAACCATCACCACGATCGATTGAACGAACATTTCCACGGTACCTAGAAGCTCCTCTGTGGCCTTTTGTAATCTATCCCTCACTCCCTCCACCCTCATTTTCAGGAAGCCACTGATCTGCTTCCTGTCACTATAGATTCAGTTCAGCTCAGCTCAGTCCCTCAGTGGTGTCACTATAGATTAGTTTGCCTCCTCTAGAATTTCATATTGGTGGAAGCATACAGTATGTGGATGGATTCCTTTTGACCTGCTTCTATCACTCAGTATAATGCTCTGGGGGTGGGGGGGGTTCATCATGTCATTGCAAGTACCAGGAGTTTATACCTTTGTTCTTTCTAGCTTTCCATGGTACGGTGTGGTAGACAGAATAATGGTCCCTGGGTTCTTCATGCCTACGTGACTGAGCGCCAGTGAAAACCCTGGACCCAGAGGCTCAGGGGAGCATCTCTGGCTGCCAATACTCTGTACAGGTCATCACATGATACGCCTGAAAGAAAGAAGCCCCGACCTACGAGTCCACTGCGAGAGGCCACTGGGGGAGCTTGTGCCTGCTCTCTCCTGGACTCTATCCCATGCATCTTTCCCCTTTGCAGATTTTAATCTCTAGCTTTTCATGGCAATACACCATAAAGGTGGTTATGACAGCCTTTCAGACTCCTGTGAGCTCTCCTTCTAGCGAGTCTCCTAACCTGACAGTCGTCTTGGGGACCCCCAACACACGTGTCTAGACGTGTCTCAGTTTATACCTCTCAGAATGCCAGCGACTTCATTTCGGTTTGGTCTCAGTCTCCATCTCTATTTCCATTTCCCACACCCATCTCCCAGGTCTTTCTGCATTTCATTCTTTCTGTCTCTCCCTCTTCTCCACTTCCTCACGACATCTGCTCTTTCTATTGATCTGACGGCCAGAATTACAGCCACCTCTTCTCTCTTGATGTAAACCACATACTGATCATTTTTTTTAATATTCATTTATTTATTTGGTCCTGCAGCATGTGGAATCTTAGACCAAGGATCAAACGCACATCCCCTGCATTGGAAGTGTGGAGTCCTAACCAATGGACTGCCACGGAAGCCCTTCACTTTGATTCTTTTTATAATAATACAACAAAGTGGGGATTTTAGAACGTCAGGAAACAGAGAGCAGATAACAAGAAACGCTCTTCCCTGGTTCCCTATCAAACTCCGTGCCAAGCATCCCTAGGTGTTGCCCTTCGTGCTCCCGTCCTCTGCCAGCGAGTGGACTCTTCAGTCGTCCACAGCCCCAAGCCCCAGGGGTCCTAGGCGGTGGGGACCGACAACGAAGAGATTTCTCATGGTCTGCACATTTTTCCTCTCCTGTCCTGAAAGAGGACAGGATGACAGAGGGTTAAAACATTCCAAGACCTTTATCGTCGCACCAAGAGAAGAAATGAAGAGCCCATAGCGTATCAGCTAACTGTGGCTATTGCTACAGACTGAATATTTGTGTCCCCCACCTCAAAATTCATACGAGGAAACCTCATCGCACATGTGATAGAACCAGGAGGCAGGGCCTTTGGGGTGACTAAGTCACGGGGAATTCCTCACGAATGGGATTGCTGTTTAGTCGATCACTTGTGTTTGGCTCTTGTGACCCCACTGACTATAGCCCACCAGCCTCCTCTGTCCGTGGGATTTCCCAGGCAAGAATACGGGGGTGGTTGCCATTTCCTTCCCCAGTCTCCTACCTTTCGGGCAGATTCTTTACCACTGAGCCCCCAGGGAAGCCTGATGTATGGGGTTGGTGCCTTTATAAAGGAGATCCCAGAGAGCTCTCTGTCTCTATCTGCCATATGAGGACACAGTGAGAACACAGGGGTCCACAAACCAGGACGTGACCCCTCATCAGACTCGGAATCTGTGGGCACCTTGAACCTAGACTTGCTTGAACTCCAGAGCTACGAGAAATAAATATTTGTTGTTTAAGCCACCCAGTCTATGATCATTTGTTACAGGAGCCCAAACAGACCCCAACAGCTGTGAACAGATATTCCCAAATAATAATGGTTGAAAACAATAACTATTATGGGGTGGGGTTTTTTTGACTACTCTGCATGCAAGGGGGATCTTAGTTCCCCAATCAGGAATTGAACTCATGCCCCTTGCAGTAGAAGCACAGTCTTAACCACTGGAGCTACAGGTAAGCCCCGATAACTATTTTTGTTGCTTCCAAGTCCATGGGTCAGCTGGATGGCTTTTTGTCTTGAGTGAGCTCATTCTTGCATCTGCAGTCAACTGAGGGCTGGGTGGGCGGCTCTGTTCTGGGAGCTGAATGGGTGCTTGTGGTCTATCTGGTGCAGACGCTCATCCTCCAGTAGGTTGTGTGTGTGCTCAGTCACTTCAGCTGTGTCTGACTCTTTGCAACCCCACACGGACTGTAGCCCGCCAGGCTCCTCTGTCCATGGGATTCTCCAGGCAAGAATACTGGAGTGGGTTGTCATACCCTCCTCCAGGGGGTCATCCCAACCCAGGGATGGAACCTGAATCTCTTATTCCCCCCGCATTGGCAGGTGGGTTCCTTACAAACTCTAGCGCCACATGGGAAGTCCTCCGGCAGCAGGTTGTGAGTGAGTGAAAGTCGTTCAGTCGTGTCCGGCTCTTTGCGACCCCACGGACTATTGCGCGACAGGCTTAGAGAGTCTTATTCCCATGGCAGTGACAACTTTCCAGGGAAGCAAACGGAAGGCACGAAGACTCTCAGGACATAGACTCAGAGCTGACGAAGCATCACGCCTGCCGTATTCTACTGGTCAAGGTCAGCTCAGGTTCAAGGAGAGGGGAAATTGACCCTACCCCTGAAAGGAGGACTTGCCGACTCACAATGCAAAGGGTGTAAGTGAAGGGATTTTGGCCACTTTTTACTTGTGATGATGATGATTCTATTCTTATACAAAAATATATAAAGGAAGCTTGGCGTGCTGCAGCCCATGGGGTCGCAGAAAGTGGGACAAGACTGAGTGACTGAACAACAATAAAGATAAAGAAAACAAGCCCAAAAAGTGTGCCTTTCACAGGAGGATCTGCAGGTGTGACTGGTATTTCAGAGCAAGAAGCAACCCGTTGCAGCAGTCATTAAACATGGTCTCAAACATTCCAGCTCTCCTGAGCTCACCTTCTAAGCCTTCTAGACGTGTGTAGGGTTCCACACGTCTGCCAATTGGAGGTTTGGCGGGACCATGTGACTTTCCTTGCCCAATGAAATGTGAGAAGAAGGAGTATGTGCCAATTCAGTTTGGGGATTTTAAGAACTAGCACATGCTTGACCTGGAGCTTCCCAGGTGACTCAGGAATAAAGAATCTGCCTGCTAATGCAGGAAACGCAGAGGATGCAGGTTCAGTCCCCGGGTGGGGAAGATCTCCTGGAGGAGGAAATGGCAACCCTGAAGAATTCCAGGATTCTTGCCTGAAGAACCCCATGGAGAGAGGAGCCTGGTGGGCTACAGTCTGTGCAGTCACAAAGAGGCAGACAATGCTGAGCACGCACGAGCGTGCACATGCCTGACCATCTTTTGAATTTCCCTTTGGCCCATCACATGTTGGCTGGGACAGCACTCATCTGAAGGTTCGACTGACTGGAGGTCACAGGGGGCTTGCTCACCCAGCTGGCAGTCGATTCTGTCTGTCAAGTGGGAGCACGGCAGGGATTTTTAACCAGAGTGCCTGCGTGTGGGCTCTCCATATGGTTTGGGCTAAGAAGCAAAATGAACAGTGAAATGAAACCGTTCAGAGTCAGATGGCCTGGGTTTTCATCCTCCCACTCACCCACCACCCCAACACATACTCTTACTGCTCTGCAAATTGCTATTTAACCCCTCTGAGGCACAATATTAATGTTAATGCCGTTCATAGCATCCCTGCTGGATGCTCATACTTTGGTTCTCAATTTCAAGTTTCAGCACAATATCCAGGTCCTTTCCAGACCCCCACTGTCCTCCATGTGGCCTAGGCCGGGCCATGACCACCTGTGGCAGATTAGATTGGGGCTCCCCAGGTGATGCTACTGGTAAAGACCCCGCAGGAGACATAAGAGATGAGGGTTCCGTCCCTGGGTGGGGAAGATCCCTTGGAGGAGGGCAAGGCGACCCACTCCAGTATTCTTGCCTGGAGAATCCCATGGACAGAGGAGACTGTTGGGCCCACAGTCCATGGGGAGCAAAGAGTTGGACTCAACTGAAGCGACTTAGCACACAGCAGATTAGGTTCCTCTTTGGAAACCTTCACTCCATCCACCTCATCACCTCGGAAGGAATGTACTTCTGCCACTCTATGCTGGGCTTGGCCATGTGACTTGTTTGGCCAACAGCATGATGGTACACAGAACACAGAGGCTTGACGTGTACCTGTATAGTTAAGCTCACACTTCTGCCATCACAGTAAGAGGAACATTCCTGAAATAGACCGCAAGTGCCAAGCATTGGTTGTACCGGCCAAAGCCAGCCAAGATCGGCCCATCCACAAACACCTGGGGCAGCCCAGTCAAGATCAGCAAGGCAGGCAGTCACCTCCAGCCCCAGATGACCTCAGATGCACAGGAGAGTCCAGTCAAGATCGGCAGAGCCTGAAGCCACAATCAGCTGACTCTCAGCGTGAGCTCAGTACATGTTCGTATTGAAATGAATCGGGACACTACGGTCCTTCCCCGCCGTGTCCTCCATCTGCCTTTTGTCCGTGGAAAAACTTTAGCCAAAGAATCAGTTTAATCAGAGAAGTGAGAAAATGCAGAGGCAAAGGGAAACAGCCCCGCAAGACTAAATAATAATAGTTGAGTCATTAAGCATTGTCAAGGACCTTTCTCCTCAAGGGCTATGGATAATATTCTGAGCCAAGTCCTGTGAGCTGTCTGGTAGATACTGAAACCGCCCCCCCCAGGTGGAAGAAGTTAACTACATAAGGCCAAACGGTAGCCCTGAGACAAGCTGCCGCAATTCTGAGAATTCACCTCAAGGAAATGGGAACTGGACCTGAAGTCCAACTGTACTTAAGATGATGCTAAGCAGGCCATCGGTGACCCAGTTCAAGGTGACTGTCAGAGCTGATGGTGCTGTTTCTGTACGGAGCCCCTCCCTCTGTCTATCAACGCTCTTACCCACCGAATGTCAGTGGAGGGGGACAAGTAGTCTCCGCTCCTCCCCACCCCGGGTTGCTGGCATCCAAAATAAAACAAATGTTCCTATCCACCAACCTTGCCTCTTCGCTGGCTTCTGAATGGCAAGCAGCCAGACCCCATTCACTTTCAGTTACATGCAATGTGTGTACATCAACACTCAGGTTTTGGTTGTTATCCAACTATAGTTAATTACTCAATTATTACTAAATAGTTTTTTAATATATTTGATATACTGTTGTTGTTTTAGTCACTAAGTCGTGTCTGACTCTTTGTGACCCCATAGACTGTAGCCTGAAAAAGATGGGAATACCAGACCACCTGACCTGCCTCTTGAGAAATCTGTATGCAGGTCAGGAAGCAACAGTTAGAACTGGACATGGAACAACAGACTGGTTCCAAATAGGAAAAGGAGTACGTCAAGGCTGTATATTGTCTCTGTCTCTTATACACATCTAGATGTGTATAAGAGACAGCGCTTACTCCTTGGAAGAAAAGTTATGTCCAACCTAGATAGCATTTTCAAAAGCAGAGACATTACTTTGCCGACTAAGGTCCGTCTAGTCAAGGCTATGGTTTTTCCTGTGGTCATGTATGGATGTGAGAGTTGGACTGTGAAGAAGGCTGATCGCCGAAGAATTGATGCTTTTGAACTGTGGTGTTGGAAAGACTCTTGAGAGTCCCTTGGACTGCAAGGAGATCCAACCAGTCCATTCTGAAGGAGATCAACCCTGGGATTTCTTTGGAAGGAATGATGCTAAAGCTGAAGCTCCAGTACTTTGGCCACCTCATGCGAAGAGTTGACTCATTGGAAAAGATTCTGATGCTGGGAGGGATTGGGGGCAGGAGGAGAAGGGGACGACCGAGGATGAGATGGCTGGATGGCATCACGGACTCGATGGACATGAGTCTGAGTGAACTCCGAGAGATGGTAATGAACAGGGAGGCCTGGTGTGCTGCGATTCATGGGGTCGCAAAGAGTCGGACACGACTGAGCGACTGAACTGAACTGAACTGAGACTGTAGCCTACCAGGCTCCTCTGTCCATGAGATTTCCCAGGTAAGAATACTGGAGTGGGTAGCCATTTCATTCTCCAGGGGATCTTCCTGACCCAGGGGTCGAACCCAAGTCTCCTGCTTTGCAGGCAGATTCTTTACCACTGAGCCAGAGGAGAAGCCCATCTGATGTATTACCAGACTCATATATCCACAGACTTATCATCATTGTACAGCTACAGTGTGACCTCATGACCTCCATATTATTTTTATTTTATTTATGATCCATGGACCACACAGCAAGATGGCACTGGCAAAATCGTAATTAATTGTACCCAGACCAGATGGTAAATGCAGATGACAAGGAAGGCTAAAGGCGGTTTTGCAACCACAGAAGTTTCAGGGTCATGTGGTTGGGGGTTAACAGGCTGGAAAAGCCCACGCTCAGGATTTCCCATGACTTGACTGGACTTCACCCAGATTTTTCCAGAGGCCAGATAACTTGTGATATTGCAACAGATCAAATGCAGAAGCGACTCTGAAAATCCAGTTGTTTTCTCTTGAGCCGGACATTACACACTCTCAGAAATGTATAATAATGTCACTCTTCTCATTAAAATTTTTTATTTTAGAAAAAGCAATGTTTCTCATTTAAAGTGTTATGTCAAAATTCAGTTTCTGAATGTCTATCAACAGACAAATAGGTAAGTAAAATGTGGTATCTGTGAATGTGGCATCAATGACATATAACTCAGTCTTAAAAAGGAAGGAAAGCCTGAGACACCTGCAACATGAATAAACTTTGGAAACATGATGCTAAGTGAAATGAGACAGATACAAAAGAACAAATGTTGCATGATTTGCTGTACATTAGGTAGTAGAATAGGCAAATTCTCAGAGACCTGAAGTGAAAGAGAAGTGACCTGGGATTGGGAAGATGAGGAATTATTGTTTGATGGGTACAGAATTTTAGTTTGGGAAGATAAAAAGATCTGGAAATGAATAGTAGTGATGGTTGCACAACAATGTGAATTTACCTGATGCCTCTGAACTTCTATAATTTAAAAATGTACCATTTTAACCATTTATACCACCTTTCCTGGTGGCTCAGCAGTAAAGAATCCACCTGCAATGCAGGAGACGTGGGTTCCCTCCCTGGGTCGGGAAGATCCCCTGGAGAAAGAAATGGCAACCCACTCCAGTATTCTTGCCTGGAGAATCCCACGGACAGGGGAGCCTGGTGAGTAACAGTCTGTGGGGTCCCAAGAGTCAGACAGGACTTAGCAACTAAACAACAACAGAGTTTTTGTGTATCTCTTACCACAATAAAATCAGTGCAGAAATCCAATGGGCTTACCATGTTTATTTTTAAATGAATTACTAAATTTTGTAACTTCTCAATCTTAATACTTATTATTCATAGATGTAACACATATACAAAAAAGAAAAAAAACTCCTCGGTCCTCAAGAATTTTTAAGAGTGTAAAATGAATCCTGAGACCAACAAGTGTGAGAACTGCTGTTCCACGTACAACTGAGGTGAGCCTGAGCTAGCTGTCCCTGGCACTTCTCTGCAAGAATCTGCAAACTCCCAGGAATTAGTTTCTTCTGGCGCAAGTAGCCAGGCGCCCTCTGGTGGAAGCGTAAGGTATTGCTTGGCAACGCAAAATTTCTGAGTCATTTGTAGAGTTTGCTGAAATTCTAAAACGGAGGCAGAGATGGTCTCATGAAATGAGGACTTTATTTCAGCATTTTAATTTTAAACTCTGAACCATGTCTCCTCTCCTGCACATTCACACACACACACACACACACACACACACACACACATATTCATTCAGAAACCCACAGTCACATTCACGAACACAAAATTACACACAGACATAAGCAGATGTTCACAAATACAGTCACACAGACACACAGACAAGATCAAACGTACTCATTTACACACAATCTCTCACATAGACCCCCATATATACACACAGAAATACTGTCACACACACAAAGAACACAGCTTCACACACAGACATACTCATATAGTCATACACACAGACACACTTTCACATGCACACACACACACTAAAAATAGCGCATCGTTAATAAAGGGGACCAAGTAAATGAACATCATCCTCTATTTTTTAAAAAAGATTGTAATGGAAAATGAGTTTCTTCCCAAAGCCATTAAATAAATGTTGAACAAATAATTAAGATGAATCTAGGTTTGGCAGCGCGCCCAATTAGAGGCCCACAATCCCTTAGCTGAAGTCCTTGGGGACAGAAGCATTTCAGAACTCAGAAATGTTCTAATTTTAGAAGGGTAATTCTGAGCGAATGCCGTATATTATGTAACACTCCCAGGGGCTTGAAGCCGACCCCTCTCCATCAGACATGTTAACATATTTGCAGCAAAACGTGTGAAAATTCACGCCAACGGAGATAAAGACTCTTAAGAATGCATATTAGCTGGTTTGCCACCATGTGAGTCTGGGCCAAAATAACCCCCAGAAGAAGAAAAAAAAATTTTTTTTTTTTTTTTTTGTTTTCAGGGATTTTTGAAATTCGGAATTTCAAATAAGGGTTAACGGATTCTATCCGCAGGCCCTTCACACATCATCTACGTATACTCTCGTGAATCTTCGACTTCAACTTGGACGTGAGGGAAGACGCCAGGAGCCTGGGGGACGGCGGCTCTTTAGCGCCCCTTCCTGGCAGCCCCAGTCCTTGCAGTTTGACTGAGGAGTTGGGCTGTCTACCGGCTTGGGCCCGATTCCGCGGTAGGTCCTGATTGGTCTAAATCTTCAGCGTAATCCCACCTTCACTTAACAGTGAGTGGCTCAGGGACCCACATTTTAACTAGCAACTGACAGGGACAGGTCGCTGGCACAAGCATTGGCTCTGGGTTTGTCATGTGACCCAAGCTGATCCAATCAGATTGAAGGAAAGTCCTTTGACTCCTAGAAGGCACCAGGCCTCCCTTATCTCTGAAGGACAGTAATGAGGAGCTCTTAGGTGCCTGGATCTGTGGGCACCAGGTGAAGCCGCTTGGGGATGAGGCCAGAAAGAACCGGAACAGCTTAGATCCCTGTGGTGGCCATTGAATGGCGCCGAGCAGCCCTCCTTTTAAGAGATTCTGCTGCTGACTGCACAGCCGTCTGACAGCCCTACCACACCGGTGCCGAGGCCATGCCTCCCCTGGGCTCACACAGTGGGTACTTACACCAGTCCATTGCAGCCCCATCCAGGAGTCTTCCGATGGGCAATTCTTGCTCAAGGACAGCTCCATAGACACATAAACCCCACCGCACCCAGAGAGGGACAGCCAGAGGCTCCCCTGACCCATTCCCTCTTTTTAAAAAATATTTTTTTATTTGGCTGCATCGGGCCTTAGTTGCGGCAGGTGGGATCTTCGATCTTCGTTTGGGCATGCGGGATCTTTACTTGCGGCATGCAGTCTCTTAAGAGATCGTGTTCCCCACCAGGGATCGAACCCAGGACCCCTGCATTGGGAGTGCAGAGTCTTAGCCACTGGACCACCCGGGAAGCCCCTCCCTCTGTCCTTTCACAACTGTCAGACTGACGGGTCATGGTTGCACACATTGTAACTGTACTTCATATCCTGAATTGCACAGTTCAGACTGGTGAAAATAGTAACTTTTATGCCATATGTATTTCATACGCACACATGTTGACCACCCACTCCTCCTTTCCTCTCCACCACCACCCTGGTCTAGCCACCGTCGTCCCTCATCTGACTCACCGCAGTGATCTCCTTTCTGGGCTCCCAGCTTGCACCCCCACCCCCTACATTTCATTCCCCACGTGGCAGTCAGAGGGTCCGGTTAAGAGGACCTCTTAACAGAGGTTAAGCCTCCACCTCACTAAAAGCCAAACTCCTCAGCCCGGCCCATGGGGTTCTGTACAAACTACCTCCATTCTCTTTTCTCCCACTAGGCCCCTCGTTCACTCTGCTCCGACCACACTGACATCATTGCCGTTCCTTGGACAAGCCGAGCATCTCCAGCCTCAGGGCCTTTGCACTTGCTCTTCGGGATCCCTAGACCACTATTCCCCCAAGACCTGCAGGTCCTGCCCTCACTTCTCTGAGGCTTCTAGCCAGCAATCAGCAACTTCATCACTCCCTATCCCCTGATTAGTTTTCTCCTTTGTGTTTATTATTACCGGACATAACACATACATGAGTTATTCATCTCTATTTCTTGTCTGTCTCCCCACTGATATACTGGCTCCACTGAGTAAAATTGTCTCCCTGTTTTGTTTGCTGTTTCCCCAGTGCTTAAAATAGAGCCTGGCACATGGTAAATGCTGCATAAATATTTGTTAAATGAAAGATTAAAAGATAGGGACCAAAACAGAGCCTGAGAGGAACAGGAAGAGAGAAGAGAGATCAAAAAGGGAGGGGGTGGGGAGTGAGGGAAGCTGAACTAGGGGAGAGATGAGAAGGAGGGTTGGGTCGAGATGTTTAGGAGAGGGGACTTTCCTGCTGATCCAGTGGTTAAGATGCCACATTTCCAATGGGTGAGGGGGGAGGAGGGTGCATTCCATTCCCAGTCAGGGAAGATCCCACATGCCATGTGGCGCAGCCAGAAGTTTAAAAAAAAAAAAAAGATGGAGGAGAAAAGTGAGGGAGAAGAAATAGCTGAAGCCAGAGCATCAGAGCTGAGAGAATGAGTTAGAACAGAGTGAGGGATAGAAACAGAGACATGGAGAGACATGAGAGAGAGACAGAGACACACAAACGTTGAGAGACAGACAGACGGAAAGAGAAAGATAGAGGAGAAGGTGATTAGGGAGACACAGAGAAAAGAGAGCAGGAAAACGGGCTGGGAGAAGAGCGGTGAGAGAGAGAGGGGAGCCAGTGGGAACAAGGATAGAGTCCCTCCCTCTAACTCACCATTGGCTGGTGTCCAGAGCTCTGGACTGACTGGCAATCCCTTGGGATCCAAACTGTGGCTTTTAAAGCCCCAGAGACAGAGGAGGGTGGCGAGCGAGAACATGTCATGGTACTCTAAAGGCTTCAGATCACCAGCTTCTTCAATCCTCAGAAAAACTTTATGAGATAAATACTATGATCATCTTCATTTTACAGGACCAGAGAGGTTGGGTTAGCTGCCCAAAGTCACACAGCTAGTGAGAGGAAAAGCTGAGATTTGAACCTGGGTATGTTGGCCCCAAGATCAGTGCTCCTAACCACCATCTACACTAACTGGAAAGGGGTGCCGGCTTCCAGAATTCCATTCACCCTGGAGACACCCTCTGGGAAGTGGTGCTGGAGAGGTAGAAGGAAGGAGGGGAGGTAAACAGACTGACATTCCTAGCTGGGTACAGATGGACAGCTGTCCCAGTCTGAAAGAGGCTCCACTTCACCATCCTAAAGAAGTCTCCAGTTCAAGGGAGGTGGTCAGACAGGAAATCACTTCCTGGTTGTAGGGTCCTATACCCTGCCCAGAGCTAGACCTTAGTCGTCTGGGTAGGAAAACAGACTCAGCCACCTCTGACATTTTAGCAGGACTCAGGTTGCTCTGCCTTGGTTTGCAGGCAACATTGCAGACCAGAGAGGCAGTACTAAGCTTCAAAGGCAGCTGGGTGCTTTGATAGTTTCTTCTGCGATTTCCGGAGGGGTCTTACCACCACCCCTGTCCACGCTCATCTCTCAGCTCCCAGGAATGTGAACTCATGCTCTTCCAGCAGTATCCTGACTTCTCCAGGTGATTTAGCTTCCGTTCCGGACACTATAGTTATACAAATCACAATCCCCAGAAACCCAGTTCTCGCTGAGATCACCCCGTCTCTCGTCTTGTCTCCTGTGCTATTACCAGAGGCCAGCCCTTCTCTCCCCTCCAGAGGCACTTGTCCTCTGCAAGCATGCAAAAACCTGCGAAGTCCTTCATACCGTCTGACCTTCAACTACCTTGTTGCGGATAAGCGTCTTCTCCTCACCCCAACCCAGAAAATACACGATGGCGATGGAAGAAGAAAATGACACCACCACCACCCCCTCTCCCAGGGAAGGGGAGAACGCACACAGCCCACCCAGAGTGAGAGGCAATGCCCTGATGCCAGGAAGGGCTTGCCCTCACAATCATCTTGAGCGGGGAGGCCCCTCTGCAAACAACACGACAAACACAGCACGAGGCAGCCGAGGCTGGAGTTTATTGCAGGTGGATAGATGCACACGGAGGGAGAGGGTCAGGCTGAGGGCTCCGTGCACAGAATCCTACGGAGGGAGGAGCAGGAGGCAGTGATCAGTATGGGGTCTGCCCGGTGGAGGACCCGGCCTGACGGCGGAGGAGCTGCGAGGATCGAGGACCAGAACCGGCTCCCCTTCGCCCCCCATTCTTTAGGATGACAGCTCCGTAGACGCTAGACGATGTCATGAAGAGGGAGCAAGACACCAATTCGGGACCGGCGCATCCGCGGCGAGGGCACCGGGCTCTCGAAGGCTGGCGGTCCATCATGGGTGAAAAGGAAGGTTACCCGGGTCCTCGGCCCCCCGCGGCCTCCTGCGTCTTCCCCAGCGTCTGGCGGCTCGGGCGGCGGCGGCGGCTGGGGTCGCTGTGGCGGCGGCGGCGGCTGCGCGGCAGATCGAGCTGGGGTCTCGGCCCGCCAGGGGCTCCCAGGAGGCAAGAGACCGAGGCGGCGGCGGGCACCGGGGCAGGCGGCGCACCCGCGCGGGCTCCGCACGGAGAGGACTGCGCGCTGGGCGGCGGGCCGGCTGGGGCTGCAGGGGGCCGCGTGGGAACCCAAATGAGACCGTAGTAGACAGCGAGCAGCACGGCAGCCAACGAGACGCAGAGAAAGTAGGCGCAGACCGGGGCTAGGCGCAGCCAACGGCCCCGCGGGCCCTCGCTCAGCCCTGCGCCACCCGGGCTCTCGCCGCCGCCGCCCACGCAGCTCGTGCCCCGCATCCCCGCAGCCGACTCGGCCCGGAGCCACAGCCCGCACAGGGCCCGCCCCCCTCCAGGGGACCGCCTCCGCGCTTAACTCTCCCCGTCCAACCCCGCCCCCGCCAGCGTGGGCACGCCCCCGCGGGCTCTAACTCTCCCCCGCCCAACCACGCCCCCGCCAGCGTGGGCACGCGCCCGAACGGGCGGGCCTCTTCCGTGCTCCAGGTCCGCCCCCTCCTCAGCCTCCTGCCAAACACTAGCAAGCCAAGGCTTAACCACTGCGTTCTGATCCCGCCCCAAGCATGCAATACCTCGCTTTTTCTCAAATGTTGGTCTCGGCCCAGCCGACTCCTACCAGGCTTCGGTGTTAGGCCCGCCCCGGAGCTTACCTCCGCTCTCTTCTCTCCTCCTCCCCGGGCCCTACCCATCCCCTTTTGGAACTCAGACTTCTCCCCGGCATCTAGCTTCGCCGCTCCCTTGCCAAGCTCAAGCCTTTTAAGTCCTGCCCCAGTTGTAATTTGCCTTTAGCCAAGTTAAACGCTACTCCAGCATTCGATCCCACCGTCTTCTCCCCCTACCCTCATCTATCTTCAATCCAGATTCCGCCTCTTTTCTCCTCCTCACTCCACTAGTTTGAGCATCCCATTCTAAACCAAGCTCTCTGCTGCCGGCTGCGCCCCACACCAGCGTTAGGGATTCCCATCTAAATCTGCGCTGTGGTTCTACCTCACGTCCTAACACCTTTCCTTGTTTTAAACTCCATTAGAATGCGGACCCCGAACACCCTAACCACGCCCCTCGTTGGACGCGCCTCTTCCTCCATATTTTGTCTTCAGGTCTAAATTCAGACCCCGAAGCTCCAGCTCCGCCCCACAACCCAGTCACGCCCCCTCCCCATCTCCTCCCCCACCACCCTCAATTTCTCCCTCTAAAGCCACGGGGTCCAAAATGGGCTCCGGGGAGGAGAGAGCACAGCTCGGAGATCCAGACTAAGCCCCTCCTGCCGCCCCCTCCCCATCAAGGCGGGGAAGCGTCAGTCCCCTCCCAGCAGCGTCTTCAGGAATTCGGGGAGGCCTGTGGGAGGGGGAGGGAAGACGTATCAGGGGGGTGGAAGAAGAAAAAGCCCCTTCCTCCCACCTCTGCCGCCATGGACAAGCCCGCCAAGCACAGCAACCCAGCCTGCCCCCGCCAGAAACACAGTTCAAAGGTTAGCGGAAGCACTGCGTTTAATAGAGACCAGTTCTGCGGCCGGGGAAATCAGGTCCTTCAAGAGTCACCAGTTAAGCCATGCCCCAGATGTAAGCTCCTGGAGGCGGAAAAAGGCCCGGGAACTGGCACCTACACCCCCATGACCTCCAAAAGTGGGTAACTCGGGGGTGTCTCAGCCACCCTGGTGGCACAGCGCCCCCTATTTGTGAGACTGGACTACTGCCCTGGCCCCACCCTGTTCACTATCCCTGGCTCCTCCCCCCGCCCTTACATTTAACCCTCTCCTGGCTGGAGTAGCGGAAGCTGAGGGTAGAGGAGCGAGGCGACGGAAGGTTAGTGCAGAGCGCGGAGGCCGCAGTCGGCGGGCGCCGCAATCGGCGGGCGCAGTCAGCGGGCGGCCCCCGGTGGCGAAGCGGCCGCCACCACTTTGCAGAAACGCACCCTCTGGAAGTCGGCGATCTCTGCTGTCTCTTGGCCCTCGGGGTCCGCCTCTGCGAAGGAAAAGGCGGTCACCTGAAGGCAACAGTAACCCCGCCCCCCACCGCCGGCCCCCGGACACCCTAGCCCCTTCTTATACACATCTCCAAGCCTGGCTGCCGTCCACCCTGCGTTAAGCGGTTTACGAGTCTCAGGCTTCTTTAATCCTCGGAGAGGATCTACGCAGACACACACCCCCGCAACAGATCCCTGTTTACAATCGAATACATAATCTGACAGAGCGAGATCGCAGTCACGTGACCCAAAGACAAAGCGTTTCGGGTACCCCGACCTCAGACGCCATCCTAAACTCTGTCCTCTCTCATCCCAGCCTCACCTCCACGGACATAAGCCAACCTCTAGCAAGCCTGCCCTACAGGATCTACCTCCACTTCCCTTGCCCACCTTCTGAGTCCTAACTAGACCTTCCTTGGCTACGCCCCCAAGTCCTAACCCCTACTCCTTGGGAAGGTCGGAGGTCCACAACCCGGCTTCCGCCTGGTGGAGGTGGAGACTGGGTTCTGCCTGTTGCTCCAGGTCCGCTAGACTCCACAATTTTTACCCCTGTGTGTTATGTACTTCTATTCTAATTGACCCTATTTACTAATTTACAACTCAAAACTGTAACCACGCCCACAACTAGATCCATTACTCCTCCCCGGTTCTTTATTTTTGACCGATTTGTATTTCAAATCCTGCTCTGAGCTCCTATCAATTTAACCCACCCCCTTGTTTCTAGATTACTTTGCAGAACCCCTGGGGTAGCCCTCTACCTCCTAATCCCACCCTGGCTCCACCCCTTCACCCCCAAACACACTCAATTCCTAGTGGCTCGGCCTCCGGGAAGTCCTCTCCATAGCTCCACCTCCTTGATCCTGGATTCGTTCCCACCCAGCAGCCTAGCCCCTCCCCCCTCCCCCCATCCCCGGGCCAGCAGCTACCCCACACCCATAATGGAGACGCATCCACTCCATTCTACTGCCCCCAAACCCTCCTCCCCTCAACCCAAGAGGAAGCAGAAGGAAAGCCACCTCCACCACCCCAGCCACTCCCCCAACCTGGAGCTGCCTCAGACCCCTCCTCTTCAGCTTTCTGGGTTCCTGGGGCGCTGGGCCCACTCTCCAAAGAGGCAGGGGCTGGCTGGTCACCTCCTGGGGAAGGGGGAGGCCCAGTCAAGCCCATTCCCCTCCAAATACCGCACCACCCCCCCAACCAAGACAGAAGGCTCTGGGGGAGTGAGAGGGGGTTTAAGGACACACGTGGAAAGGGTCATTTGAGGAAGTGATCTCTTTATTGGGGAGGGCACTCTGAATGGCTCAGGGCAGGGCAGGATCTGGGGGTAGGCCTTCTAGAGACAGGCATGGACTGTCCTCCCTAGCCACCAGGGCACACGGGGTCCCAGGGTCCCGAGGGTCCCCCATGCACCCCTCGAGCACACACACAAGCAGCCAGCTTCATGCATTTTCAAACGGCCAGGCCTCACCCGGAGAGACAGCATCTGCCAGGTGGGCGGTCCGGGGAGAATTCAGCTCCATCTCTTCACCCCAGTCGGACACAGGCTGGTGGCCCCCGGGGGGCGAGAAGGGGCTGGAAGGTGTGGCAGGGGCCTGGGGGAGCGGCAGGGCCTCTTCTGGCCTGGCGGGCTCTTTGTCACTGTGTTCCCTGGTGGAGCTCCCGCTGGGGCTCCCGCTGGGCTCAGCCTCCTGGGGCTGGTGATCTCCGGCTGGTTCTTCTTCCTCATCATCAGCCTCCTCTTCTTCCTCGATCTCCTCCTCTTCCTCGTCATCCTCACTCACGTCTTCCCACTCCTCATCCTCTCCGTCCTCCCCCTCATCCTCGCCCTCCTCGCCCTCATCCTCAGGAGGCCGATGGGCAGGGGCCAGGGTCTCAGGCAGCTGTGAGGAACACAAGGCAGGTCAGGGAGCGGCTGCAGGCCGCAAGCACCCCCACGCCGTGCTGCCTGCCAGGAGCTGACAGCCCGCCCTACCTGTGTGGGCGCCTCCTTGGGGAGAGCAGGTTGCGGGGGCTCAGGAGCTGCGGACACGGCCTCCTTCGTCTCCCAGCGGTCATCGTGGTCACTGGAGGGGACAGAGGAAAGGAATAAAGCCCAGATGGACAGGAGGAAGGGGCTTCCCACCCCATACTCGTCCCCAGACACAGAGCTGCAAAATTCAACAGGTGGAGAGAGCGGGTCTTCGGGATTTCCAGACAAGGAGCCGGCAGGCTAGAGCACCGAGGAGGAAACAGGGCGTGTGTCCCGGGTGTCAGAGGTGACCAGGCAGAGAGGGGCCAGGTGGGCAGAAGAGATGGGTGGGAGGGCAGGAGGGGACAAATGAGGGTAAAGCGACAGCCAGGCCCCAATGCCCCCGAAACCAAGTGCCTGACCCACAGGGAGACAAGTGCCCAAGAGACAGGGCCAAAAAAGGACAGAAATATCCCCCAAACCCACAAGCCAGAGAACCACCAGGGGTAGAGCCACACAGTCCCTCTGGGGTTGTGCACGTGCAAGGGGAAGGGGCCCCCACCTGTAGGCACGGGGCGCTGCCTTAGGCTGGGGTCGGCTGCTCTTCTTCTTTCTGCGGCTGACCTCAGTTTTGTGCTGGGACAGGAACTCCCTGAAAGTGGGGGGCTTGGGGGGCCGGGCCCAAGCCTGGTCATCTGCAATAAAACCCAGGGGAAGTCGGGGGTGGAGGGCACGGTACAAGCTATCCCCACCCCACCCTGCCCCAACCCCCCCAGCCTAGCCAGCTGCCTCACCCTACCCAAGAACTCCCACTCACCATAGTGGTGGGATGGTTCCAGGGCCACGGCTGTCCCCCCCCCACCCTGCCCCAACCCCCCCAGCCTAGCCAGCTGCCTCACCCTACCCAAGAACTCCCACTCACCATAGTGGTGGGATGGTTCCAGGGCCACGGCTGGGCCATCCTTGAACCTTGGGAAAGAGAAAGGGGTGAGCAGGCAGCTGGTCTCACAGGGAGAACAGGTAGGGCAGGAAGAGTCATCGGGGGAGGTGGGGGCCACGGTTAGAAATCAAGATCACAGACGGCAAAGTCGTCAACCCGGATGGGGGAGTGTGTCACTGATTAAAGCTCAGGATCAGGTGAAAGACAAAAGGCACACGTGACACGGTAGTACAAACAGAGAAAAATGATCAGTATTTGACAGCAATTCCCCACCACAACAAGAACGTGCAAGTTCAACATCCCCAGCTTCCTGTCCAGCCTCAGCTTCCTGTCCAGCCTCAGCTCCATCACTCTCTCTCACCTCCCGAGCTTAGCAAGTTCCCTACCACAGAGGTCCTGCCTCATGACCTTTGCACGTGCTGCTCCTGGGGCTCGCTTGCTCCACTCTCTCCGGGGCCTGCTCCATTATCTCCTTCAGGCCTCAACTTAGAGGCCTTCCTAACCATTCCAATCACGTATTATTACATACATTGTGTTGCGTGCTAAGTTGCTTCAGTCATGTCCAACTCTCTGCGACCCCATGGACTGCAGCTCCATGTCCATGGGATTCTCCAGGCAAGAATACTGGGGTGGGTTGCCATGCCCTCCTCCAGGGGATCTTCCTGACCCAGGGATTGAATCCTCATCTCTTATGTCTCCTGCATTGGCAGGTGGGTTCTTTACCACTAGCACCACCTGGGAAGCCCAATTACATACATTATCTAGGTCTAAAACAGTAGCCTCAAACCCTCTCCATATTCTGCTTCACTATTCTTCAGCATGTGACATTAGCTCTATTCACTGCACAATTTGCTCTATTCAATGCAAACGTGAGACTTGCTGCAGGCTGCTGTGGGGACGTAAGAGGACTCTCTCAGTCTTAAGCCCAAGAACATCTCCACAAAAGCTCACCTGCCTCCCCCTCAGAAACATCAGCTACGATATCTGTGCAAAATGTTTCTCACGCTGGCAAAGGCTTAGCTCACAATCCAAAAATAAATGCTCCGACCTCCAGGCACACAGACAAGATCCTCTTTCTTTAGCCAGCACTGTGGCAAAGGATAGAGGAGGATGTAAAAACGACAGCTGTCCATCTTAAGACTGCCGTTCAGCAGGTCTTCCAGAATCTTCTCCACCTTTGCTATGGCAGTTAGCCATTCTGTGAATGATGCCTTCGCTTTAAGTTTGACTAATGAGATGTTTCCTGGGACCCGAAAAGCAACAGAGTCAGGCCTGAGAATAATAATGCCACCGGGCTAAGGTGCTTGGGTAGGTGGGGGACATGGTTAGAGGGATGAAGGGAGGATGCAAAGGGGTCATTGCTATAATTCTTCATGCCCTCCCTGCATGAGAACTCACATCCGCACCCTTGGCTGTAGAATCACTGCAGTACTATTGAGTTGACAGAGTTTAATTTCCTGCCGCAGCAAGGTGGGGTCTGCTGGCTAACAGAATGGGGAAGTGTCTCACTCTCCCTCCTGCACATCTACCAATACTATGGACAGTGCTTCCCCCAGTAGCCTCTTCCCTCAGCGTGAACCCCAGAATGTACACATGCAGGGCGGAAGTGAGTTCAACCCCAGCTGGACCCACAGCTTCCAGTGCAGCCTGAATCAGCCCAACTTAGAAGACCAGTGAGCACAGGAGAAAGAAATGTTTCGGGACTTCCCTGGCGGTCCAGTGGTTAAGAATCCACCTTCCAGGACAGAGGATTTGGGCTCAATCCCTGGTCGGGCAAGCTAAGACCCTACAGGCCTTGGAGCCACTAAGCCTGCATGCCACAAGAGCTGGGCCCAGGCACCCTGGAGCCTGTGGGTCACAATGAAGAGCCTGCACATCATAACTAAGTCCCGATGCAGCCAATACATAAATAAATAAATGGTTGTAAAAAACCGTATGGATGAGTCCTTGTGCTGTTCACCTGAAACTATTACAACATCTGTTGTTACACTGGCTATACCCTAATACAAAATGCTTCAAGTGTTTAAAAAAGGAAAAAGAAACGCTTTTCTGTGCCCTGAGATTTGGCGATGGTTACGCAGTGTTACCTAGCTTGTGCTAACTGATACACAGAATGAGAAACCCGAGAGAGGCCAAGGAGTCAGAGGTCAGGGCCAAGGTCAAGGAGCCCCACAGGCGTGGACAGGGCAGAGACTCACATGCCATCCGTCTTCTCAGCGTCCCACTCCCGCCGCCACTGGCCAGTGGGCTTGCGGTGTCTCTGCAGCCGCTCCTGGTCAATCTTCTCCCGCTCTTGCTTCCAGCGCAGGTACTCGGACCGCTCTCGTCCCGTCATGGAGAGCGTCATGTCCCCGGCGCCGCCCAGGCCGGCCCGGCGGCCCTGCCCCAAGCAGATGGGTAGTCAGGGCTCTGCCCACCACTCGCGCCCCTGCACCCCTTCCCTGAGGCCTTCTAAGTTCCTGGGTAGAGCCCGTGGCTCAAGGTCACAGGAGGAGATGGTGACAGGATGGAAATCACGTATCACGTACCTGCTCACGTGGCACCTTAGAGAAGCCACCCCAGATCCTTCTCTATTCTCCGTGCCCTCACCTGGCTGGGCTGGAGCCTTCTTCCCAACATTCAGCATGATCTGACATCTTACTACATGGCCAATGATTTAGCCCCAGCACCCTAGACAGTGCCTAGCCCCTGGCTGGTACCCAGTAAACATCACTAACGTTAGTAAGGAGAAAAATCACACCAAATCAGATCATAAAGCTACAAAAAGACAGGAGTATGGCTCTGGGGCAACCATCAACTGGAGGGAAGCCTGAGCGCAGGGGTACAGCCTCTTCCTGCTCTGCGCCTGGCATTCAACACACATCCCTCCCCGTGGAACCCAGAGACCGGCTGCTGGGCAGCAGTCGTGGCCCAGCCGCCCGCACCCACCTGCCGCTCCTGCTCGAGGCCGTAGCGCACCCGCTCGAAGTCAGAGCCCCCCCAGTTGCGCCCGTGCCGTCGGCTGCCTTCCCGGCGGTCCCGCTCAGGCTCTTCCAGGGGCCCACTGCGTCGCCGGGGGTCGTCCAGGAAGTTCCGCACCGGGTTGGGCTCCAGCACGCCTTCCTGCGGGCATGCGGAGTTGGTTGGGGGTGGGGGTGTTGGAGCGCTCCCCCGACCCAGCGGCTCCGCCCCACCGCCAGGGGGCGCCTGTGGCACTGACCCGCTGGTTGCGCTCGTACTCTGCAATCTTCTCCATCTCCTCGTTCATCTTCTCGATGTTCTGCTTCCGCCGCTCCTCCCACTCCTTGTTGGGGGGAGGAGGGGAGGACAGAGACACACACCCGGTGTCAGAAAGAACCACTCAGTCTGAGCGTTCCTCACCATCTGAGGCTCTCTCCTTAGACCTGTTATGCAAGGAGCCCCTGGCTGGCACCTGGACACTGGCTCTCTGCACGTCCTGTCAACAGTTAACCAGTAAGCGGGGCTCACGTGCCTAGACTTTTTCTGCAAATACAGTGTATGCTGAACACCCACTTTCCTTCTACGGTCTGGAATCTGGGTGTGTACTAGGCAGAGGGGACCTATGTGACCAGCCTCGGATAAGAAGCCTGGGTACTAGCTCTCTAATGAGTCCCCAGTAGATGAACTCTGACATATGTTGTCAATGAAGAACAATTAAGAAGGCAATGGCAACCCACTCCAGTATTCCTGCTTGGAGAATCCCAGGGGCGGAGGAGCCTGGTAGGCTACAGTCCATGGGGTCGCAAAGAGTCGGACACGACTGAGCCACTTCACTTCACTTCACTTCTGTGTCTTTGGGCTTCCCTGGTAGCTCAGTAAAGAATCTGCCTGCCAATGCAGGAGACACAGGTTTGATTCCTGGGTGGGGAAGATCCCCTGGAAAATCCCATGGACAGAGGAGCCTGGCAGGCTACAGCCCACGGGTTAGCAGAGTCAGACACAACTTAGTGACTAAACAACAATTTGTGTCTCCACTGGACGCAGACTCTTGGAAACTAGCACCTGGTATCCTCCAGACTCTGGCTCATGGGCCATTTTGCTTTCTATTCTTTCCCTGTAATAAATCTCAGTTGCTAATCCTTCTGGCAAAATGCTGAGCCTGGCAGAGGGGTTGGGGACCCCTCAACGGCTGCCACAGTAACAGCTTGACAGATGGCCAGGTGACCCCCACCATCCATTCTCCTCCCTTTCTTAGGTAACAATTCCCCCCACCCCGGGTGGTAACAGAATTTTAGATGAGCATGTGCCCAAGATGCTGGGAACACTTGCATTTCCAAGACTCAGCATACAAGAGAGAAATAAACTTCCATTTGATTAATGCCATGGCACTTTCGGGTCTTTCTAAACATCCCTAAGCAACATACATTGAGCGCTTAATCTGAGGGTTTCTATGCCTAATGTCACACGATGCTTATGAAAACCTTTAAACCTGATTTTCATTCCTACTTAAGAGTGAGAACTGGAATCTCCTAGAGGGAAAATGAGCTGCCCAAGGACAGGGAACTCATAGAAAGTTGTCCCCTAAGCCACCAGGCTGGGCAACTTCCCACTCTGCTAATCTGCGTGGTGGGGTGCTGACAGCAGGT
Source organism: Cephalophus harveyi (assembly GCA_006410635.1). Lineage (NCBI taxonomy): Eukaryota > Metazoa > Chordata > Mammalia > Artiodactyla > Bovidae > Cephalophus > Cephalophus harveyi. The sequence goes on along the minus strand of SJYT01021743.1, from coordinate 350,238 downwards.
ACAGTAGGAACCTCACTGCTCCCTACCAACTAATTCAAGGAATGACAGAGAGAGAGCATGTGCACACGCACACACGAATGAGGAAAGCACGCGTGCTGGACAGAACCCGCCAGATACCACCAAAAAGAGACAAAGGGAAGGGAAGGCAGATGACCAAGCACAGAGCAGAGCGCAAAATGGAGACAGAAAGACAGGGAGAGCACCCACAGCGCCGGTCTGGGGGAGAGAAGAAGAGAGGGAAAGAGATGAAAGAGAGCCGGAGCGAGGGCCCAAAAAAGCAAACAGAGACAGTAAATGACGGATGAAGGAGAGAATCCATTTGAGAGCAGAACAGAAAGAGGAACAGGACAACACTGAGCCTCCCCAACGGACTTCAGGCAGACGTCAGTCCCCTCGGCTCCTACCTTGGATTTGCGGTCGGCAATCGAGGCATCACCACCTCCAGAGAGATGAGGGGACCCCCTGCCCCGACCCCTCCGGCCGCGGCCCCCAGCACCTCCCCGAGGCTGCTCCCCGGGACTGTCTTCCCAGCTGCGGGATGTCCGGCCCATGCCTGCCCGGCCTCCGTGCTGAGGGGGGATCCGGCCTCCCTTGCTGACCCCTGGAGGCCGAGGGGTCCCTGGAGACCTCCGGGAAGGACCCAGGTTCTTCTCCTGGAAAGGGGGGAAGGGGGAAAAGTCACTGGGGCAGGGAGACCAGGACACCACAGGCCCAGAGGGCGGCTGCCAGGGTCGAGGTCCCACAGGCCTGGGGCAGCGGGGAAGGCTCTTAGGTCTCTCTCATCCCCCCCGCCCCCCGTCCTCGCGAGGCCCACCCTGGCGTGGAGCTCACCACTGCCACATTCTCCTTCTCCACCGAGCGGCCCTTCCGGGGACCTGTCACTGCTACTCCCTCCAGTTCAGCTTTCTTCCGGTCCTCCTCAATCTCCTGGGAGATCAGAAAGATAGCGGCTATCAGGGGTCCTGTGTACCGGCCAGATTCCCACAGTCCCCTGAACATCCCCAAGTCGGCCCCAGCGCAGACCTCTGTCTGGAGCTCGAGACAAGAAAGCTGGTCACTTCTTCCCTCTAAGCACACCAGGCGGTTCCCCTGCTCAGACCCTCTGAGCCAAAGGCTCCCCCACAGCAAATGGGGCTCCACAGGGTGTGGTCTCGTTACCATCCCATCCTCATCTCCCACTCTCTCCTCTCGCTCACTGTGACCCTCTCACTGTGCCTGGAACATACCAGGCTCAAACCTGCCTCAGGGCCTTTGCACCTGCTGTTCCCTTTGCCGGAAATGCCCCTTCTCCATAGATTCTCCAGTCCCCCACCTCCTGCAGGTCTCTGCTCAAAGGTTCCCTTCTCAGGAAGGCCTTTCCTGACCAGCTCGCCGGCCATTCTCCACACGCCACCCCGCCCTCCCCCCGCCCCCTTCACAACATGACATTATGTCTATTTTGCTTCTTATCTGGTTCCTCCCCATAATAGAATCTACTCTGGGTCAGGGATATCTGTCTGTTTTGTTCACTGATGTACACCCCAAGCCTGGAACACTGCCTGGCACACAACACAGGCTCAACATCTTTTTTTTAAAAAATGAATGAATGCATGAAGAATGAATAAATGAAACCTACTCCTCCTCCTATCTCAGGGACAGCCCCAACACCTACTCTGGCACCTGTGACAGGGACCTGGGCCTCATCCTGGATCCTCTCCTCACCTCCCGCCACCGCCCATCAGTCACTGAGTCCCTCCCAACAGCCCTGTCCCAGGCCAGGCACCTCCTCTCCATGCAGCCCCCCTCCTTCCCTGCCCCAGTTTCCTCCTTGTCTCCAGTGTCCTCTCCTCCCATCTTCCACCACACAGCAACCAAAGGAGTCTTCCTACAAACTTATTCTGACCTGCCCCACTTCCACTCAAAGCCCTCGATGGCTCCCCAGTGTCCTTAGGAAAAGTCCAAACCCTGAGCCTTATGGCCTTCTGGGCCCTGTGTGGCTGGGCCCCAGCGGGTCTCTGCAGGTCAATATCCTCCATCTGACCCTCCAACTTTAAGCTCCAAGTTTCTGTACACACTGTCCCCTCTGTGCGGAGTGTTCTGCTCTCCTTTTCAGCTAGCTGGGACTTCCCTGCTGGTCTAGTGGTTAGGACCCCGTGCTCCACTTCCATGGGCCTGGGTTCAGTCCCTAGTCATGGAACTAAGACCCCCACAAGACATGGGGTGCAGCCCCCCCCAAAAAAAGACCGGCTAACACCCACTCACCTTTCGAGTCTCAGAATCCCCTTCTCCAGGAAGTCCTCCTTAATATCCCCCAGGCTGGGTGAAGAGCCCCACCTGGGCTCTCACAGAACCCTGAGCTCCTCCATCCCAGGCTGGCCCACTCGCTCATCACTGACTGAAGCCATGGCTGGGCCCCTACTGGCCTGTGAGCCCTGGAAAGGCAAGCCCGGGGTCCCCTCCATCACCGCTGCCACCACAGTGCCACTGAGCAATGGGCCCTGGTGAATATTTGTGAACGAACAAACCAATGATGGAATGAAAGGAGGAATCCCAGGCTAAGGCCCTCGGCTTTTACCCTGACAGTGATGAGGAGTCATGAAAAGGTTTTAAGGAAGGGAGAGGTGAGGGAAACTCACTGCGGGGAGGAGAGGGGATGGGGTCTCCCAGGGCGGGGCTAGGGCACCTGGTAGCGCCGGATGAGGGCCTCATTCTTCCGCCGAAGAGCCTCGATCCTCTTGTCCAGCTCAGCATCCTTCTCCTCCTTCGATTTCAGATCCAGTGCGGCTGACTAAGAGGGGTGGACAGATAAGAGGCTGGAAACCTCTACCTGCTCCAGGGTGTGTGGGCCAGGAACCTCTCCTCCCAAGCCCCCTGCCCCAAAGCTCAGATCTCAGAGACTCCACTTTTCTTCTCACCATTCCACTGGCAGGGTGGGACCTGGGTCCCAGCAAACCTCCCCTGCAGAATCTGGACACAGCACTGGGGGCTCCTGAGGGCAGAGGGAACAGAAGGACTAAGGCCAATGGCTCCACTCAATCTGTCTCTTCCTGTCCCAGACTGGGGGCTCCTCAAACGCACACACACACACACCTCTTCACTCCAAGGGACACACACACACACACCCCCTCCCTTCACTCCAAGGGACACACACACACACACACACAGACACACACTCTTCACTCCAAGAGACACATACAGACACATCCTTCACTCCAAGGGACACACACACACACACAGACACACACTCTTCACTCCAAGAGACACATACAGACACATCCTTCACTCCAAGGGAATTCTCACCCTCACTCCCAGCCCCTCTTCTTGAAGCCCCTCTTCTAGCCCACCCGCTACCAGGGAAAGTTTAGACTCAGTACTCTCCAGAGAGTTTTGGACCCATCCATTCCTCTGTAAACAATGTAGTCACACACACCCTGGGAAAGTTCTGGGCCCGTCCCACCACTTAGGGAAACACCCCACACTGCTTCCTTCAAAACGAAAATCCTAGTTCAGTCTCCACACCCCTGTGCTGGGAGTTTAAAACCCAGGCCTCTACCCCAAGAGAGCTTTAGGATGAGCTTCTCCCACGACCTGCGCAAGAAAGCCCGACTCCCCGTGCTCAACCTGGTGCTGCTCACATCCCGTTTAATAATCTACACCTAACACTTCCCCAGGAATTTCAGCGACGTCTTATAACCCTACACTCAAAAAATAGTCCAAGCCCCATTCCTATTCGTTGCCCCTACCCTCAGGGATATTAAAGCCCCGCCCCCAGCACCCCCACAAAGATTCCTCCAACAGACCCAGGACCCCTTGGCGAGGCGTCCCGGGTCTGGTTCGGCCTCCCGGGTGAATAGCCTCTCCGCCCAGGCGCAGACAAAACTGTCTCGCCCTCACGCGGCTTTCTAGGGAAAGGCTCCAATCTCCACCCGGTCCGGGACGCCACAGCCCCGCCCCCGAAGAGAGGCAAACTTTCCGGCCCCGCCTTTCCCGCCAAACCTCTGACCCCGCCCACATGCGCGTCACTAACCCCACCCCCTTCCGGCGTCCGACCGCCGCGGCCAACTTCCTGGCCCCGCCCACAGGAGCCCCAGGCAGCAGCCTAAACCCGCCCCCTCCTCCTCGCCTTCTGGCACCGGTCCCGCCCCCGGCTCACCAGCCAACACTTTGGCCCCGCCTCCGATTTACTGAGCCCAACCTCTGGTCACGCCCCCTGGCTCCGCCCCCGCCCCGCAAGTCAGTATCTGGCCCCGTACCCGGCGCCCCTAAATTCTGGCTCAGCGGCCCGGTTCCTGAGAAACTTTTTGGCTCCGCCCTACCGGCGCCTGGCCCCGCCCCGACCCTCGGGTCAGCCCCTGGCCCCGCCCCTGACTTCCAGGACCCACTTCCAGGACACGCAAAACTTTCCGGCCCCGCCCCTAGTCCACCGGGTACCATTTGGCCCCGCCCCCAGCCCCAGCATAACTTTTTTCGGGCCCGCCCCAGCTTCCCACCAAAGCTCCGGATGCGTCCGGAGCCCGGCCCACCCAGGCCCAGCCCCGCCGACGGCCCGCCCCCTCAGCACCCTTCTAGCTTCCCATGTGGGCGTCCAGTCCCCGCCCCCCGCGGAGTACTCTGACCCCGCCCCCGCGGGCGGCGGGCTACCCCGCCAGCGCCGGCGCCCGCTCCCCCACGTGGGGCGTCAGGCCCCGCCCTCTCCGGGCGCGCTCCCGGCCCCCTCCCCCGGTCACCTGTCCCGGAGACCCCGCGGCGTCCGCGACTCCGGCTCCGTCGGCCTCCGCGTCTGCAGCTCCCGGGCCACGCGCGTCACTTCCGGCCTGCACCACGTGAAGAAGGGAACTAAAGCGGGTTACTTCCGGTCTTACAGGCCTGTTTCCGGGAGCCTTAAAGGCGCAACGCTCCTCCTCGCCAACACCCCTTCCTCCCAACCCCCCACGCCGGGTGGAGGCGGGAGTGGGTTGAGCGGGTGCACAGAGGGTTCTGCAAGCTTGTTCTACTGTCTTCTACCTGAATGACCTCCTTCCAGGGAAAGAAAACACCATCCTCTCTCTGGTCTCTATTTGCGTCTCCTCTTTCCTGGTTCCTACAAGTAGGTGCCAGGCGCTGGACTGACCCTTGGAAGCCTGACCTGCCAGCTTGGGCTGGGAGGTGGGCGGGGGTCCCTCACCCTCCTGCCAGTGAAACCTTATAGTTAGTTGTAGGAGCTCACAGTTGTCAATGGAAAGAATCTCTTCTTCATCCTCTGAATCAGCATTGAGTGCCAGCTCTGTACTAGGGGGGATAGGGAAGCGGGGTTAAGGTGGTGAACAAGGCAGACCCCATCCCTGGACTCTTGAGGGAAGGCACAAGTGCATGTGAAATGACAGAAAACAGAACTGTGGGGATGTCTTGTGAGAGAGATGAGGCTAGAGTGAGAGGGGGTGGCTGTCCAGGCAGGGGACACAGCCTGTGCAAAGGCCCTGTGGTGAGTGAACTGGTGCTTCTAGGGAACTGGAAGATGCTCAGAGGAGGATCTACTGGGTTTGGCTACAGAGTCAAGAGGGTTACATACATTAAACAAAGCTTAGATATAATTTACCTATTGTTACAAGTGACGATAAATGCTATGGAACACCCTTACAGGAGGTGAGGGACAGTTGTAAGTGGGCAGACCAGATTTCCTGAGATTGCTGATAAATTTAGTTTGTGGTCTAAAACATGGAAAGGGAAGATACCTGCCAATCCACAGCCCCTGTATGGTTATCATTAACAGCGTTTCAGAGACCTTCTTTACACATACAATTTAATTCTCTTAAAATTCCCCAAGAATTCCCTGGTGGGCCAGTGGGTAGGACTGGGTGCTTTCACTGATGGGGCCCACGTTCAATCTCTGATCAGGAACTAAGATCCCACAAGCCTCGAGGCACAGCCACAGAAATAAATAGATAAGTAAAATTTTTTCAAATGCCTACCAAAATCACTGCATCGCCTGCTTCAGCTGTGCATTCAATTGTCGCCTCTTTGAGGTCTTCCTTGAAACCACTCATTTGAAAATTTCGAAACCTCCCATGCTTTTCTCTTTCAATTTTATTTCTCCATCTTACTGTTTACCCTCTAAACTACCACGTTTCACTTTATTCTCTTGCTGTTCAGTCTCTAAGTCATGTCCGACTCTGCACCTCCATGGACTGCAGCACCCCAGGCTTCCCTGTCCTTCACAATCTCCTGGAGTTTGCTGAAACTCATATCTGTTGAATCACTGATGCCATCCAACCATCTCATCCTGTCACCTTCTCCTTCTGCCTTCAATCTTTCCCAGCATCAAGGTTTTTTCCAATGAGTCAGTTCCTCGCATCAGGTGGCCAAAGAGTTGGAGCTTCAGCTTCAACATCAATCCTTCCAGTGAATGCTGAAGGTTGATTTCCTAGGATTGACTGTTTACTGACTTTTTTCTCAACTATATTGTCTGTGTTATGTCCCCAGTACCTCCAACAGTGCTTCATACATAAGAGTCTCTCTCAAAACCTATTTCTTTAATGAATAAGTGATATTTGGGCAGGGGGTTGGAATTTAGGTCCCCGACCAGGAACTGAACCCGACCCTTGGCAGTGAGATCGAGGAGTCTGCACCACTGGACCACCAGGGAAGTCCCTGACTGAATCTTGGCTAGTACTATTATTTTCTTCATTGTTTATGAAACAAAACGTATGCACTGAAATTCTATACCTTGAAGTTAGCCGTGGATGGTTGACTAGCTTTTAAACTGCCATGTGAAATTCTGTCCTACAGATGAGCCATAATTTAATCCAACTGGTCTCATGGATGTTCGAGTTGTTTCCAACTGGGGAGGTTGCCAGCGATGCAGCATTGAATTTCTATAGGCGCGTAGCTTGATGAGTGCATGATCTGTGATCTTGTTCACAAAAGGGCTCCTAATGTCATGATTAAGGCTGTTGACTCTGAAGCCAGAAGATCTGGCTTTGAATCCTGGCTCTGTCATTTACCAACTGTGTGATCTTGGGCAACATGCATAGGAAACTTCTCTGGCCTTCATCTTCTCCATCTGTAAATGGAGATCATAACACCATCCTACTGTTTGTTGCGCAGAATTCAATGGATTCATGAATTAATAGACAACCAGTGCTTGGCCTGAAATACTGTAAGTTCTCAATAAATGGAAACCATTCTTCTGTCTTCTAGGAAAGCAGATTGCTGAATTACAGGTTAATTCCCATTTTTATTTTCCAGGGGAAAAAAAAGAATGGAGAGAGGTGGACCCAGGGTATGTAGAGCCTGAAGTTTATACCAGCTGGAAACCCTCCTGAAAAAAAGAGTAGGAAACTCCCTGGTGGTCCAGTGGTTAGGGCTTGGCACTTTCACTGCTGGGGGCAGGGTTCGATCCCTGGTCAGCGAATTAAGATCCCACAGCCTTTAAAAAAATGTACAATACTGCAAGGTCTCCTCCCAGGGTGTTGGACAAAGCTGTGGAAATGGGGGGACCCAGAGGCTTGCACTTCCTCCGTTTCACAGGAAAGCCATCTCTGATGGTGGCCGCTCAGGAAAGACCTAGTGCTCACTTCCACTTTCCCAGACAGGACAGTGGAGCAGGTCCCCTGGCAGCCTCACAGACAGGGGTATTCTCACTCTTTGATCTTTGCCAATATCACAGCCAAAGAGTCTGTCTCAGTGGAGTTTGAGTGGCCACTCTCTGATTAAAAAGTGAGACTTGAGGCTTCTTTGGTGGCTCCGTGATAACGAATCCACCTGCCAGTGCCGGACACACAGGTTTGATCCCTGATCCTGGAAGATCCCACACGCCTCCGAGCAACTAAGCCCGTGAACCACAACTACTGAAGCCCACGTGCCCTAGAGCCCGTGCTCCGCAACAAGAGAAGCCACTGCGATGAGAAGCCCGCGCATCGTAACTAGAGTAACCCCCGCGCACCGCAACTAGAGAGTAGGCCCTGCTCGCCGCAACTGAAGCAAAGCCCACGCAGCAATGAGGTCCCAGTACAGCCAAAAATTAATTATTTTTAAAAAGGGAAACTGAGCACTTTTGGTATGTCTACTGGGGCTGAGAAGGTGAGATAGAAGAGTGAGCCAGACCTTGAGAATCCCTCCTTGAGACACTCAGCATCTTCACCAGAACTCTGGGCAATGAAGGGAATTCTTTATCATCTCCACTTTACAAAGGAGAGCGCAGAGGCCCAGTGAGAAGAACTCAAAGGTCCACTGAGCTGCCAGTGCCTGGGTCCCTGCCTGGAGCAAAGCCACAGGTTTAGGCCCCACGTGGTCTTGATCCCTTTGCCCCATTCAGCCAGTCAAAGAGGTGAGCATTCTCACTCCCATTTTATATTTTTATTAAATAAATTTTTTATTTAGTTTTATTTCTTTTGACTGCACTGCTGGGGGTTGTGGTATCTGAGCTCCATAGCCAGGGATCGAACCCACGCCCCCTGCTGTAGAAGCTCAGAGTCTTAACCTCTGGACCATTAGAGACGTCTCTATTTTTTTCTTTTAATTTTTAATTGAAGTGTAGTTGATTTACGATGTTGTGTTAGTTTCAGGTGAGCAAAGTGATTCAGTTGTGCATATATGTTGATATATTATCAAGTGGCTGTCCCTGGTGGCTCAGATTGGTAAAGAATCCACCTACAATGCAGGAGACCCAGGTTCGATCCCTGGGTCAGGAAGATTGCTTGGAGAAGGGAATGGCAACCCACTCCAATATTCTAGCCTGGAAAATTCCCATGAACACAGGAGCCTGGTGGGCTACAGTCCATGTGGTCACGCAGAAGTGGACATGACTAAAGCAACCTAGCATAGGTACTCATACATATGTGTCCTTTTCTCGGATTCTTTTCCATTATAGGTTATTACAAGTTACTGACTACAGTTCCCTGAGCTCTACAGTAGGCCCTTGTTTATCGCTTTTATAAGGAGTAGTATGTTTACGCACATGTTAGACATGAAGACTCAGCTGATGGTGCTGGACCCCAGTCATCCAGCTGATCAGTAGCCGACCTGGAATTTGAACCTGGGGCTGCCTGACCCCAGAGAAACAGTGAGGAGAACAAGTGATATCTTGGCTCTGAGACCAGGTTGTCCAGGTTCAAATCCTGCTCTGCCACCTGAGCTGTGGGGCCACAAGGAAGTCACTTAACTTCTCTGAGCCCTCGGGTCCTCATCCGTAGAGTGACAAGCACAGTGCCCACCCCAGTGGGCTACCGGCCAGGGCTGTTGCAGGCTGAATAGTGGTAGGAGTTTAGCTGCTAAGTCGTGTCCAACTGTTTGTGACCCCATGGACTGTAACCTGCCAGGCTCCTTTGTCCATGGGCTTTCCCAGGCAAGAATACTGGAGTGAGTTGCCATTTCCTCCTCCAAGGGATCTTTCCAGCCCAGGGATCGAACCTGCATCTCCTGCACTGCAGGCGGGTTCTTTACCGCTGAGCCATCAAGGATCTCGTAGGCTAAACAGTGGTTCCCAAAGATACCCACCTTCTGATCCCTGGAGCCTGAGAACGTTATGTTATGTGGCAAAAGGGACTTTGCTGATATGATCAAGTCAAGAAACCTGAGATGGAGAGATAACCCTGCACCATCCACCATCAGGGTGGATCCAATGCCAATCACAAGGGTCCTTAGAAGAAGGAAGCAGGATCTTCCCTGGTGGTCCAGTGGCTCACGCTCCATGCTTCCAGTGCAGGAGCCCCAGGTTCAATCCTTGGTCAGGGAACTAGACCCCCATATATGCCACAGGGGATGACCAAGAAATTAATTAATTACATTTTTCAAATAAAAGGGGGGGAAGCAGAGGCAGATTTGACAAGGAAGAAGGCCACATGCCTATAAAGCGAGATGCTCCACTGCTCATACTGAAGAGGGAGGAAGGAGCAGGAAGTCAGAGAATGCACAGACCGCAGCTAGAACAGCCGCTGGAAACGGTTAGTGAGCCGATTCTCCCCTCAACCCTTGCAAGGAGTGTGGTCCTGCCAACACCTTGATTTGGGTCCAGTGAAATCGATTTTGTGTCTCTGACTCCCAGAATGGTAAAAGAATACACATGTGTTGTTTGACAGCAGCAAGAGGCACTTCGCACGGTGACCAGGAACTTGCCTGGTGGTCCAGTGGCTAAGACTCCATAATGTCAATGCAGGAGGCTGGGATTTGATCCCTGGTCAGGGAACTAGATCCCACATGCCACAGCTAAGAGTTCACATGCCACAGCTAAAGATCCCACATGCTGCATCAAAGATCAAAATCCCACGTGCCGCAACAAAGACCCGGCGCAGCTAAGTAAATTAAAAAAAAAAAAACCTGTCCCCAGAACACATTAAGTGCATTTCACTGCCACTATTATATTTCTGTTGGGCTTCCCTGGTGATTCGGTTGGTAAAGACTCTGCCTGTAATGCGGGAGACCCGGGTTCGATTATATGTCTGTTACGTGTAATACCACTGACCACCTAACAGGCCAGCTGATGATCTATGAACATGTCACAAATGTGCTAATTTATTGATTAAAAGGATACTCTCTTTTCATCTGCGTCATAGTCCTAAAAGGTGGGTACCTTGTTTATACCCATTTTACAGAAAGAGAAGACAGACTCAGTGAGGCTTCTCCATCCACGGTGTCGCAGCTGCTGAGTGGCTGGGTTGGTGTCGGATAACAAATGACCACAAACAGCGTGACTCAAAATAGCAGACATAACATTCTTTCGCAGTTCTGGCGGCCAGAGGTCTGAAATCAAGGTGTCAGTAGAGATGCTTCCTTCTGGAAGCCCTGCTTCTGTCCCAGCTTCTGGAGGCCACTGGCAAGTCTTCCTTCCGCTTGGCTTGCAGACCCATCACTCCAGTCTCCACCTCAGCCTTCATCAGGCCTTCCTTTCTGGATTTCTCTGTATCTTCTCCTTGTCTGTCTCTTATAAGGACACCTGTCATTGGATTCAGGCCCCACCCTAATCCTGAATGATCTCAGCTTGAGTTCCTAACTTTCACTACATCCGGAAATACCCTTATTCCCAGTAGGTTCACATTTTTTTTAATGTACTTTTTTTTTTTCTTTTTTTGCTGCACTGGGTCTCCGTTGCTGTGTGCGGGCTTTTCTCTGGTTGAGAGGGGGCTACTCTCTAGTTGTGGTGCACAGGCTTCTCCTCGTGGTGGCCTTTCTTGTTTGCAGAGCACACGCTCTAGGCGTTCGGGCTTCAGTAGCTGTGGTGCACGGGGTTAGTTCCTCTGTCGTGTGGGATCTTCCTGGACCAGGGATCAAACCTGTGTCCCCTGCGTTGGCAGATGGATTCTCATACACTGCGCCACCAGGGAAGTCCAATAAGGTCACGTTTTGAGGTTCCAAGTGGACCTGTCTTGGAGACCACAATCCAGTCACTGCAGTGGTGGGGTCAGAATTTGAACCCAGTCCCCAGGTTGGCCAGCCTCCACATGGCCCTTCCTCCATAGAGTCCCTCAGGCGGAAAGAGCAGGCTTGAGGGTGCCCAGCCCTCTGCTGACCTCTCGGGCCGCCTCTTTCCTTTTCTGCCATCCTCACCCTCCACGGTCTCACCTCCTGGTTCTCAACAGGGACGATTTTGCCCCCCAGGTGACATTTGACAACGTCTGGAGACATTTTTGGTTATCACAACTAAAACCCCAGACTGTGACCTTGTTTGGAATACGGGGGCCTTGCCAATGTGGTTAGAGCAAGGAGGTGGAGCCCAGATCATCTTGGATTAGGGAAGATTAAGGAGAGGGTCTCCCTAGCATCTATTGGGTCGAGGCCAGGAACCTGCAGAACATCCTCCAATGAACAGAACAGCCCCCACAACAAAGACTTATCCAGCCCTGAAAGTCAATAGAACCGATACTGAGAAACCCTCCTTTAGCCGTACAGAACAATATTTTTAGCTCCTTGAAAATAACATGCTCTCCCTCATCTGGGCCTTGGAAATAAGCCATTCCTCCTTGCTTGGAACACCTTTCACAGCCTCTTCCACTGGTTAAGTCTTCTTCATCCTTCAGAGCTCAGCTCAGATGTCACCTCCTCCAGGAATCCCTCCTTTCAGACTTCCCTGGTAGTCCAGTGGCTAAGACTCCACACTCCCAGTGCAAGGGGACTGGGTTTGATTCCTGGTCAGGGAAGTAGATCCCGCATGCCACAACTAAGATGGAAGATCCCATGTGCCCCAACTAAGACTCAGTGCAGCCAAATAAATCATTTACAAAAAAGGGAAGCAAGGAAGCCCTCCTTGGCAGGGTCAGCCTTGAGGAGCACCTGACCTAGGCTGTGGTCAAGCAGGAGAACCTACGCCAGTGTTCTTGCCTGGAGAATCCCATGGACAGGGAAGCCTGATGGGCTAGAGCCCATGGGGTCTTAAGGGTTGGACACAATTGAAGCGGCTGAGCACGCATGCACTGCGTACACGTGTGCCCCAAAAGATAGGCCACGAATCAGAATGTTCATAGCAGCTTTTACATAATAGGCCCTCTTACGGGCTAATTTGTATCACCCCAAAATGTGTATCTTGAAGTCCTAACCCTCACCTCAAGACCCCAGCCTGTGACCTCACTGAGACAGATTATGTGTCTCTCGGCTCTTTGCCCAGGTAGTTAAGTGAATATGAGATCATTAGAATGTACACTAGTCTAGGATGACTGGTATTCTTATAATAAAAGCAGATTAGGGGAACTTCACAGCTATCTAGTGGTTAAGACTCGCCATGTCCAATGCAGGGAGCGTGGGTTCGATACCTGGTAGGGGATCTAAGATCCCACATGCCCTGTGCTGAAGCCAAAAAGTGAATGAGAAGAGGTTAAGACTCACAGAAGACCACTGGAACCCACAGAGAGAAACTGGCCCTCTACCAGCCAACGAGAGAGGCCTCAGAAGAAACCACCCCCACCGAGACCTTGATCTCAGACATCCGGATGTTTGAGAACTCTGAAAAAATAAGTATCTGTTGTTTAGGCCAGCCAGTCTGTGCTACTTTCTTATCACAGCCCTAAGTAGACTAACCCAACCCCAAACTGGAAGCAACTCAAATGCCTGTCAACGAAGTGGATGGTCACACTGTGGTGTTTTCCTACCAAGGAATAGGATACAAAAACGAAAGCGGGGACATCCCCAGTGGTCCAGTGGTTAAGGCTCTGCGCTTCCAATGAAGGGCTTGTGAGTTTGATCCCTGGCCGGGGAACTAAGATCCCATGTGCCAGCGAGGCGCAGCCAAAAAGGAAACAGAAAACAAACGGTCTCTGATGATGCACAGCAACATGATGAATGGCACAAACATGAAGCCGAGGGACAAGAGCCAGATAGACACGAAGGGGCGCATGGTGCCGTTTGTCTGAAGTTCTGGAAAAGGCAACACTAATCTCCGCTGTTAGCATTCAGGATTATGGTTACCCCGGGGGAACAGTGACTAGACGGGGTCTGAGGGAAGCCCCTAGGGGTAATGTCTGTGTCTTACATCCCCCATCTCGGACCCTGGGCAGGGTGTACGTATTACATGGAGTTTCACGTGTGGGATTTGTGAGCCTTACAAAAGTATCGAAGTTTTGCCTTAGTTGAAGCAACGTTTTAAAGCATTTAAAAGGAAAATTTGAAAGTTCAAAAAATAATCGTAAACAATACTTTGTGTTTAACGTGAAATGGAGTTACGTTCTGGTATTAGTACACAGGCAATAATAGAGGGCCTGAACGTCTGTAGAAAATTGCGACAGCCTGCAGGGTACTTCCGCGGTGCTAGTTGCCCACTCGCCACCAGGGGGCGGGGTGGCGCACTCCCCGCCGCTTTCCACCCAGACGCATTCATTCAATAGTCCTTGAACCATGAAACCTGCTTTGCGGAGGAGCCTTGATCTGTTTTTTTTTCAATCTGTGAAATGGAAAGTCGAAGGTACAACTATGTCCCTGCCGCCATGGAGGTGACTTTCAACTAAAGAAAAGAGACTGTAATTAGCTAAACAAATGAATATGTAAAAGGAGAACTGTGGAGCAAAATAAGGCAGAGTGAGGGAACAAAGTTGGTCCTGAAAGCCTCGGAGAAGGCGACATTTCAGTAGAGATCAGAGCGAAACGTGGGAGCAAGCCAGGTAAATAGAGCCGTGTCCCGGGTGAAGAGAGGAAATATGGTGGCTCCATTCCCTGCTGTAAGATAGAAAGGGAGGCTTAGGCAGGCCCATCCTGGCCCAGTAAGAGGCCCTGGGAGGCATATTCCCTGACACAAGCTGCGCAGGCAGAGGTACAGACAAGACGATCTCCCATGAGCCTGGGGAAGCAAGGAGGCAATCAGGGAGTCCTGCCTGGAGGAGTCCTCGCAAGACTCAAACCTTGTGTTGTGGTCCCTGAAAAGAATTTTCAGACAGGAGGCAGAACAAGAGAAGAATAGAATTTATCAGAGTGGGAGGCACTGTTAGAACAGCGGGCCAGCTCAAGGGAGCGGGACAAGGAATATGGGTCATTTGCCTGTTTTTATAACCAGGGAACAAAAGAATGGGCTAGACAGCTTGCGAGTCCTTCGCTGATTGGACGAGGTATGTATACTTTCCTTCTATGGGGAAGAAGGACAGGACAGATACCTTTAGACAAAAAAGGGACAAGCCATGCTGCCCAGGAGGGCTCAAATATTCTGCACCAGCTGCAACCTGGAGGGAAAGGCAGGAAGGGTCTGCTGCTTTCCATCCCTGTGTTCTGAGGCCCTTTGGGCTTATCTTGTTCTTTTGCCCTCTGGGCACCACACCTTGTAGGCTCTCTGAGGTGACTGACTGAATATTTGTTTTATCAGGATTGTTTTAAGATCCTGTCTCTGTAGCCCCAGGCCTTAAAGAAAGTGAGTGCCTGCCAGGTCGCTTCAGTCGAGTCTGACTCTTTGTGACCCTGTGAACCGTAGCTCTCGAGGCTCCTCTGTCCGTGGGATTCTCCAGGCAAGAATACTGGAGTGCGTTGCCATGCCCTCCTCCAGGAGATCTTCCCAACCCAGGCCTCAAAGCCGCATCTCTTATGCATTGGCAGGTAGGTTCTTTACCACTAGCGCCACCTGGGAAGCCCCCAAAGGAGTCTGTACTAACATTTAAGCCTTTCTTACCGCTGAGTTTTGTTGTTGTTGTTGGGGGGGGGG
>SJYT01021743.1:180029-329422 GCA_006410635.1 Cephalophus harveyi | reverse complement strand
GGGGAGGTGGGGGCGGCAGTTGCCCAGCCCGGGCCTCACCCCAGCCGGCCGCAGGCTTGCAGGCAGTGAGCCCGGCAGCTCCCCGGGGCCCGCCTCCCCGCCCCCCGCGCCGAGGGCTCCCCCAGATCCGGGCGGGCGGGCGGGCGGGCGCGGCGGCGGCCAATGAGCGCGCTCGCCGTCTCCGGGAGCCGGGCCGGCTCTGCCCGCCTGGCATTGGGCACGCGGTGGGCAGCGGCGGGCGGGGCCTGGGGGGTCCTCGCGCCTGGTTGGGCCAGGCTTGTTGCTGGGTAACGGGGCGGCGAGTTTCCCCTGGCAACGGCGGCGGGTACCGCTCACTGGCTGGCCGGGAAGGAGGGGGGGCGCGGGCGCGGGCAGGCCCCGCAGACCCCAGCAACAGCGCGCGGCCCCCGCCCCGCCGGGGAGCGGTAACCTTCACACGCGCCGGCCGCTCGGACCCTGCGGACACCGGCGCCCCCGCCCAGCCCCCACCCGGCTCCAGTCCAGCCCCGGGGCCTGAGAGGCCGGCCGTACCGAGGGGACCCAGGAGGCCCCCCCGCGGAAAGCCAGGACTCACAGCCTGCTCTGAAAAGTTAAGTCCTTTCCAACTCCCTCTCCGGTGCTGAGAAATCTACTTCCCTGGAACGGCATTCAAGATACCGGGGCAGGTTGCGGGTCCGCAGTAAACTAGCTGGGACGTTGTTTTTCTTCACCCAGCACTTCACGTGGAGCCCAGCACTGCCCGATACGATACTGCCCTACCTGCGTTACAAATCGGAACTCACTGATTAATCTTCACATTGAAGTTGGGGTCCTATGGCGATCGTCTGTACACGTGGGGAAACTGAGGCGCAGAAGGAGGAAGCTACTTCCTCAAGGTCATCGTTTGAACCTAGGCAGCCTGGCTCCAAAATCTGGATGGTGTATATCTTCACTGTGTTGACTGTCCCTTTGAGAGGCATTAATAGTTCAAATGAGGGACCTCCCGGCTGGCTCAGTGGCTAAGACTCTGCACTCCCGAGGCAGGAGGCCCAGGTTCTATCCCTGGTCTGGTCGGGGTGCTAGGTCTCACATGCTACAACTAAAGACCCAGTGCAGCCAAATAAAGAAAATATTCAAAATGAGAAATTGTGCCAGCCAGTGAAACACACTAATGGCTGGCTCACAGGCCGGACTTGAAACCCCTGCCCCAACCTGAGGGTCTTAGCTGGAAGACCTTCTCTGGATTCTCAGAGAATCAATAGCTCCCCCACAAAGAGAAACGATGTATGAAGGACCCATTAGAGCCCAGTGCTTTATTTTTACTGACCTTCTTACTCAGAAGAATCCTCTGAGGTAGGGACCTGTGCTGTCCCAACTCACAGGTGAGGAAATTAATCGAGAAACAGAGATGGGACCATTTGCCCAGGGTCACACAGCCTGAAGGTGGCAGAGCTGAGGATTCTAGGTCAGGCCATCAAGTCCACAAAGCATCAGCTCCTTGGTGAGATTCTGCGCATTCTTGGGGGAGGGGGGAATGGGCCTCAGTTATGGAGATTCTGGTGACTCTTTTAGCCAGTGGTTCTCAACCTGGAGTGATTTTTGCCTCCCCCAGGTGATTCCTATGCGACACCAGTGGTAAAGAACCTGCCTGCCAATGAAGGAGATGTAAGAGATGAGGGTTCAGTCCCTGGGTCGGGAAGATCCCCTGGAGGAGGGCATGGCAACCCACTTAAGTATTCACGCCTGGAGAATCCCATGGACAGAAGAGCCTGGCAGGCTGCAGTCCAAAGGATCTCAAAGAGTCGGACACGACTGAAGCAACTTAGCATGCATGTGGGTGATATTAAGCAGTATTTGCAGACTTTTTTTATTTTGGCAGACATTTTTGATTGTCATAAAGGGAGGGGCTGCTACTGGCCTCCAGGGGATAGAGGTCAGGGTGAATGCTAAATATCCTACAAAGCACCAGACAGTCCCCACAACAAAAACTCATCCGACCTCACATGTCAGTAGAGAGGAGATGAACAGACTGCTCTAGGGACTTTGCTGGCAGTCCAGTGGTTAGGCCTGCGCCTCCACTGCAGGCGCATGGGTTCCATCCCTGGTCTGGGAACTAAGATCCTGCACGCCACTGCGCCAAAAAGCAAAACTTTGCTCTCTGCCAAGCCTGACCTCCCCTACCCTCAGTCAACCCATCCCTGACCCCTCTTATTTTCTTTCCACCTGGTCTTTTTCCGACTCCCTCCACTCCCCTGGTCTGAGTCTTCCTGTCTCTGTATCTCTATTTGCCTCTGTTGCTCGTCCTCTGTCAAAGGTATTGGTGACCCCTCAGAGCTTCAGAACCCTCTGTCCCCTCTCCAGGGGAGCAGGGACCAGAGGCAGGGTTGGAGGGAATGGTTCTTCAGAAAATTAGAGGAGGGAGTCCCTGGGCCCCTCAGGAGACCTGCTGGGGTGGTGGTGGGGGCGGGAAATTTAGTCTGGAAGGTGGAGGTTGGGGCTTATCCCTTCTTGGGTTCCTAGGATGCGGGTCTCAAAAAGGCAACCCTTCAGCCAGTCATAAATTTTTTTTTTTTTTCAAAAGCCCATATAGGGTTTTTGAAATTTATTTACTTTTTTAGTTTTGGCTGTGCTGGGTCTTTGTTGCTGTACAGACTTTCTCCAGGTTCGATGAGCAGGAGGGGCCACCCGTTCCAGTGCTCAGGCTTCTCATTATAGTGGCTTCTCTTGTTGCGCAGCACAGGCTCTATGCGCATGAGCTTCAGCAATGGCAGCTCCAAGGCTCTAGGGCACAAGCTCAGTAGTTGTGGCACACAGGCTTAGTTGCCCCACAGCATATGGGATCTTCCTCGACCAGGAATTGAACCAGTGTCCGCTGCATTGCAAGACAGATTCTTAACCACTGGACCTCCAGGCAAGCCCACTCATATAGTTTCTAATTTTGACTTTGTAGGCCTCCAGAAGACACATACTTTTTCCACTTAGCCACAGTCCCCACCATGCCCTCTTACACTGGACTCATTTCTCTCATTTATTTCATGATCTTGAGTTTGAGACCCCTGGTCTGGTGAGTGAGAAGATACCAGAATTTGGAACAGGATCTGATTGTGAGAAGGGTCCTGACTGGTGCCACTGCTTGTGGCCTGGTAGATTCTTGGCCTTCTCCTCTCCCACCCTTACTCACCAAGCCAGATTCCTTCACCCTCATTTTCTTCTCAGAAGAACATTCCAATAAAAAATAAAAAAAAAAAGAACATCCCAGCACATCTGACCTCCTGGTGTCCAGCCCAAGACGAGGCAGCTTTAGGGCACTGGCCAGTGGATAAGAAGTCCAGGCTGGTCCATGAGCCTTTCTCCTGATTCATCACTGCCAGGCCCAGAGCAAACATTGACAATAATTAGTTATACTAGTGATAGAGTGTGTGTGCACACGTGCTAAGTCACTTCAGTCGTGTCTGATTCTTTGTGAACCCGTGGACTATAGCCTGCCAGGTTCTTCCCTCCATGAGATTCTCCAGGCAGGAACATTGGAGTGGGTTGCCATGACCTCCTCCAGGGGACCTTCCCAACCCAGGGATGAAACCCATGTCTCTTACATCACCTGCATTGGCAAGTGGATTCTTTACCACTAGCATCACCTGGAAACCTCCTTGGAGTTAACATTTATTAGGCACTTATACCTGTGAGCATATACACATGCACATACATATGAGACACTGTACTCACTGACTTCCACGCGTGATCTCATTTAATAAATGTCTAAAGCAGCATTTCTAAAACGCCTTTAAATTCGCTCTATAGGCAGCAATACATCCATTTTCTTTGTGACTTGGTATGTAACCGCTATAATAAAATTTTCACAAAAACAATATTTTCCTTTGACTTCAACATTTTCTAAATGATATCATTTTGTTTTGTTTTGAGTCTGGTCAAGAGCCACTAAAGTTGCAGGCAGAAGGGATTGACTATAAAGGGGCACAAAGGGGGATTTCCCTGGTGGTCCAGTGGCTGACTCCGTGCTCCCAATGCAGGGGACCTGGATTCCGCCCTTGGTCAGGGAACTAGATCCCACATGTGGCAACTAAGAGTTTGCCTGCAGCAACCCACATGCCACAACAAAGGCACACATGTCACAATCAAAGATCCCGTGTGCCGCAACGAAGACCTTACGCAGCCAAATAAATACATAAATAAAATATCAAAAAATAAAAAGGGGGGAGCACAAGAGAAGTCTTGCGGAGGGCGACAGACAGGGTCCAAATCTGGATGTGGTGATGTACAACAGTGTCTATTTGTCCCAACTCCCCAAACTATACACGTAAAAAGAGTAAATGTTATGGTATGTAAATACATCTCAGTGAACTCAGAATAAGATCCACACCAGTGATTTCACAATGCATGGTTCACACACATGGGGCATGACCCACAGTTTGGAAGGGGAATTCCCTGATGATCTGGTCCAGTGGTTAGGACTACACTGTTTTCACTGCCAAGGACCCAGATCTAATCCCGGGTCAGGGAACTAACTAAGATCCCACAAGCCGGGTGTCACAGCCAAAATAAATAAATATAAATAAATAAATTGAAAAAAAAGAAAAATGAAACACATTGGAAGAAAGAAAGGAAGGAAAGGTCAATGAATGAATGATTGAATGAATGAAGGAAAGGAAGCAGAGAGGGAGGGTGAACTGGTCCCCAGTATTTGAAGGAGGGAGATCACACATGAGACCTGCATTCTTTGCTCTTGGGAAATCGAAGCATCTGGCCAAACTTGAGAACCTGGACAACCCCCTGAGAGCCCTCCTCTGCTGGGCACTCAGAGGCCACTTGCCCTCTGATGACGCCGTGGGGTTTGGGGGGTGATGCAAAGGAAATGGAGGGTGCAGGGGAGACAGAGCCGCAGAGCCTTTAGACACCACCTTGAGTCACCACATCAGAGCGGGGGAAGGAGTGACGAAGGGAGACTGAGAAAGGAAAGGGAACTGAAAGGCAGAAAACCCCGGGTGAGAGCCGCTGCAGAGGTTGCCCGGGCATGTCCCGTGCCAGCTGCCCGGGGCTTTCTTCTCCCCCTGAGTCCCCCACCAGATTCGTGGTGAGTGCGGACAGGTGCACATGCTTCCGGAGCGTGTCCCAGCAGTGGGCCAGTTAGCAACCTGTCACAGGTGTGACTTTGTGACTGTCTGTTGGGGGAGTCTGTCTTTTTATGTCTGACTTGGTCTGTGTCCGGGAGGGTCAATTTCTGGCAGTTTTCATGTGTCAGCTATGAGTTGCTGGGGGTGTGTTTGTGTGTGAGCTGCTGGAGGTGTGTCCCTGTAGTGTTTCTACACACTGTAGATCAAGCAGTGTGTCCAGGTGTCCCAGTGACAGGTGTCGTGTGTGTGTGTGTGTGTGTGTCCTGCTCTGCCTATCAGGAAGTTTCTGTGTGCCGACAAGACAAGCTCTTAGTGGGTGTCTGTGTGGGTCCACCACTGTGTGTGTTGTGGGTACCTAAACAGAGCTTATGAACATGATTGCTTTGTGAGCCTAGGTGTGCTCAGCAGTGCGGGTGTTTGTGCAACTTCTGTGTCTGTGACTCTGCGTCCCAGTGAGACTGTTAGGAAGTCACGTTACATATGTATTTGTGCCTGAATGGGTGAGTGCCTCGCCAGTGCGTGAGTTTGTGCGTCCACGCCCCTGTCCAGGGAGTGTATCTGGCGAGTCTGCGAGTGGGCTCGGCCCCGTGGCCCTGACAGCACGTGACTTTATGTACCCTGGAGCGCCAGGCGGTCAGCCTGCATACACGTCTCGGGGTGTGTGTCTGTGGGTCCCAGTCAGTGTGTCAGTGTGTCAGTGTGTGTGTCCAGCTGTCCCGCCCATCTGGACGGCCGATCGGCGCGCCTCCGCCCCCAGGCCCAAGCTTTGCCCCGCCCCCGGCTTCAGGGAAACCCCCCGCGCCGAGGTAGGGGGCGCGGTGCGCGCCTGCAAGTCCCGACTTGTCCGCGGCGGGCGGGCGGGCCCGGCCGTGGCGTCACTCGGGGGCGGGGCGTGGGACCCGCCAGGCGGGGGCGGGGCGGGGCGGGGCGGCCGCCGAGCGGGCCCGGGATCCGCCGGGCGGCCTGAGACGCGGCGCGAGCCACATGCTTCCGTGTGTGTGTGTGTGTGTGTGTGTGTGTGTGTGTGTGCGCGCGCGTGCGCGCGCACCCATCGCTGTGTTCCAAAAGTTAACCCTGCCAGCCCAGGCCCTTTGTGAGTCCCAGCTTGGGTGAGTGTGTGTTGGGAGGCTCTCAGCCCTTATACACACACTGCTGACAGGCCCGCAAGTCTGGGACCTGCGTGAGGCCCTGTCCTTGCTGTGAGAACTGTCCTGTGCCTCCTCGTCCTTGGTCCCTTCTGTGTGCCGGTCACCATGTTGTCCCTGGTCCCTCCTGTGTGCTGGTCACCATGTGTGGGGGAGGCTCTCTGGGTTGGCTGGGCCTGGGGTCAGCCCGGGGAGGGAGGGGCTGTGTGAGGGGCCATCGGCCCCCTCCATCACAGCTCTGTGTGTCGTGGACCCTCGTGGGCTGCCCCAGCCCGCCGTGCGGGCAGAAGTGGGGTACCCTGTGTACCCCGCGTGGGATGGGTACCTCGTGGGGCTCCCCCTGCACTCTGTCTCTTATACACATCTGGGGTGGGGGGTGGGGGGACCGTGACAGCGCAGGGGGGCGTCTGGGCCCGCCGTGGGAGCGCGCGTGTGCGGGGTGGTGGATCTGCAGGTGTCTCGCCTGGGTGTGTGCGCGTGTCTGGCTCCGAGTTTGTGCTGGGGTCTGCAGGGAGTGGTTGTGCCAGTCCCGGGGCGTGCTGGGGCTGTGGCCCCGGCGGGGTGTGCGGCGCCGTCCCACTGTGTGTGTGAAGGGGTTCTGTCCGTGTGTGCTGCCGCGCCTGAGGGGTGGGCGCTCTGTGGATGTGTGGTGTACTTGTGTTCTCTCTAAGAGTTGTCTGTGTGTGCTGTTTGGGGGTGAGTCTCTGGCTCCTGGTTGCCTGCTTGCGCTATAGTGTGTGTGCGCGTTGCCTGAGTGAGCTGTTTGTGTGTTTACGTGTGCGTCTTGCCCGACGGGCTGTGTTTGTGAGTGCTTGTGTGTCTTGTCTGTATGGACTGTGTCTGTGTCTATCTCCAGGGCATCTGGCTCAGCTCAGCGTTTATGGATGTCTCTTTTCTGTCCAGGTGTCTGTGTGAGTTCTGCGTCGTGTGTGTGTGTGTGTGTGTGTGTGTGTGTGGTGGGGGGTTGTCTCAGTCTGTGTTTGGCTTGTGTGTCTGGCATCCGCGTCTGGGAATTGAGGAGCTAGGCTCTGTGGGGTCTGAGTAGAACAGTCAGTAGATGCTGCTGGCAGCCTCTTGTACAGGGATGTGTCTGAGCCCGTGTGTGTGTGTGTGTGTGTGTGTGTGTGTGTGTGTGAGAGAGAGAGAGAGAGAAACAGAGAGAAAGAGTGTGTGTGTTGAGTCTGAGGGGCTTGTCTCTGTGATCGGCTGGCTCATGTGTGTCATGTGGGCTGCGTGTGTGTAGTGTTTATGTCAGTCACGTGAGACCAGTGTTTTCTGAGGGTGCTTTAGGTGTGCGCCCTGCCAGGCCAGTGTGGGATTAGCTGTAGTGTGTGTGTGTGTGCGTGTGTGTCCAGGGCTGACAGTTGGTAATGGTGTTTGGAGGTTCGGGGAGGAGGGTGGGCTGATGTCTGCTGTTGCGTTTCCGTGTTGTTGCTAGCATGTGGCGATTCATCCAGATCTGATGACATGTGTGCCTGCTTTACGTGTGTCCCGGGATCTGAGAGTTGGTGACAAGTGGGTGTGTTACAGTTGTACAGGTCCCTGTGTGTCCACGGAGGTCTGTTTTGTGTTGATGTGTGTGGGTCCTGAGGGGTGTAGGTCTTATCTATGGCGGGTGCATTACAGGGAGGGGCGCGTGTGCCTGAGAAGGGGCAGTGCTCTAGCTGGTCTGTGTTTCTGTCTGTGCTTGTGACGGCCGCATTGTGAGTCTCTGTGGCTCTGTGGGCATATGAACAGCAGGTCAGTGGGTGACATCCTGACAGTTTGTGTATCTGTGTTTTTGAGATGGAGGGGCTGGGGTGTACCAGCCAGCATGCAGTGTGTGGATAGCTGTTCCGTGGTCTGTGTGTGTGTCCTGGGACCTTCTCAGTGTTTTGGGGTACAAATAGGAGGCCTGGTGGGAGGTCAGGCGGGCCAGTCCTGCATGAGCCCTGTGTGCGTTATGTACCCTCCACATACACCCCCTCTTGGTCCTATGTGAGTCCTGGTGTTTGTTGTGGGAACAATCACAGTGCCTGGCTGCCCTCCGTGTGTGTGTGTGTGTGTGTGTGTGTGTGTGTGTGTGTGCGCGCGCGTGCGCGCGCACCCATCGCTGTGTTCCAAAAGTTAACCCTGCCAGCCCAGGCCCTTTGTGAGTCCCAGCTTGGGTGAGTGTGTGTTGGGAGGCTCTCAGCCCTTATACACACACTGCTGACAGGCCCGCAAGTCTGGGACCTGCGTGAGGCCCTGTCCTTGCTGTGAGAACTGTCCTGTGCCTCCTCGTCCTTGGTCCCTTCTGTGTGCCGGTCACCATGTTGTCCCTGGTCCCTCCTGTGTGCTGGTCACCATGTGTGGGGGAGGCTCTCTGGGTTGGCTGGGCCTGGGGTCAGCCCGGGGAGGGAGGGGCTGTGTGAGGGGCCATCGGCCCCCTCCATCACAGCTCTGTGTGTCGTGGACCCTCGTGGGCTGCCCCAGCCCGCCGTGCGGGCAGAAGTGGGGTACCCTGTGTACCCCGCGTGGGATGGGTACCTCGTGGGGCTCCCCCTGCACTGCCTCGCTGCTGAGCGTGCCGTCTGCCCTGTCCCGCAGGCCCCAGGGAGCGCCATGGCCCGAGCACGCCAGGAGGGCAGCTCCCCGGAGCCCGTAGAGGGCCTGGCCCGCGACGGCCCGCGCCCCTTCCCGCTCAGCCGCCTGGTGCCCTCGGCGGTGTCCTGTGGCCTCTGCGAACCCGGCCCTGTCTCTTATACACATCTGGTGTATGTGGAGGGTACATAACGCACACAGGGCTCATGCAGGACTGGCCCGCCTGACCTCCCACCAGGCCTCCTATTTGTACCCCAAAACACTGAGAAGGTCCCAGGACACACACACAGACCACGGAACAGCTATCCACACACTGCATGCTGGCTGGTACACCCCAGCCCCTCCATCTCAAAAACACAGATACACAAACTGTCAGGATGTCACCCACTGACCTGCTGTTCATATGCCCACAGAGCCACAGAGACTCACAATGCGGCCGTCACAAGCACAGACAGAAACACAGACCAGCTAGAGCACTGCCCCTTCTCAGGCACACGCGCCCCTCCCTGTAATGCACCCGCCATAGATAAGACCTACACCCCTCAGGACCCACACACATCAACACAAAACAGACCTCCGTGGACACACAGGGACCTGTACAACTGTAACACACCCACTTGTCACCAACTCTCAGATCCCGGGACACACGTAAAGCAGGCACACATGTCATCAGATCTGGATGAATCGCCACATGCTAGCAACAACACGGAAACGCAACAGCAGACATCAGCCCACCCTCCTCCCCGAACCTCCAAACACCATTACCAACTGTCAGCCCTGGACACACACGCACACACACACACACTACAGCTAATCCCACACTGGCCTGGCAGGGCGCACACCTAAAGCACCCTCAGAAAACACTGGTCTCACGTGACTGACATAAACACTACACACACGCAGCCCACATGACACACATGAGCCAGCCGATCACTCACATCTGGGTCTTGGGGAGGGAAGGGTTAAAGGTCCCCTGCCTGCTGGGCTGTTAACTCCGTGGTGCCCGGCCGGCCCGTTCGGTGGCAAGGGAGAGGTTTTCTCCGCTTCCCTCCCCACCTGTCCCCGGAACCCGGAGAGGTCAGGAGAGGGCAGACTTCCCTGGCCAGCGGAGGCTGGAGGAGACCCGGTTCCTAGACCAGAATGATAGGCATGGAAACTGAGGCCCTGAGGTTAGTTCTCAGGGATCCCTCAGGCCAAGACCCGGCTTGACAGAGGGAGGAAGAGTCGTCAGAGGAACTCAGAAAGTGCGTGGGGACGTCCCGCATCCTAGCCTCCAGGTTCACAGGGGGCCACAGGCCGGCCTTCTGGGTTTCCAGGCCTTTGCCACATCCGGGGGTGTGGCCTCACTGTGGTTGGACACTAGAGGCCTGGAGACCCGAGGCTTGTGACTGGGGTGTAGTCAGTCACCGTATCCCAGTGTGACCTTGTGCCCCATTCCTAGGGGGAGCCTCAGTTTCCCTGTCGGTTGAGTAGAGCCAAAATTTGGAAATCGTTTTGGAAAGAGCCTGGCCGGCCATGGTCCATGGGGTCGCTAAAAGAGTAGGACACGACTGAGCGACCTAAAAATCAACAAACAACTTCGGTAGGATAAGAGGAAGCACTTCCAGACTAACACGGGGAGTGGGGTGGTAGCTGGCTGCTAGACAGGTGAGCCCAGGAAGGCCTCCCCAGCACTTTTTTTCTCCCCCGGGAAGTAGGAGCTAAGAAATCTAGCTCTTAAGAGGGCAAAGTAGCATCGCTCGAGATGAGGTGGGGAGCCGAAGAGAAGTCAGGCGACGGGAAAAGGGAGAAGCAAGTCCTAGCCAGCCGGCNTGAGCCCAGGAAGGCCTCCCCAGCACTTTTTTTCTCCCCCGGGAAGTAGGAGCTAAGAAATCTAGCTCTTAAGAGGGCAAAGTAGCATCGCTCGAGATGAGGTGGGGAGCCGAAGAGAAGTCAGGCGACGGGAAAAGGGAGAAGCAAGTCCTAGCCAGCCGGCCCTCCCCCGGGCCACTGCAGGGCCTTAGAGGGGTGGTGGGTGTGACCCCAGCCCCGGCTTTTCCCAGGTCCTCAGCCTTCACTCTCGCCCGCGGAGCAGCACCTGGAATCGCCAGTGCCCAGCGCCCCGGGGGCCCTGGCGGGCGGACCCACCCAAGCGGCCCCGGGAGTCCGGGGGGAGGAGGAGCAGTGGGCCCGAGAGATCGGGGCCCAGCTGCGGCGGATGGCGGACGACCTCAACGCGCTATACGAGCGGCGGGTGAGTGCTGGGGGAGGGGTAGACGGCAGGTGGGACTTCCCGCCGGGGAGGGGGCTGCGGTGGCCCAGCCAGATGTGCGGCAGCTGCTGCCCTGCGCGGCGGGGTCGCGCTGGGGACAGGCAGCTGGGAGGGGCGGCATGGTCGCCGAGCCGCCACCGTAGGACTCGCGCCGTGGCCGGCACGGCCCGGCTTCAGGGCCGGGGCCGGAGCGTCCGCGAGCGCCGCTGCGCGCCCGGGACCCGCGGCCGTGGGGACTGAGGGCGGCGTTCGATGGAGCGGCTCATATATCCCGGGCTATTTATAGCCGATGAGTCAGCAGCGGCGGCGCGGCCGCGCCCGCCCCTCCCACCCGCCCGCGCGGCGGCGGCGGCGGCGGCGGCGGCGGCGGCGCGCCACCCAGCTTCCCGGGGGGCTGGGGGCGGGGCCTTGATCTCCGCCCCTCCGGAGGCCCCGCCCCCGGGGCCCTCAGCCAGGCCTCTCATTACTACCAGATACTTGAAGCCTAAGGCCGTGGAACGGAGAATAACAGACGCCGGGGCGCCCACCACCCAGCTCTGTCCAACCTGAACATTACAGCCATACTGCTTGCTTATTCGAGGGAAAAAACAAAAACCGGATGTTGCGAAGCCCCTTGACCCTCTTCCCCTCCCCGCTTTCAAAGGAAACCTCACAGATTGGCTTGTCCCATTGGTCTGCAGGTGTTGATTCTTTTACAACACATTCACCAGGCCACAAACAATACTTAGGATTGCGAGGCCTTTCAGACTTAAACGTGATCTGGTGTATTCTCAAAGCTGCTCCCACCCCCTCAGTGTTTTGCTTGAGATACAGCCACGGGCAAGGGAGCTTCAGTTCATTCATTTTCACTGCCACATAGCATAGCATTCTGTCGGATCACCATGTAGTATCCGTCTTCATTTTCTCATTGGTGGGTATTTAGGATATTCCAGAAGTGTCTCAAATTTTTAAATGTAATTTAATTTTATTGTTCCTTTTGGCTCTTCCAAAAAGTACATATCTCCAGGCACACACATGTCTCCACAGTAGATACCTGGGTGGTCTGCCGGCCCCTAGCCTTGATAAATAATAGTTGGCTTGCTCAGCAAGGTGGCTGTGCCAAGTGGCACTCCACAGTGGGACGGTGGCATTTCTGCCAATCTCATGTGCCCCCTTGGTCACCTTCTCCTGGCTGGAAAATTCGGTGGGGACTGAGGCAGAGACAAATATGGTACCAGGCAGCCCACCCCCAGGCACCCATTAAGATCATTAGCATGGTTGATCTGAGCTTCTTGTTAGCATCTGTAAAATGGGTTTCTTCTTCCCATCTGGTGGGGATGAGATTAGTTCCTTCGCACAGGACCTAGGCCTGCACTCAGCACAGTGTGGAGAGAACTGTAACTCTCCATAAGTATTGAGTATTGTTGATTTTTATTGGAGGGCAACCTTTTCTTGTATCTAGCTTCCTTCATTTCTGCTTTTCTAGCATTGTGGAACTGCAACAGTCCCAGAGGCTGCCCCCAGCCTTCATCCTGCCACTCAGGAAAGGGCTGGGGGTTTGCTTGGCCCAAACATATTTCTGTACAGCTTCAGCACTAAATAGTTCCCAGTTCTTGCACAGAGTATTCTAGAATCACTGAGACAGGGGGGCTCTATGCTCCCTTCTGTGTGTCTCATCAGCTTTCAGTGGGAGGGCAGGTGGGCTGCGGTCCAGCCTACCTCAAGCCCGGGTGACTTCGGTCGGGTGACTGTCTTCATCTGGAGACCAGGGACTAGGAGATCAGAGCTGATAGGCACGGGCCCTATGCTGAGGGCCTCGTCCGCATACTGTCCCTCCTAGTCTCTTCCAGGCCAGGAGATGACCCAATGAACGATAATAACAGTACTGCCCTGAGCAGGTTGGTGGAGGGTCTGTGCCTCCTGCCTCGCTGCCCTTCAACCTGACCCCCTTGTGCTCCCCACCTGTCCGTGTCTAGCCCGGCTAACTTCCTGTCTGCTCCCTTTCCCCAGAGACAAGAGGAGCGGCAGCGACACCGTCCCTCGCCCTGGAGGGTCCTGTACAATCTCATCATGGGACTCCTGCCCTTCCCCGGGGGCCGCGGAGCCCCTGAGGTGGAGCCCAATTAGGTGCCTGTACCCGCCCTGTGGATGTCGGGGACCCGGGGGGGCAGGACCCTCCCAACTCCTGACGCCCTGGCCAGCGCGGGGGACTCTTTCTGCACCATGTAGCATACTGGACTACAGCCCTGCCCGACCCAGGGGTGGGCCAGGGCAGCCACTCCCGACCTAGCCCCGGCCTAGCCCCGGGGAGCACTGATGGAGACGTGGACTCCTGGGCCCCTGGCTGAGGGGCCAGGGGAGAGAGGGCTGACGGACTCGGCGTCTGAAGGCGGCGGGGACCGAGGGGGCAGGGCCTGAGCTGCCCCCCTCTGCCGCCCACCACCATCTCAGGAAAGGCTGCTGGTGCTGGCTGCCCATTCCAGCTGCAGCGGTGACACTGGGGGGCGGGGGTCTCTCCCCCCGGCGCTCCTTCACTTTGGGCCTGGCCTCAGGCCCCTGGTGCTTCCCCCCCTCCTCCTGGGGAGGGGGCCCATGAAGAGCAAATGAGCCAAACGTGACTGACCACTAGCCTCCTGGAGCCAGAGAGTGGGGTGCGTCCTGACGGGTGCCCCAGCCCAGCGCCCAGCCATCTTCCCTGAGCCAGCCGGCAGGTGGTGGGCATGCCCGCCTCACCTTCATCTGGGGGTGGCCAGGAGGGGCCCAGACTGTGAATCCTGTGCTCTGCCCGTGACCACCCCCCGCTCCCTCCCATCAATCCCATTGCATAGGTTTAGAGAGAGCACGCGTGACCACTGGCATTCATTTGGGGGGTGGGATATTTTGGCGGAAGCCACCCCAGCCTTAGTCCCCAGGGCGAAGCGCTGGGGGGAGATGGGGAGTCAGGGAGGGGGGGAAAATCTCAGAAGAGGGAGGAGTCTGGGAGTGGGGAGGGATGGCCCAGCCTGTAAAATACTGTATATGCGCTGCTGTAGATACTGGAATGAATTTTCTGTACATGTTTGGTTAATTTTTTTTGTACATGATTTTTGTATGTTTCCTTTTCAATAAAATCAGATTGGAACAGTGGATACTCTTGTCAGCTGTCCTTCCCCGCGGTGGGGCCTGGGCCCAGCCTGTGACCCTCGTCTGGAAGGAGGTGGGCGGGTATTGCCTGGAGCACCCTGGGGTGTCTGTCGCTCTGGTTAAAAGATGGCTCTGAGCCATTGTGGGAGCCCAACCTTCATGCACTCCTCCTAGGCTCCCACTAAAAGCTAAGCCCTGTGAAGACAGGGCTTTTGGGAGACTTTCTCACTTTATTCTTATTGGATAAAACATCAGGGGGCTCAAGATTCACAGAATGAATGACCTTTAACTTACTCAGAAGTCCCACCATGAGGAGTCCCGTAGAACATGTATGTCAGTCCTGAGATAGACCTGGTGGGCACTGGCAGGCGGGTTCTTCACTGCTAGTGCCACTTGGGAAGCCCAAGCACCCTCTAACCTAGCGTTAAAACCCTGTGTTGAATTAATACAAGAAGGGGAGGGGTTTCCCTGGTGGGCCAGTGGTTAGGATGCCTCACTTCCACTGCAGGGGGCCCGTGTTCCATTTCTGGTCAGGGGAACTAAGATCCCAAGAGCAAAGTGGTATGGCTGCACCCCCAAAAAGGAAAATATAAAAAGGGGCGCTTCTACTGCTGTCTTCCAGAAAACAGGGTAATGGGCCAAATGTTTCTCCTGTGGCATCTTCCACAGAGGACTGGCCCAGACAGGCTCAGACCCCAGCCTTGCCCCTTCCCCTGGGTATCCTAGTAAAGGGGCAGTTCAGAGAAAATTGTTTTTGGGGGGGTGTGTGTGGTGCACGTGGACCTTTGTTTCCCAACCAGGGATTGAATGTGCACCCGCTGCAGTGGAAGAGCAGCATCCTAACCACTGGACCACCAGCACATTCCCCAAAAGTGGCTCTTTTCAAAGGGCAGGCTGAGGGAAACAGAAACACGAACCATCATTTTGGACAAGAATTTGGCAAAAGCTTCTCAAGCTGAGGATGTACCTGCCTGTGGCAATAAGTGCCTTCCGGGGTGTCTCCTTCACAAGTGGATGTTCGGGGCTTTCCTGGTGGGTCAGTAAGGAATCCACCTGCCAGTGCAGGAGATGCAGGTTCGATCCCCTGATCTGGGAGGATCTCACATACCACCGAGCAACTAAGCCCGTGCACCTCAACTACTAAGCCCGTGCTCTGGAGCCCACGTGCAATTGAAGCCCGCACACCCTAGAGCCCGTGCTCCACAAGAGAAGCCCAAGCACCGCAACTAGGAAGGTGCCCCCTCTCCGCAAATAGAAGAACCTGTGCAGCAACGAAGACCCAGCACAGCCAGAAATAAAAAGGGGACGTGCGCAGGTGTCCAAGTGTTGGCAAGACACAAAGCCACCATCTAAGTAGCAACAGCCGTCAGTTGAAGGGTAAATCAAGTCTGCTGTCACACAATAGAACACACAGCAGTGAACTGGAATGAACTTGAAATTTATCACGATGAATAAATAGCAAATAATGGTAAGCAGAAACAGCAAGTGGCGAAACGATGGTAGGTGGGTACTGGGTATTCATCTTGTGCCTCTCTATTTCCTTCATGCTTACATACACACAGGGCCCAAGGCCCCAAGGTTTTTTTTTTTTTGCGGGGCTGGGTGGGGGCGGGGCATGTTGGTTGTGTCACAAGTCTTGTGGGATCCTAGTTCCTCAACCAGGGAGGGATTGAACCCAGGCCCAGTGGGAACTGGAAGTCCTGACCACTGGACAACCAGGGAAGTCCCCTCATTGAACTATTGACCTGTTTGGATTAGGTCGTTTTGTTTTCTCATCAGGTTTTTGTGTTTCCTCTCTCCTGCCTCCTCTTGGATTATTTGAATACTTTCTAAGAATTCTTTTAAATGTATCTTTAGGTGTATCAGCATTTTTTCGTATTGCTCTTGGGATCACAAACATATCCTTAACCTATTCCTTATCTATGGATTGTCACTTACAGTGCAGAAGCTCTGCCAACACACAGCCCCACTCACCCTCTTCTCCCCATCATTTCGTGCTGTAGTTGTCATACGGAGCATATCAACACCCCTTACAAACGCCCACAAGTATGAACTTTTTAAAAAATATGTATTTACTCGGCTGTGCCAGGTCTTAGCTGCGGCTTGCAGGATTTATTTTTCTGACTAGGGCTCAAACCCAGGCCCCCCTGCAGGGAAGTCCTTAGACATTTACTTTTTGCTTTGAACAGTCAGAAATAAAAGGAAAAAAAATTTTTTTTTCTCTATTTACCCGACTTGGGTGGGTGAGGCTGTTGCCTTATCTGTGATCTGAGTACAACAGTATCTACCCCCATGGTTGCTGTGAGGATTCAAGCAATTTAGCTGAAGTCTAATTATTTTGAAAGGTATCAAGTGGGTCGTGTGAGGGCTTCAGCTGTTATTACACTCTTTGCCAACTAAAACATAAACTTACATTTCCCCACCTATACAGGGACAAGTAGGGGACACCTCAACAGATGGGACATTTATACTTATCAATAAAATGTAAGAAACTGAAAAAAACAAGGGTCTGCAGTGCAAAGGGAAATCATGGAATGTAAGGCTGTGATGGGGCCAAAAATTTGTTTTTAAGATTTTTGGCTGCGCTGGGTCTTCGTTGCTGTGCACCAGCTTCCTCAGGGGCTCTAGAATTCGGGCTCAGCAGTTGTGGCACTCCAGCATAGCTGCTCCGTGGCATGTAGGGTCTTCCTGGACCAGGGATAGAATCCAGGTCGCCTGCATTGGCAGGTAGATTCTTAAGACAAGGGAGGCTTTTTTGAGTAGCACCTGTTCAGTAGAATGTTCAACCACTGAGAACCTAAGTTTGGTTATTAAGCACACCAGAGACAAGAGAAGTGGGGTATGGAGTGGAGAGGCCTGGCAGAACCATTTGCTGACTTCAGCACCTCCTCCACCAAACACGTTACCTTCACAGACAGGATCCCTCTTCCCAAGTGGGCTGTGTATGTCCCGAGGTGTTTGAACCCACAGGATAATCACCGTGGACTTCCTGGAGACTTAGAGAAATCCATTAACACGAACTTGTAATATGGAAAAATATGAAATCTGAAAGCAAGGACAATTAAGCCTTTTTCTTGTCCAGGGCTGGAAGTTTCCAGCACCACCCTCCAGATTCCCAAGGGGTCATTTCGGGGTCACTCAGTCTCTGCCATTACAGGTACAGGGGCGGAAAAGTTTGAAAAGTTGCAGAGAAGATTCTAAGACAGTTTTGTTTTTAATCCATCCAGACCCGTCTGCTCCCCCTTGTGACCAAGGCCCCACATTGCAAAATAAAGGGTGTAATTAGCTCAGATTTTCCAAGACCCTGTGAAATTTTTGCAAGGATCCCCCGATTCAACACTACCAGGGCCCAGAAAAGGGCTGCTCCAGAAACAGAGCCTAGCCTCACCTCACGTGGGGGCAAGAGAGAACCAGGAAGGGGGGAGAATTGAGTCCCTCCTCCCAGAGGAGATCTGTGCTTTTCTTTTCTCACTGACATCAACAGGGCTGAAATAGAGAAGCTGATTTATTCATTCTAACCGCCGATTTAAATATGGGGAGAAAGCCAAGTGTGGGTGAGGAACGCATTCCAGGTGGAACGCATGCTCAGGTCGCTGAGTCAAGATACATTTGGCACTCCAGCAACCGCTCTGACCCGTCCAGCTGTGGGACTTGGGGCATTTTACTTCGGTCTCACTTAACTGCTATGAGATCACTGCTCACTTTTACTCCTTTCCCACTATTATTACATTACAATTGCTGTCACTGTGAACAGCCACTACTTAACGGAATTATTTGACAACAAGACTCAAGCTTCTATGTGCTTTAGAATATGAGCATGCTAACTTTTGCTGCATTGCTCAGAAAAACAGTGGCAGGAATGGTGACAGAGGGAAGGGCCTTGGTTGTTGTGTTCAAGCATCCAGGGATACATCTTCAGGTTTAAACAGTCCATTGTTCCCTGTCAGAGGAAGAAGTTTCTCACGTGGAAGAAGAACAAATCTTAAAGCAAATAACTTTATTTCTATCATTCCTTTTTGAAGAACCAAAGAAATATAGAAAATATAAAAAACACACAAACAGCTGCGATTCAGGGGGGTAACAAGAAGGAGCAACACAGCCCTTCAATGCGGCAGCCTGCAGCCCGACAGCCTGCACCTGTGAGGGGCTCTGTGGGCAGACAGGCTGGCTCCCCCGTCCCACCTCACAGCCACAGAATCAGGCTTCCCAGGGGTGGGGCCCAGGAATCTGCCTTTTTAAACAAGCTTTCCCATTAATATTCCACTGGCAAGGCCTCACCCTAATACCCAAGAGAATTTGGTAATACTTCCTCTCTTTCAAAATCCAGGCTGGAACTCAACTAATCCTAAACTAAAACTCGAGAACAGCACACCAATGGCACCTGTTGTTTCTCAGAGCTTCAACCTTTGGTGGAGATACACTCCGCCCGCCATGTTTTTGGCTCTCTTAAGGGCACCTGTCTACACTTGGAACAGTGGTTCTGCTGTGTGGTTTCACAGCCCCGGGCATTATTCCCCACCTGAAGTCACGCTCCTCGCTGTGTGACATCAGGTGGGGACCGAGGACAAGAAGGTGGCGAGAGGCTCCTAGGCAACCAAGTGTGCTGGTTCCTGGCTGGGGACTTCCAGGAACTGGCCGCACAGGCGAGCTGGGAGGCCTGGGGCGGGGAGGAGACTGTCAGGACCCAGGCCCTTGCGCAGTACTGCTGCACAGCCTCACGGCTCGCAGGAAATGGTTGGTACTGGTTCAGTGACTTGGTTTTTCCCTCGCCTGGAGAGGCCTTCATGGGGGAGGGGAGGGGATCGATTGCACAAGGGCGCTGTGCGGTCAGCATCTCTGGGGCCGCGGAGTCTCGCGTTCAGTTGGGGCCCAGGCACTCCACAATCCCGTTCCCCTTCATGCCATCGAAGAAGAAGAAGTTGTTGTGAGGGGGGTCCCTCTGAGACAGGGCCTGCGGAGGGAAACAAGAAGGTTCAGCTCAAGTGCTTAAAAGGGGATACGAGGGAGAAAAGAGAATAGACCCCTGAACCGAGATCTTCTCAAAGCAACATAGAGTGTGATTCTCAAAAGAGGCTGACTTTGCTCCCCAGGGGCTATCTGGCCACGTCAGGGAACAGTTCTGACTGTGACTGTCCTGTCCCTGCACTCTGTCCCCTACCAGCTGTGTGCCCTTGAGCAGACCATTTAGCCTCTCAGACCTTTACATTCCCCGCATAAAATGAAAACAACAACTGTTTTATCCTGGGGATTAAGAGACATGCTTTACCTCCAGTATCTAAAACAATGCTTAACTCGGAGAAGCACCAATGGCAAATGGGCATAATAATTACTTATGAACATTTCACTGAGAAAGGCAGTGAATGATCATTCTGACCCATCTGAGAGCACAGCCTCTGTCACCAGGGGGAAACACACCGACACTCCCAGGGGAAGGCAGTGCTGCTGGCCCTCCACGGGACACACCAGGGTGGGCAACCAGAGGGCCTGGGAGATGCTAGTCGGCCATGGAAATGGTCATTTCGTGAGTGACAGTCCCTGGGATTACATGCTGGACCACAAGTGACCTGTGTGGACCGGGGAAAGGTCCAGAGGTGACAGTTTCCTAAGACATTCTCAACCCAAGAAAGGTCACTGTTTAAAGAGGAGGACATCACCCACGCAAACTGCAACCTGCCAAGGTGCCTGGGAGCTCTGTGCAGTCACTCCTAAGGCAGGCTCGCCTTTACAAAGCTGGCCCTGAACCTCTCACCTCTCCTCCTTGAACTGAGCGCCAATCCCAGTCCTTGTCTGTAAAACGGAGACAATTATACCTATTCCAAGTGCTTATTCCAGAACAAACTGTTCTTCTGGAGAGGAGGTGTTGACTTGGTGTCAGAGGGTGGCTTCTCTGAGCTTGCATATGAAAACCCAAACAAATGGCCTCAGCCTATTAGGGTTCCTGGTGAATATGAAATGCGATCCAGCTTGTAACATGCCGGCCACAGAATAGATTCTCAATAAATGGGAGCTGCGACTGCTTGAACAGGAGGTCCTTTCCCAATATCTGAGGCCCCCAGGCACTCAGCCAGGTGGAATGGCACATAGGTGGATCCCAGATGTAAGAACCCACGTTCCAGGAGATGACACAACGCATTTTCACACAGAGCCTGGTGAGGCTACTGCTGTCAAATCAACTCTAAGCTCTAGCACTGTAGGCAGGGAGTCTGCCCACCAACGGTGAGAAAGAAAGAAGAATGATCAAACCCAAAGGAGGAGGATGAGACAGAGGACAGGGCTAGAATGTGTGGTGTCTGGAAAGATATAAGGAAGGAGGGAAACAAATGATGCCAAGGGAACAGACTTGTACGTCTGCCCCCATCTCCCGATGTTTACGTTTTACCCTGGTCAGAGGGCCCCACCAGGGAGAGGGCGGAGGTCTGCCGCCCTCAGATGGCAGGCCTTTACCGCCAGCTGGCTGAAGCTGAACCGGTGTTAAGTGAGGGGGAGGGGCAGGGACAAGACAGCAGGGCACGGGGTGAACGGGTGAACGTGGGGCCAAAGGTAACGTGCTTCCCGAAGCGGGAGGGGGGATTCCAAACACGCCAACAGGCAGGAATGCAGAGCGCTCTGGCTATGGGACAACCAGGAACAAGATGTGGACCACAGCTGTCCCTGGCAGCAGGAGGGAGGGGCACCCCTGCACACAGCAGGCCAAGACCACCCGCCCAGTCCACCATCTCCATCCCACACAAGAAAGTCAGGGAGCAGCGTCTCCATGGGATGCGTGGAGGCGAGGCTGAGGGCACCCGGGACCTGCTGATGAGTGCTGAAGAGCACGGGCCCAGAAGCCGGACGCCATGAGCTTGAATCCCAGCTTTACCGCTGCTCTGCATCTCAGGGCAGGGATCGAAGTGGTTCCTAACTCACGTGCTGTTGTGAGGATCAAATGAGTCTATCAAGTTGAGAACAAGGTCTCCAAGCAGTGGGTGCAGAATAGCTTTCAACAAATGCTACCTAGCGACATCCCTGATGGTCTAGTGGTGGGGAGTCGACCTGCCAATGCATGGAACACGCGTTCGATCCCAGGTCTGGGAAGATTCCACGCACAGAGGAACAATTAAGCCCGTGCACCCCAACTACGGAACCCACGTGTCCTTGAGAAGCCACCACAGTGAGCAGTCCGTGCCCCACAACTGGAGAGTAGCTCCCACTCTCTGCAACCAGAGAAAGCCCTCCGGCAGCAACAAGGACCCAGCGTAGTCAAAAAAAGAAAAAAAGTCCTAGAGAAAACTATGTTTAAAATGAACAAGTGTTACCTTTGCTCTCATCATTGTATGACACATATTAGGCTCCCACTCTGCCCTTGCTGTCCCATCACTGCTCTCGTTCCTGCCAAGGCTCTCCACAAGCAGTCTCAGGGTCCTTCTCAACAGTCCTCCCGCAGCCACTGGCAGCTCCCCAGACTGGGGGCCTGAGCTGAGCCTTCCTACCAGCCTGGGTAGGCAGAAGCAGGAGTGAGACCGCACACAGCAGCGCATGCCTCTCCTCTTACTCTCCTCCTACTGCCTATGCCACAGAGAGTTAGATTTAGAGAAAGAATCTGATCCAGAGAATGATCAGGGAAGAGAGAGAGAGAAAAAAAAAAGCCTTAAGAAGATGGTGGGACCATCAAATTGAGTCAACTGTTTTGGAAGCAAGTTTGCAGAAACCAAGACAAAGCAGGGGAAGTTGGTCCATTGTAGCAAGTTCACTTCAGTGGTCAAGATGTGCACAAGGCAAATTCATCACTTTAGGAAAATATCAAAGTCCCCCAAGAAAGGAACACATACTGGGGGGTATGCTACAGTTCTGACAACCCAAATGTTCCAGAAGAGACTTCAAAGTGCCGTGCTAGGTACTAAATACATGACCCTGTGTGAAAGCTCCCCTTCCGAGAGGAAGAAGGACACCTGCCTAACGTGGGCACAGGGCACCCTGGACAGAGCCTTGTGGGCTCCGGGCTCGTGCTCCTCTGGTGCTGACTCCCGCCTGCTCTACACTCGCCCACGGTGTGTGAAGTCACGAGAGGGAACTCTGACGCCATGACATGAGTGGAGGGAAACTGTGGAGCAGACGGGAGTAGTACAGGCTGTGGAGGCCTTCTTTGGGCCTCGGCATCCATCCCTTAAGTGTGAATCAGGACAGTGCCCACGTCACAGAGCTGTGAGAAGCAGAATCTGTGGCAAATGTCACAACACCAGTCAGCTGGTTGGTACAGTTAGGGAACGGCAGACAGCACCCCGTGGGCTCTGTGTCAAGTTCTGGGCTTATCAGCACGAGGTAGGCATTTCCAAGGTCATTTGCTGAAGGCCCACGTGAACGGGCTGGAGAGAAGGGGATGAAGTGGAAAAAGGAAGGGAGAAAGGGAACAGGGAGGTCAGGAGACAAGGATGAGTGGGGTCTGAGAAACCAGGCAGCTCTCTAAGACAGCTCTGGGTTCCCTCTGTCGGCACGTTCAAGGTCCTAACGTGGAAGGCCAATGATCTTCCATGCCACAGGGACTTTTTACCTTCACAATTTCCTGGGCCAGGATCCCTCCAACCACTGCACACACTGGGGCCATCTCAGAGAAGCAGTACCTAAAAGAGAAGACATGTGAAACGGAGCTCTGAGCAACAGGAAGGCTGGTGTGGACATCTGGGAGAGGTCAGTGGTGGGTTTGCCTGAATGAAAACATCTCCCACCAGGAGAAGTCAATTCAGACAGCAATGCTAATACTGGTATCTAGGTGTGAAAAGTAAATCTGATCCAGGTTAGTAGGTGGCGAGAAAGACATTTGAACCTTGGCAGGCAAGAACTGTTTCACAACTTTTTTTTTTTTTGAAGTTAAAGGATAAGACTGTATCTGTGCATCCTAAAAATAAAACGCTACAAATACCAGATGTTTCGGTGCCCCGGTCACATTCTCGCAATTCTCTTTTGTCCCACAATGGGCAGTGGGTTCGATATGCTAGTCCCAGACAAATGTCAGGAGCAGGCCTGTGTTAACATGCAGACAGCTTGGGAAAGTCAGGGTCTGAAATTAAAGCACGGGAGCAGAGAAAAGTCTTCACTACCCACATAGATACCAACCCTTCTGGGCCAGGAGGGGGAACCTAGAGGACAAATTTTAGCTAATATTGTCACCTGCCCCTTCCAATCATCCATCCCAGACAGTGAAATGCTGTCTCCCACCACCTCCCTCCAGGAAGCCTGCCTCGCCAGCTCCCACCCCTGAACACAAAGGGGTTTCTGAAATGAGCAGACTGCGGTGCAGGCAAGTTAAACGGAAAGCTTCTCTCTGGAGCCCTACCACGAGAAGAACACTTCCAGTCTTCTCGCTTTGGTGCACACCCTTCCAGACATTTTTAAAAGGGCACATATCTAAATACATATAATTGAAAACCCAGGTCACAGCAACTACTATTTACTGTGTCCCATAACCTATGGATGGATATTTAAGCTGTTGGACTCTGTGATCATACACCTTGGTAGAGCTGTCCAAACAGTTCCTTATGGCAAATTCCTAAATATAGAATTGCTGAGTCCTGAGGACCTCCAGAAAGGCTCAACCCATTCAACTCCCACCAACTGGGATTGGGGGGTGACCATCTCCTCACTCCCTGGCTGGGACCAGGACCCCCATCTGTTAATCTATGGAGGCAACTTTTTCTTTTGCGTACCAGGGTCCTCTGAGGAACTATAAAACCTAACAGTGGAAACTATAGCCAGGAGAAACGAGTCGCCATAATTCTACTTCTCAAAGATAGTCAATTTTTTCTTTTAAAAAAATTCTCCTTTATTCTATGTGATCCTACTATACAAATTCAATGTTCTACTTTTTTTTCCTCTTAAAAGTATATAATCTTAAAAAAAAAAAGTATCATCTCAACAAAATGCCCATAAATCAAAACAGCAACATACACATAATCACTTCAACAGACACAGAAAAAGCATGGGACAAAACGCAGCACCCTTTCGTGATAAACACACTCAACATTTGGGAACAGAAGGAAATTTCTTCAAACTGATAAAGGACATCTACAAAAATCCACAGCTAATATCACACTTAACGGCAAAACACCGAAATATCAGGAACAAAACAAGGATGTCTGCTATCACCACATCTATTCAACACTGTCCTGGAGGTTCCAGCCAGGGCATTTAAGGAAGGCAGGAAAGAGACACAAGGGGCATCCAGACAGGAAAGAAAGAAGTGATATGTCTTCACAGATGACACGATCTGGTATACAGACGGTACTAAGGAAACCACAGAGAAATTATCTGAACTACTGAATTATTTGAATCAAGGCTGCAGAATACAAGATTAACAAACACAAAAAAACCAATCTATTTCTATACATCAGCAACGAACACCCTCAAGATGAAATGAAGAATTCCATTTACAACAGCATCCAAAAGAATAAAATATTAGGAATAAATTTAACAACAGATGTGTAAGACTTACTCTTTGAAGACTATTGTTCAAAGAAATAAAAGACTTAAATAAATGGAAAGATATTTCCATGTTCATGGATCAGAAAACTTAACTTTGTTAAGACAGCAATACTCTCCAAATTAATCTATACATTTGACTTATTTCCTGTCAAAATTCCAGCTAACATTTTTTGTAGAAATGGGAAAATTCCCCCTAAAATTCTGCATGAGATCCAGAATAGTCAAAATAATCTTGGAAAAGAGTTAAAGTTGGAGAAGACACATGTCCCAATTTCAAACTTCCTACTACAAAGCTCCAGTAATCAAGACAGTGTAATACGGCACAGGACAAACTCAGTGATTTCCTGCCCCCTCTTGTTCATGGAATGAGTAATTTTCTTTTTAAATTATTTTAAAAACAAAAAACTTTTGACCACACTGCCCAGCATGTGGGATCCTCTGTTTCCTGACCAGGCATTGAACCTGTGCGCCCAGAAGTGGTGAAGTGCAGAATCTTAACCACTGTACCACCAGGGAAGTCCCTATTTAAAAAAATTTTTATACAATTTTAAAGGTCATTTTCCATTTACAGTTAATAAAAATATTGGCTATATTTCCCATGTTACACAGTGCATCCTTGAGCCTATGTTATATCCCATCCTCTGTGCCTCCCACTTCCCCTCATTTTCATCTTTGGATTCATTCCATACTATCTGTTTTTTTCCATAATATGTCTATTATCTCTGAAACTTAAGGACCAGTAAATTCACCAAAGGACATATATACTACATTCCAATTCCACTTAAGTAAGATGCCCACAACGGTCAAATTCATCGAGAAAGAAAGAGGCTGCAAGGGGCTGGGGACACACAATGGGAAGTCAGTGTTCAACGGGGACAGAGGTTCACTTTGGGATGAGGACAGAGTTCTGGAGACGGGTACCAGACACAGGTGACAACAGTGTGAATGGACCTGACGCCACTGATCTGTCCATTTAAGGATGGCTAAAATGGTGTAATTCATGATGCGTGCATTTTACCATAATGCAAAAATTTAACAACACAAGTTATATTACACATATACATTATGAATGTTTTGTCATAGATGTTTGTAACAGTGAAAAACTACAAATAACTTAAGTACCCAGCAAGCAGGTAGTGGTTAAACAAAAACCATACAGTAGACAATGAAACATCAGGCAGTCCAGTGAGGTCACGGATCTTTACTTGTGACACAAACAGATCCATGAGATGCTGGAAAAGGAAGGCTGTTGCATGGAAAGTGTGATCATTTTGGTATTTAAAAAGAGAAGACACATGAGTAAATACACATACAGATGTCTGAGAGGCTAAACCCCCAAATTAAACCCCAAGCCAGCAGTGGTGACTTCTCACTGGGAGGGGCTATGGGAGATCCTTTTCTTCCCTTTTCTATTTTTTGGCAATGGGCATCTGTTACCTTCATAATCAGAAAAGCAACTGAGCCCTCTGAAGAGAATAAATAACCTAACATGAAGGATGGGACAAGCAGATCACAGACAGATGAGGGAAACGGAGACTTGGGCACAGCTTTCCCTCCTCAAGTGAGCGCACCCTGCTCAGAGCTGGCGGTGGGCAATTTGTGCAGGCAGCTCAGCTGCCAGACGGCAGCTCGATTCCCCGCCGCATCCCCAGCGCATCTCCCCCAGCCTGATCTGCACTGGCCATGGCTCGCTGTCGAGAGGCCATCAAACACCTCTCACTTAAAGGGCAATAGACAGGGAGCGCCTGAGCACGGGAGGGCATAGGCATGAGGGCACAGACACGGGAGAGCTGTTTCTGCAAAGAGGACTGGGAGGGTGGGGGGAAAACAACACTCTGTGGAGAGGAAACCAGCCAGCAGCGAGACAGGCTGTTAGCAGCAAGGCTGTGGCTCTCTCCTTCTGGGAAGTGGGGGCTCTGCCACTGGCTGGTGATGCCCAGGCAGGCCATTCATCACTCTCAACGCCCAAATCGGTCACTCAGCTGCACGCTCATGGCCTGGCACTGGCACTGGGTGTGCTCACTGGTCCGGCTGGGACTGTTGAAGCTGGACACCTGTGGGAACCTGTTCTCCGTGGGCCATCCCCCGGGACAGGAACCCCATCCCAGGCGGTGGTATCATTAGCCCCTGAACTCCTTCCCGGTGCCAACTTACAAGAGCGCCTGGTATCCAGGTGCCTCTTTCTGGCTGAGGGCTTGGCAGGCGATTCAAAGCCCCACTGCTGGTCTTAAATTGGCTGAGGCTTGTCAGTGTCTAAGTGAGGTCCCCAGACATGAGTGCACAAGGAAAAGACTAGGGAAGGATGGGACCACCATTCACTTTCTTGCTGAATAGGAACCAAGGTACTAGGCTGTCCCCAGGGATCAGTGGTGTGGGGAAATCTTGGTCAGCTACTCCCTAAAACCTTGGACATGTGACTGTATCTTTCTGAGCCTCAGTTAACTCACGGGGAAATAATACACCCTTCAAGGACTACTGTAACAACCATATGGCTGCACTGGTAAAGCACTGAAAGCCTGTACTACACCACGCTTCCATTATTAGCTGTGTAACCTCAGGCTAATGACTGGACTTCTCTGAGCTCTAACTCAGCTTCCCCTCTCCTATAAAACGGGATCTTGTCAAGAGAGGGCACATACACAAAGCAGCTACCACAGTGCCTGGTACTGTAATAGTTGCTCAGTAGATTCTAGCCATCATTATTGCTGCTACAAGCGAGCACAGCAAGGTAGCTTACGGAGTCCCTCAAAGATGCGGAGAGAGAGTGGAAGTAAGCAGATGATCCCAAAACTATCTGGGAGGGATTCCTGACTTAGTCTCCCTTTGGACTTCACCAACCAAACCCAAAACCTGACTGTGTATAAGAACAAAGGACTGGTCCCTGAGGCTGAAAGCATCGCAGTGACCAGGGGTGAAGATGCTGGGAACAAGGACACCATATCCATTTTTCATATACTAACAGACGGGCGGAGGGGCGTGGGTGTGTGTGTGTATGTGTCCAAATTAAGGCAAATGCTAAACACAGACATTTATCAATCTAAACTCAATTGGGATAAATAGACCAACCTGACAAAGTCTTCAGGAAGCAGATCAGGATTGACACCCAGGGCATCAAGCACGTCATTTCGTATCTGGAGCAACAACTCGGAATCTTCTCCAAAGGTATCAGAACTAGGATCTCTTCCTTTATCTGTGCGAAACTTCAGGAGCACTGGGAAAGGAAGAAGGCAGGTTAAAAAAGCAAGTCTTTTCACAACTGAAAAGAAAGTATTTGAAAA
This sequence comes from Cephalophus harveyi, assembly GCA_006410635.1. Taxonomy (NCBI): domain Eukaryota; kingdom Metazoa; phylum Chordata; class Mammalia; order Artiodactyla; family Bovidae; genus Cephalophus; species Cephalophus harveyi. Next base: position 301,521 of record SJYT01021743.1, on the reverse strand, counting down.
TGATATGATCAAAAAGGTCTTAATTTCCAAAACATACAAAGACCTCATAGCACTCAAATGGGCAGAAGACCTGAATGAACATCTCTCCAAAGAAGACATACATGCGGCTGATAGGCTCATGAAAAGATGCTCAATGTCACTCACCAACAGAGAAATGCAAATCAAAACTACAATGAGGTAGGTAACACTTCACACTGGTCAGAATGGCCCTCAATTAAAAAAAAAAAAATCTGCAAATAACAAATGCTGGAGAGGCTACAGAGAAAAGGGAACCCTCCTATATTGTTGGTGGGAATGTAAATTGGTGCAGCCACTATGGCAAACAGTACGGAGGTTCCTCAAAAAAAAAAAAAAAAGTTGCCATATGATCCAGCAATCCACTCCTGGGCATATATCTAGACAAAACTACAATTCAAAAAGACACATGCATCCCTATATTCAAAGCAGCACTATTCACAATAACCAAGACATGGAAACAACCTAAATGTCCATCGACAGATGAACAGATAAAGATGTGGTGTGTACACACAATGGAGTATTGACTCAGCCACAAAATAGAATGAAATGAAGCCGTTTGCAGCAACAGGGATGGACCTAGAGATGATCATCCTAAGTGAAGTGAGTCACACAGAGAAAGACAAACCCACACATCACTCATATGTGGGACCTAAAATACGACACAAACAAACCTGTCTATGAAACACTAACAGACCCCCAGGCCCAGAGAACAGACCTGTGGTTGCTAAAGGGGAAGGACGGATTCAGAGTTTGGGATTAGCAGATGTAAGTTATTATATATAGAATGGAATAACAACAAGATCCTAAGGTATAGCTCAGGGAACTATATTCAATAACCTGTGATAAAGCCTGTGTAAATGTGAATCAACTTTGCTGTAGAGCAGAAATTAACACAACATTAAATCAACAGTACTTCAATAATTTTTTTCATAATAAATACTTATAAATGTTGATAATAAAACAATTTTTTTCATTCTACAGGAAGTACATTAATTAAAATGTGGGCCAAGTGAAAGGTTAACACTTTTCATTTATTCAACAAACATAGTCAGAAAGGTAAATAATAACAAAAATGACTAAAGTTCCTGTGACGAGAGCCATGACAGTACAGCAGAGTCTGACATCCTCCATAGGGTGCCTTTAAGCAAAGCTTCCCTGCGTCAGCACCATGAGTGAAGTCTGTGTGGGTTTGGGAAGAAAGGTCCGGGAAGCTTTCAGCACAGGGAAAAGGCCCTGTTCTGACCCAGGAGAGACGTCAGGTGGAGGAGGCATGCATTCTAGGCACAAGTTCAAAGGACGAACTGCTTCTAGCCAGAGAGGCCAGCCAAGGGCTCCGATGCATCAGACAGGCGGATCGTTACAAACAAACCCTCCCATACTTAATACAACTGCTACGTCAACCTCCAGAAAGGGATGTTTCATTTTGGATGTGAACTAGAGGAACCGTTCAGATGATGCAGCAAATGAGAGCTATCGTGGAACGAGCCCTGAACAAGGCTTGAACTTGTAAGCGAAATGAAAAGACAGGCGTGAACAGAAGACCGATCAAAACACAAGCCCCTTCCACTGCCTCATCCAGATGTCACTGCAGGCGGGCTAAGGGGGACTCTTGTCCCCACCGTGCTCTCCAAGGCAGGCAGAGCCTCCTCTCCAGGCAGTGCTCCTCCCACAGCACACAGGCTGTTTTGGAGCAAAGGGAGAGACAGTAGATCCTGGGGGGCCCTGGGAGGGCCCTTCACACTCAGAGTTCACCAAGTGCTTCCACTTAAGTCTCATCAGTGTTTGCTGACTGAAAAAGTGAGCTCATCCCCCAAATCATCCTCCCTCCCTCTCAGTACAAGGAGCTCTCCTCTGAAAGTTAAAGGTGAATGGGGAATTGTCGTGGGGCTCTTTAAAAATGCAAATGTTTGGATCTAGCCCTGGACTAGGGAATCATCAACCTTTTCTTTGTTTTCTTCAGACTCACACACACAGTTTTAGTGATGAGCAGCCCAGTGGAGAACAGCTCTCCAAAAAGTAGTAAGAATTCATTCATTTGCCAGCACGAGTGAGCACGGCTGACCTAGGTGTGCCTGGTGGACCTAGGTGCCAGAGTCCAATGGTGAGCAAGGTCTCTGCAGCCTGAAGGTGATGGGGGAGGATGGGGAATTAGAGGCCAAGACAGACAGCTCCACTGCAGACTGAGAGAAATTCATAAACAGTTATACAGAGTTCTCAGAAGACCCCAGACAGCGGAGGTCTGGGTTAAAGAAGATGCAAACTGCTGCTGGGCTATGCTTTTCTCAGTGCCAGTATCAGAGAAAGACTGCTAGTAATGCGCCCTGGACAGGGCTCTGCACATCAGAGGGTTGGTCCTCTTTTTCTTTAGAAGGTTCCAGAACACCTGCTTCGGATACTGTTTGCTGTCTGGGAATGTTAGTCTTCTCTCTCTTCCAAGAATCCAGCTTCTACAACCCTTGATTCGGCCCGACCATTTGGCAGCCAACTCAAAGCCAATGTCCATCTGGATGCTGGCTAACATGACGTGCCATTACCTGAGCTCAACTTCTACCTCTGTGGATGTGTCGCTGGGATTCTGATCTGGACTAAACAAGTGCCTTCAGGCAAGCGTGTGGGGACAGGGTGGAGGAAAGGCTGCAGAAGTGGTGAGGAATCGCTGAGACCGGTCCTCTTTTCCAACAAGGTCCTGTGAAGACAAACGAACCTGGAAATCTCCAGGCCAGTCAAGAGGACATTCTAAGCGGATGGTATCGAATGTCAGCCCTCATCCTGTCCATCACTCTGGAGAAGACAGACCCAGAGTGTGCGTCAGTGTTGCCTGAGCCGATGTTCGTAATGCACAGTCCAAGGGCCAGGACAAGCAGGCGGGAAGCGAATGAGGCTGCAGGACTGCAGCCGGCGCCCCACCTCAGCTGCTTCCGGTACAGTCCTCTTCTGTGTCACTGGGGCAGAAGCACGAACTGTCACAAGGGACACCAGAGAGGCTCATTTTTTAAGCCCTCATCACAAAACTTTTCACCTTCTGGTTATGAAACACAGCTTTTGAAGCAAACTCAAACTATTGTAATAACTCCAAAACAAACAGTGCCTACTCCACGCCAGGCACCTTTCTAAACCTTTTACGTCCACAGTAACCGAGGGAGGGAGGGAGGGAGGGAGGTCCTGATACGCTTCCCCCCTTCACAGGTGAAGAAACTGAAGTTCAGAGACTGAGCAGTTTTTTCCATGGGACTGCCAATGAGGAGTGGCACAGAACAGCCAATGCTGGCACTCAGAATCTCTGCTTCTTAACCCTAACTGGACCCAGCAGAAACCCAGGACCATGAGGAATGCAGCCCATGGACCCCAAGTGGTCTGGGTCTTTGTCCCCCACCTTAAGAGGACTCCCATTCGACCACATTTTGGTGAGATGCATTTTCCAGACGGGCCCTGCCCTCTCTCAACTGCTCCATTAATTTTAAGTTCCTAGTTCTGCGGGTGAGAAGAGGAGGCAGGGGCCATACGAGCCCTGGCCCATCCATCTTCGGAGGGTAAGACCAGTTTCATCTCGGAAAGAAAGAAGACGGCGCTCAGAGGACGCCAGCAGCTGGCCCCGCTGTTTCTCTGGGCCCCTTGCCTGTTCCTGGTGCGGGCCGCCTGGACGTAGGCCGGCAGCCTGGCACTGTCTAGAGGCCTCACTGACCACATCTGAAGTTCGCGCAGGGCCTCCGGGACCGGGGCCAGTCACTCCAGCCACTTATTTGCAGCAAAGCAAACAGAGGCTGTATTCTGTACTCTTTTTTTTTCCTTTAATGTCAGCACTCCAGTGAGCAGGGCTGGAGGGGGCGGGAAGAAGCCCAATGTTCTAGACGGGCAGCAGCCTCAGAACTGACCCGAGCCCCTAATGGGTTCTTGCTTATTAAAGTCTCCTCTTTGTTCTGTCATCTGCCCTCCCAAATGGCCAGAAACACACACATCACTGTTGACTCTGCATTTCTGGAGAGCACCTCCCCGCCAGTTTCCAGATTATGAAACTATTCCGTGAAGATCAAATACTGTTAGGGATGCCAAAAGATGATTCATCGAAACATATCAAAACACTGCACAAAATCAGAGTTCCAAACTTGATTAACTTCATCTGAACTTTTTAATTAACTCAGGCTGCTGAAGTCTGGGGATGGGGGGTGACATTCACCGCTACTGAGGACAGATTGGAGAGTGCTAGAGTTCAGGACTCGCCCATGCAACAGAGAAGACAAACTTTGAAAGGGAGAAACCAAGCACCTTTTCCTGGATTAGAAGAAAAACTGTACATGTGGATAAACTACTACTTTTGCAAAGATAAATTAACCCAAATTCAAATTTAATCTGAATCAGACTACTAGATTAGTGTTATAACAGGAATCCGGGAAGCAATATTATTAATTATTCTATTTCTTTCTGAAAACTTTCACTGCATTTAAATGGCACAATTGTATTTAGCATAATCACTAAGGCCATTCAAAAATTCCATTATTTTTGTAGGAAAAAAAAAAAGAAGTCAATGTTGCAAACTAGCTCCAACCCAACTGCTGTTCCCCAAAAGAATTCATCTAAAGGAAAAAAGCCAAATCTCTATAAAACTGCCTGGCTGGTGCCTAGAACTGTTCTGTACCAGACACCCCTTCCTCACCTCTCTGGTGCTCCTCAACATTCTCCCCAAACTGGCTCACTCAGTTCAGTTCAGTCGCTCAGTCGTGTCCGACTCTTTGCGACTCCATGAATCGCAGCACGCCAGGCCTCCCTGTTCATTACCATCTCTCGGAGTTCACTCAGACTCACGTCCATCAAGTCAGTGATGCCATCCAGCCATCTCATCCTTGGTCGTCCCCTTCTCCTCCTGCCCCCAATCCCTCCCAGCATCAGAGTCTTTTCTAATGAGTCAACTCTTCGCATGAGGCAGCCAAAGTACTTGAGTTTCAGCTTTAGCATCATTCCTTCCAAAGAAATCCCAGGGTTGATCTCCTTCAGAATGGACTGGTTGAATCTCCTTGCAGTCCAAGGGACTCTCAAGAGTCTTCTCCAACACCACAGTTCAAAAGCATCAATTCTTTGATATTAAGAAGAGGTGGCAAGAATACACAGAAGAACTGTACAAAAAAGATCTTCACAACCCAGATAATCATGATGATGTGATCACTAATCTAGAGCCAGACATCTTGGAATGTGAAGTCAAGTGGGCCTTAGAAAGCATCACTACGAACAAAGGTAGTGGAGGTGATGGAATTCCAGTTGAGCTGTTTCAAATCCTGAAAGATGATGCTGTGAAAGTGCTGCACTCAATCTGCCAGCAAATTTGGAAAACTCAGCAGTGGCCACAGGACTGGAAAAGGTCAGTTTTCATTCCAATCCCAAAGAAAGGCAATGCCAAAGAATGCTCAAACTACCGTACAATTGCACTCATCTCACATGCTAGTAAAGTAATGCTCAAAATCCTCCAAGCCAGGCTTCAGCAATACGTGAACCGTGAACTCCCTGATGTTCAAGCTGGTTTTAGATAAGGCAGAGGAATCAGAGATCAAATTGCCAACATCTGTTGGATCATGGAAAAAACAAGAGAGTTCCAGAAAAACATTTATTTCTGCTTTATTGACTATGCCAAGGCTCACTCAAGAGACTCATTATCTCTGGGAATGGTCTGGAAATCGGATCCACTCCTGGGTGACACACATCTCCAAGAAAATGAAACGGCGAGTTATCCTCTTAGCCAGCAGCCCATCTTCTAAGGCAAGACACCAGGTCTCCTGTTTAGTCAACTGTTCATTCAATAAATACACAGCGAGCACAGACTCTGTGCCGGGGCCTGAGCGCGGCAAAGAGCAAAATGCACGCTCTGCCATCCTGAGCATTTTGTGAGGTGACACGCATAGCGACACATGGCAACAAGGGGGGGCGGGTAGAGAAGGTGTTTAGTGGGTGCGACGGGGTGGAAGAGGTGGTCCCCTGAGCAGCCAGACACCCCCTTCCCACCAGGTACAACCACCATATTTTGGCGGGTCCTCTAGGCCCGAACGCTGACCCTGGCCACCTCCTGCCCTTGGGACTTGCCCGTGCTGCTCCTCAGGGGCCACTGTGCCCTCTTTGAGCAGAGCCCTTCCCCAGGCCCGGGCAGCCTGGAACCAACAGACAGCTCTGACCCCTGTTCTAAATCACTGTAACGCTGGACCCTGACAACATCCCTGAGCCTCCTCCATAAAATGAGAATCGTCACAGCACTGAGCTCGTGCAGTTTAAGGATGAACAGAATGAACACAGGCCAGGCACCGGGGCCGGCGCTAGGTCCATGGTGCTACTCCGGAGCTGTCCGACCTCCATAAACCCCACTCACATGGCCCTCAGAGAGGCTGGCGCACTGGCCTATGCTCTGACTCCTCAGGTGACTGAGACCACCACCAACTCAACAGTGAGCTCAGGGGGCGGCCGCGCCTTGGCTCTGAATCGTGCATACTCTGGTAACTCTCCGCACCTTGCTCTTGGCATTCATGGCCTCAATCACAATTCGAGACTCCATGGTCAAAGTGTCGGCTCACCTGTACAAAGATGGACCCGTCTCCTCACCAGCCTCTGGTGCTCTGCGGGGCAGAGTCGCATCTGTCTTGTGCACCATTACCTACTGAGTGCCCAGCACGGGGCGGGCCCCCACAGCACACAGTGAGGAAGCATCGGTGCTTGGAGAAGGAAGGAAAGGAGTCACAGGGCGGGGAGAAGGCTCACAAGAAGGTGACACAGGCCCTCGCAGATCTAACCAGCCTGCTCCTGTGCTGACTGAACTGAATGGAGACATCAAGATACCCAGGATGGTTGTTTCTTACCAAGGAATGTTCAGCCAGAGAAAAAAAGACCAAAAAAAAAAAAAGAAACACAGCATACCACATCTGCCTCAAGAGGGAAATAAGATAGAAGCCTGCTTTTCAAGGCCACATTTGAGGGCCAAAGGTGCAGCATAGCCGGGCCACGGGCGTGAAGCTCACAGGAGGGAAGGGGCTGGGCTGGGGGAGGCAGGGGCATGGTCTCCGGGAGCCCCCATGAGGCCTGCTGCCTCTCAGCCTCTCTCACCTTTCAAGGCATCTGGTAGCATCTGGTCATCTGCTCAGCTCAGCTCCACCCCACTACCCGCTTCATCTACCTCTCTTAGTTTTCCTCTTTAACCCAGAAACTTTAAAGTATGTGCATGCATATATTCCTTCATTTATTTTCTTGTCCACAAATATTTCCTGAGCACCTGCACACCACCTCCACCCCGTATGCTGAGCTGTGCTGGGACCCAAAAGGCGGAGATCACAGTCCACAGAGGGCACGCACATAAGCCCCTGTCGTCACCGTGGCCACCCGGGGCCTTTGACCTCTTTCTCCAGAGAACTTCACCTCCAGATTGGCCTGCCCTGAGGACTTTTTCTGAAACATCCCTGCTGAGCACCAAGTCCTGGCCATCCTTTCATCTCGCCAATGAAAGCTAGTCTCTGACCACATCCCATCTCAGTTCAGCAGAGAGAGAAAGAAAGCTGTCTCTGGTTATTTACAGCTCACTGTCTTCTGAAGAAAACCTGAGGCAGTTGGATGAAAGTTGTTGATGGGAGAAAGGGGAGTCCTGCTTCTCAGAAATGACCTGCTTGGTTTTGCCTACCAAATGAAGACCCAGATTACTCAACCTGAGCACGCAGCGGAGGGACTGGCTCACCGAGCCATGCAAAGGTGCGGTATTGAGGGGCTTTACAAAAGGTCAGGCCCTGTGGCCAGTGATTTAATTATGTGCAAACGGTTGCCGCCAAGTTATTTACGCCACAATCTGGAAACAATCTCACATCCAATAATAGGATGATTACATAAAATATGATCGGAGTAGGAAATGGCAACCCACTCTAGTATTCTCGCCTGGAGAATCCCATGGTCAGAGGAGCCTGGTGGGCTACGGCCCATAGGATCACAGAGAGCTGGACACGACTGAGTGACTAAGCACACATATAAAAAATGACAAGTTGACAGAATGGAGTATTATTCAGCTATCAAAATTATGTTTAAGCAGTTTTTTTAGTCACATGTTTGTTTCCTTAACATTTAGGTTTTTTAAAATAGGGGCATGTAATAGTCTATATTCAGAATGAGCTCTTCTACATAAAACAGAATGAGGTGGGTGCAACTGTGATCATCCTCATACCCGAGGTGGGAAACTAAGGCTTGGGCTTATGATAGATTCCAAAGTCACTACACCTCTAACCTCTATGTTGCACTGCCTCCCTGGAAGCAGAGAGAAGAGAGAATATAGACTGGTTTTAAAAAAGAAAAGAAAAAAGAAAATCACTTCAAATGAACTTAGTTTCCCACCCCAGAATCCATCAGTTTAGAATAATGCAAACCACCCTTTCAGCCTCCATCTGAAATATTCTATTTCTCCTTAAAAAACAAACAAACAAAAGAAAAAAACAGCTATTATTTTAAAACAAAAATGGAAAACAATTTTTTTTCCCCAGCTGTGCTGTATAGCACGTGGGGTCCTAGTTTCCCAACCAGGGATCAAACCCGTGACCCCTGAAGTGGAAGCATGAGTCCCAATCACCAGGGAAGTCCCCCATTCCTCTTCTTAAAAACAAAACAAAAACCAATGGTCTAATGATTCCTGAGCTTGACTCTCATCTTTACAATGGAGCAGTCTGAGAAGTCTGTAACTTACAGAAAGAAGGGGACATAAACATTCTGAAATGCTGAGGCAGGTTATATAGAGGCCAAGTGTGGAGTGCCCTGGACCCGAGTGCTTGACCCCATCTCCCAGCGTGGCCAGTCGCACCCTCGGCTCACAGAGCTGTTCTGACAGAACCCTCTCCCATTCACACTCCCCTGCCTGGTCACAAGCAGCAGGGAGACAGGGGCTTTTCTCCAGCCCAGCACTTGAGTGGCACATGACCTTGACTCTGGGCATCTGCTGCTCTCCACCAACAGCTCTTGCCCAGGGAAGATGGCACAGGACATTCCCGTGACTGTTGTCTGACAGTCAGGGAAGAGATGTGAGGCTTTCAACCAGAATCGCAGCTGGGCTGGGGCCCGAGCGCAGCTCAGACACAGGCTAACGTGGGGGTGGGGGAGACACGGGCCTGCAGAGAAGACAAGGCAGGTTGCTGACAATGTTGCCCATTATTTTAATCTGGCCTCGGTGGGTGGGCCTCAGTTTCCCATCTGCAAAAGTGGAACAAGAAAACATCACGGGTTCTTGTGATGTTCAGACTTTTAAAAATGGACATAACGCCATGAGTATTAATTAGTAAGGTGAATAGCTGAAGTCTGACTGAGTACTTTAAGGGACGTGCGATTTATTGGGGGATGCTTAAACACTTACTAGGTTTGGTGACCCTGGACAAACGACTTAAGCTTCTTTCAGACTCTATTTCCATCTGTGAAAATGAGATGATCATAATAAGATCTGCTCTCATGACAGTGCCCTGTTGGTTAACCAACAAGGACTTACTGTATAGCACAGGCGGCTCTACTCAATATTCTGTAAGAATCCCTATCAGTAAAGAATCTGAAAAAGAATGAATACATGTATATGTATAGCTGAGTCACTTGGTTGTTCACCTGGAACTAACACGACATTGTAAATTGATTATACACCAATAAAAATTAAAAAGTGAAAAAAAATTATGAATGCACAAGATGTGCCTGGCCTGCATTTGTTAATCCCTGTGACCCCCGGTGGCAGGCTCCAGGTTATGTGCCTCTTCTTCAGGTTGAGGAATGGAACACAAGCCTAACCAGAGCTGGCTCTCCAGCAAGTCTCTACCCACTAACGGCAGTGAAGCCCAGGACTGCACTCACGGCTCACCTCTGCCCTCCCCCTCACCTCTCCGCTCTGCGTGGCACTGCCTTCTTCCTTTCTGAATGACTGTGGTCTGCGTTTTGTACCACTGATAAGACAAGTGGCACCAGAAAAAAAACCAAACAACAAAAAAAAAGAAACACAACAAAACCCACCGCTTCTTTCTTCTTCCCTCCCTACAAATTATTTTTAAACATCTGTGGTTATGACAGCAGCAAATCAACAAGCACTCAGCGGCTGCCCCATTATCGGAACCCATTTCCCTGTGGCCGTCTCTTCCTCAGCAGTTCTTGTCATCGCTGGACACCAGAACACCCGCGGGGGAACGCCGGGCCCAGCAAGTGGCGACGGCTGGTGTGCAAAGGTTACAGGTTCTAAAATAAGAAGTTCCTCCTGCAGAGAACTGATCACCCAATCAAGCTGAGGTCTAGAGACAAAGTCAGTTAAAAATCATAAAAACAGGTAGGCTGGGAGGGTGGCGGGGGCAGGGAGAGCTGAGCAAGGAGGAGTCAAGGAAACTAAGTTTTCTAACCATAAAAAAGTTAAAACTGTCCATTATTAAGAAACCTTGCCAAAGAATCTCTGCAGTGATGAGGAAGAATGAGGCACAAAATACTAGAAAGTTCTGGAAGAATACACATGAAATGGCAGTTTCCTCTGAGACATGCGACTATTTCACTCAGAAGGTTAACATTAAAAGAAGACGACAGGACGATTTCTAAGGCTCTCCTATACATGATCTTTGGGAGGTTATCAACATCTCCCCCATTCCTGTATGAGAAAACAGAGGCCATAAGGTAAAGGGGTTTGCTCGAGGCCAAGAACTATATGACAGTAGAACCAAAATGCCTTTCTTCCAAATCCCAATACTGGAGACATCAAGGTTCTAGGGGTGGCACAAAGCAGACAGTAACTCTAAACTTGCAGGGCTGGACTTATGAACCAAGAACAATAGGCCACCTTAGAAAAGATTCTAATCCCTCCACGGCAGGCCCGAGGTCTGATCCACCGGCTCCAGGAACCCCACTTCACTGTGTATTTCCCCTAAACAAGAATATTCTCATAGAACCACAAAAGTTACCAAAACTGAAAATTAACATCGATTGAGTATTACTACCTACTCAACAGATCTTTTTGAAATTTTACTGTCTCACTGATGTCTTTGAAAGCAAAAGCAAAAAAAAAAAAAATTTCTGCTCTCAGATCCAGTCTGGGAACTCCGTGTTCCATTTAGCTACTCTGTCTCTTCGTCCTTCTCTAATCTGAAATTGAGTTCCTGGGTCTTTAACGACACTGTTGAAGAGCACAGGCCATTTATTTTACAGAATCTTCTCAGTCTAAGTGCGTCTGATGCTTCCTCGTAATTGGGCTGGGACCACCCACGTTGGGCCAGGAACCAGAGGCCAGCTCAGCAGTGCAGAGCTCCTTATTATTCCATCTCCCACCTGCTCAGTGGGCCCAAGCGGGCACGTGAGACCTACTGTCCTATTCCCGGAATGTTAACTGTGATCTCTTGGTGGAGGGACAACCTGCCAGTGTTCTCTAGTATCTCTCTAATAAATCAAAAAGTATCCTGGGAAGACATCTATGCTGCTTCACAGCCTACTTTTCCATTCATTTTAGCATCCATCAATGATCCTTAAAACAATACTACCAGTATTATGGCCGAACACAGATTTTTTTTAATCTTCCTCATTCTTGGTGTATTTATTATTCTTCTTCTGTTTAAAAAAAAACTTTCCCCTCTCCCTCATTTATTTATTCAATTATCAGTATAGGTTCATGAGTTATTTTATTCTATGGGTTGTAACCAACTACCATCATGATTTATCTGATCCTCAAATTCTCCCGGATTTGATCAGTAGGCGCCCCTTCAAACTGACTCCTGTGACCTTCACGCAGACACGACTGTCATTCTCTGTACACTTCCTCACTTTCGGGCAGAGCAGGATGTTCCAAGCACACCTGTAAATTTCCTACCCCAGGCCCAGAACCAGCCCTTTCTCCAAGGAGTCCTGGTTCTCTGCATGTTAACAACCATGAAGTCTGTTCATGGCAATTAGTTAGAGCTGGGAAACACATATGTATAAATGTGAACACATGGGGACTTTCCTGGTGGTCCAGTGGCTAAGATTCCATGCTCCCAATGTAAGGGACCCGAGCTCTATCTCTGGTCAGGGAACTAGATCCCACCGGCCACGACTAAAAAGATCTTGCATGCCACAACTAAGATCTGGAGCAGCTAAATAAATAAATGTTTTTTAAAATAATAAAAAATGTAAATACATGGACACACACGCATCTACTTCTGTACCTACATATAAAAAAACATGAGTTCATCCAGATGACTCCAATTCTAATTGAAGTACAGCGGGTTTCCCAGGTGGCTCAATGGTAAAAAAAAATCCTCCTGACAATGCATGGGACATGGGTTCAATCCCTCGGTTGGGAAGACCCCCTGGAGACGAAAATTAAAACCCACTCCAGTATTCTTGCCCGAAAAATCTCATGGACAGAGGAGCCTGATGGGCTACAGTCCATGGGGTCACAAAGAGTCAGACACGACTGAGCAACTAAAACAACAAGGGGAACTAACGAACTCCCCTTTCTGGCAATAAAAAAATCCGAGTCTCATTATCCACAATTTATTTGCCTATCTGCTCCATCCAGGGCTTCCCTGGTGGCTCAGATGGTATCCTAGAAAAAAGAGTAAATAAGTTTCAGAATTTCTACTGTAAAAAACACTGTAAAAAACAAACCTAACTCAAGTTCAGTATTTGTTTACAGTTATTTTTTTAGTCTGAGGGTCTATAGACAAAACAGCGCATTCAAGAGCCACATGGGGTTATCTTCTTAGCCCTGCCTCAGTCATGTCCTCGTCTGAAATACAGCATTTAACACGTCCTAAAATAAAACTGCAAATGAGTGAACCAAGGCTTTGACACAGGACAGGGGCTCCCGTCTCCTAGGGCAATGGTTTCCCTCTAACTGACGGGTCCTTTAGAAACCTGGGAGGTGTACAACAATGCAGATGCCAGCCACTCTGAGTTGTTCTGATTCAGTAAACCTGAGCTAGAACCAAGGAACCTGTATTTCAAATGTTCCCTGAGGGAGCCTGATACCCTCTTGGGAAACCACTGGCTGTAAGAATAGAAACCTAAAAAAGCGAGGCCTTGATCTCATGTCCGGCTGGCTGGCACCCAGCTCCAGCCTCACAGGGCCACGGTCTCCACCCTGCTGGCCGCCTGCAGGCACTGCTTCTCTGGCCCACAGTACTCTCACCTCCCTCTACCACCTGGCAAACACCTATTCTTTAAAATCCAGCTCAGATGTCTCCTCCTCTCTGAAGCCTTCCCAATTCCCCAAAGACAGCCAGAGACCCCAAGTTCCCTGAGCTCTCAGAACAGTTTGCTTTCGACTGTCGAATAATTCACACATATTGAAAAACAGACCAGCACAACACGACAGCTTTGTCAATAGCCCTCTGTTACAGCTCCCCTCACGAGCAGGATTATCTCTGCCTGTCTTTTCCATTGGCAAGGAGGCTTCTTCTTCCCGTGATGATCTCCAGGCACGAGATCTGGAGCATGGCAGGTGCTCCAAAAATGGTCTAAGATTATTTTTTGCATTAATTCTGTGGTTCAAAGACGACCTAAGTACTTTTCCATGACTCGTCAGAACAGACTGAGAAAAGTCAGAATTGCCAAAGATTCTCTGCTCAGTAATTCACATCTTGAGATGAAGTCCATGTCTTCCTGGTCTGGGCTAAACCTGCGTGTTATTGTTCATGCTGGTAAGTGAATGCTGTTTCCATACAAGACTCAATTATTTTTAGCACTCCTGTTATGATAAACTCACAGTAACCTCAAAAAGAACAAATCAAAGTCAACTTTTTGCCACAGGAAACCAGCTCACACTTAATGTTTTGCAACATGCCTTGGGAGAATAATAAAAAGATGAGACCTTTTGTTCACAGATGGTGAGGCTGACTCTCGAGATAGTGGAAAATGCAGCAGGAAGCGTGCCGTCTGGCCACTATTTTATGAAGTAAACTGGAAAAACACTCACACCCCAACAAGGCAAACACATGCACACGGACGGCAGGGCAACTGTTTCACAGGGGCTGGATGGTGAATGGGGTGAGGACCGTCTACATGTGGGTGGCAGGCCAGAGCTAGGTGATGCCCAGGGGAGCAGGCAGGCAAGAGGAGCCTTTGGGGACACCAGCAGGGACGGGGGAAGAAATGACCAGACAGGCAAACTAGTCACTCACGTATAAACTATTTGTCGAGCACCTACTAAGTGTTCCATTTGGGTTCTCTGCAAGGTATCCTCATGTATGTATCACAGTCAAGAACTCTGACCTTGCGCTCTGACCTCACTAGGAATTCCTAAGGCATCATCAGGTGTATCAGTCACATTCCTAGAAACGCTCTTGGGAACAAATTCCAAGGACTGAGAAAAGCTAAAACAACTTACATTTGGTAAGACTAGTCACAAAAGACCAGAGAAACACATTTTGCAGCCAACAAGACAAATGAGGTCATTCTATGTATGCTCCAAGATCTCTTCCGAAGCACTTAAGGCCATCAAGTGAAAGAAAGCAAGTCGCTTAACACTTACAAGCTGAACTCTGGCAGAAGTCTAAGCTGCCGGCCAGACTCCCCTAGGGAAAGAGATGATGAGAGCCATTGCCCTCCACTTCCAGAAGCTCAGTCCAGTCCTTAATCAAGGAGTTAATCACATGTGAAAAGCTCCCAGAAAGCTAACCAGACCCTGATGCTCACTGCTGAACACTCCTAAGAGTTCCAGTTGCAGCATATCTGGAAAGACCCACAAGGCACAGGATGACCCACAAGGGCGAAACAAAACAAAACGTGGCAACATGCAAGAAGTCCGGATGCGCCATCTGCTACAGAGAGAAAAGTGAAGGCTGTGCTGGGTATCTGGAAAACTCAGAGCACTGTGCGTGTGCGTGTGTGTGAGTGCGTGCGGCGCAGGGTGGGCGCCGACGTGCGCGGTGTGTGTGTGGCGCGGGGTGGGCCCGGACGTGTGCGGTGAGTGTGTGTGGGCACGGACGTGTGCGGTGTGTGTGTGTGGGCACGGACATGCACGGTGTGTGTGTGTGTCGTGGGGTGAGCGTGGACGTGCGTGGTGTGTGTGTGTGGCGCGGGGTGGGCGCAGACGTGCGTGGGGTGTGTGTGTGTGGGCACGGACATGCGCGGTGTGTGTGCGCACGTGCACGGACGTGAGCGTGTGTGGTGTGGGGTGGGCGCGGACGTGCGGGGTGTGTGTGTGTGGCACAGGGTAGGCGCGGACGTGCACGGTGTGTGTGTGTGTGGGGCATGGACGTGCGCGGTGTGTGTGTGTGGGCACAGATGCGCGCGGTGTGGGGTGGGGTGGGGGCACGAACATGCGTGGTGTGTGTGTGTGGGCACGGACGTGCACAGTGTGTGTGTCGTGGGGTGGGCGCGGACGTGCGGGGTGGGGGGGGGGTGTGTGTATGGCGTGGGGTGGGCGCGGACGTGCATGGTTTTAGACCTGGGTTTTAGGCCTGATAGTGCCACTGGTGTGCTGTACAGCCAGGAGGAGGAGGAGTCACTTCCCTTCTAGGTCTTCTTAAAAGCTTAGAAGCGGGCTCACCTGTATGCCCAGAGAGGACTGCAGGCAGTGCTGTCGAGGGGATTCTGAGGCTCTGGGAGAAGTGGCCGGTCAATGAGGAGGCTTTCTTAGCCACGTCTGCCACAGGGATTGAGGGAAGAGTGGGAAGCACACAGCTGCCAGCCTTGACCAAGATGGTATGACATGTGGAGTTGCCTCCTTTTTTAAAATTCCCTATTACAAAACTATGGACACTTCCCTCATGGCTCAGATGGTAAAGAATCTGCCTGCAATACAGGAGACCCAGGTTAGATCCCTGGGTCGGGAAGATCCCCTGGAGAAGGAAATGGCAATCCATTCCGGTATTCTTGCCTGGAGAATCCTATAGACAGAGGAGCCTGGCAGGCTACATACAGTCCATGGGTTCACAGAGTCAGATATGACTCAGCGACTCACACACATACACGTTACAAAACTATACACACGGACTTCCCTGGTGGTCCAGTGGTTAAGAATCTGCCTGCCGATGCAGGGTACATGGGTTTGATTCCTGGTCTGGGAAGATTCTACATGCCGCAGAGCAACCAAGTCTGTGAGCCACAACTACTGAGCCCTCATTCTAGAGCCCATACTCTGCAACAAGAGACACCACCACAATAAAAAGCCCGCGCACCGCAACTAGAGAGTAGCCCCCACTCTCTGCAACTAGAGAAAGCGAAAACGCAGCAACGAAGACCAAATACAGCCAAAAAGAAAAAAAAAACACTACACATAAAAATGGTTAAGGTGATAAACTTTATGGTGCATGTTTTTATCATAATAAGCTAACTGCATCATTATTAGTTACGAACATAGTCTTAATCTCCAAATGCAAAGCTTTGAAACTAAAAAGAGAATTAGTTACCATTTAGAAGAGGGAAGTAAACACATGAAGTGTATTATAAAACAAACTGCTTTTTATGGGCAAAAAAACTAAAGCCCGACAGGATTGCTGCTATGATAATACCTACTCAAGTATGGAATTAAGGGTAAACTGAGTCAACCCTAACACTGTACTATACACTAGAAAGTACCTCCAACCTCCAAGCACATAGCTAGATTAGACAGGTCTCTAGGACTTGCTCTGGGCTAAGCCTCTTGCACGGGTATCATCCAAGCCTCACAAAAGCCCTCTGAGGCCAGCAATGTCAACACCCCGATGCTCAGAGGGGAATCTGAGGGAGCCTCTAGAAATTGAAGTCTGTGGCTCAACCTCACCCATCTGGGAAAAAAAAAGACAGAGCCAGGACTGGAAGGCAGGTCTGTTTTGATTCCAAAGCGGCGGTTCTGAGTAACCGTGCACCGCTGCCTGCCATGTCCATCAGAATATAAAGCTCCTGCTTCTTCCTCAAGTCCTACTGACTCCCCAGCCCCTTGAAACTTCTGATGGTGATGGTCAGCAGAGTCTATTGGGATGAACTACACACCTTCCCCCATCCGGTCTCCAGGGCATGAGTCCTGCCTCCCCATCTCAGTGACAGGCTCCTGAGGGCAGGGATGGCCATGGGCCTGTGTCTTTACCAGTCTACCTCTTGGGTGCATAGAGGGGTGTACAGCAGCAGCTTCCTGTGCGTGTGGATCCAATGAGCTAACACTCACAGGGCACTGAGAACGGAGCACGGATGCTCTTATTACCTGGTGCCTCATACGGTATTTAATCCATTAGATTTCAAAGACCTGGCTGCTCAGGTCCCACCTCTTTTACACCTGCATTTGGTGTCCTCTTGGGCTTCCCAGGTGACGCAAGTGGTGAAGAACACGGCTGCCAATGCAGAAGAGATGCAAGAGATGCAGGTTCACTCCCCGGGTTGGGAAGATCCCTGGAGGAGGGCATGGCAGCCCGCTCCAGTATCCGGCCTGGAGACTCCCACGGACAGAGGAGCCTGGCGGCTGCAGTCCACAAAATCACAGAGTCGGACATGACTGAGAGGCTTTCACTCAGGGTCCTCTCAAAGCAAACACAAGCCTCTCTGGGTCTCTGCCTCCTCACCCCCAGAAACCAAACTGAGGATAATTCCTACCTTGTCCATCTCACAAGGGATATGTGATGAGGAGAAGGACAAGAAAGTACTCTGGAAACTGCAAAAGGGTCTCTCAACCGCAACACTGCTGACTCTGGGGGCCAGAGCACTCTGTCCTGGGGGCTGTCTTAAGATATGAAGCAACATCTCAACTCTCTCCCCACCCCAACCCCAGTCATAACAACCAAAAATGTCTCCAGACACTTGCCTTGAGGGCAAGACTGCCCCTGGCTGAGGATCCCCAGGTTATGGTAAACTCAAATACTACCTGACTCCCCTTATAAGTGGCAGTTAGAAACACCGAGGCTATGCCCAAACCTCTGCAAATTAACAGCTGTTTACAGAGGTGTGTCTATGTCCCAGCATTGAGGAGGGGGAGTTGAGAAGCACATCCCCGAAAGTACAAAACTGTCAAGGTGATTCTTTTTCTTCGGGCTTTTCTGGTATTTTCTGTAACAGATATGGATTATTTTTATGCTAAGAAACCCATGTGATTTACACACTTGCTCACCTTGAGAACAAGAGGAACCTCAATTTTTCTGTGCCTCAGCTCTCTTGTCTGTGAACTAAGGGATAACACATCAACTCCCACTGGCTCTTGCTAGTAAGCACTCCATGTTTATGATTACTGTTTTAAAAATAACATTAAAAAATTAAAGTATAGGGACTTTCCTGGAGTCCAGTGGTTAAGACTCTGTGCTTCCAATGCAGAGGGCAAGGGTGCGATCCCTGGTCAGGGAACCAAGATCCGACATTCCGTGGGTATTTTAAAAAATAATAATAATAAAGTGTCAAGCACAAGAACACTGAGATGGCAACCAACACCCACCTAACGCCCTCTGAACATTGGCAATGATGGTGAGAGATGGGAGAAAATCTCTCAGGAGAGGAATGCTGGTTTTGGGCAGGACGAACTTTGAAGAGGGAAAAGTCACAGGAGCTTGATTTATAACACTGTTATCTTGGGCTCAATTTCAGAAAGCAGTTCATTTCAACACATAATTTAAAAAAAGCAGACATCGTAAAGAAACTAGAGCTCAATGATGGGCCTCCTCTCCATTCACTCTGTTGTCCTAAGTGACCACTTAGAACCAACTAAGTGAGAACTTGGCTCAGGGCAACCTCAAGGAACCTTCTGGGCTCTGCAGCCTCATGTGCAGAAATGAGAGCACAAAGCACGTGCCGAGAAACTGCTTTCAGGGCTCACCTTGAAGGAGGAAGTAATCCGGAGTCGTGCGCTTCAGAGCTGCCTTTGCTTTATCGCTGCTCCAGTCCACTTCCAGCGCCTCTTTGACGGAGCAAAAGACCACCTTCTGTTAAAAAAAAAAAAAAGACAAGATTGCTTAGGGATAAAACAGTGAAAGTCGCTCAGTTGCGTCCAACTCTTTGTGACATCATGGACAATACAGTCCATGGAATTCTCCAGGCCAGAATACTGGAGTGGGTAGCCGTTCCCTTCTCCAGGGGATCTTCCCAACCCAGGGATCGAACCCAGGTCTCCAGCACTGCAGGTGGATTCTTTACCAACTGAGGCACAAGGGAAGCCCAAGGATAAAATACATTGACTTCAAATCACCAGGCAGTAACTCATCACCATTACTAGGTTTCCTTGTTCACTAAAAGAAGCTGCTGCTGCTAAGTCACTTCAGTCATATCCGACTCTGTACGACCCCATAGACGGCAGCCCACCAGGCTCCCCCATCCCTGGGATTCTCCAGGCAAGAACACTGGAGTGGGTTGCCATTTCCTTCTCCAATGCAGGGATGTGAAAAGTGAAAGGGAAGTTGCTCAGTCGTGTCAGACTCTTCGCGACCCCATGGACTGCAGCATACTGGGCTCCTCCGTCAATGGGATTTTCCAGGCAAGAGTACTGGAGTGGGGTGCCGTTGCCTTCTCCAAAAAGAAGCTGAGGCCCAACTCAAATCCAATAAACGCTTCCTGAGCACTTACTGTGAGCTCCCCTGGGCACTGGGGCCACAGGTATCAATGTTATGGGCTCCCTGCACTGCAGGAAGACAGAGCAAAGCTCTGTCCATTCTGACTCTTTGGTGAATTCTGGCGGTATTTACACCACGGAAATTCCTTCACAAGTGACCAATAAAATGTGTCTAAAGATACTCCATGAAATATTCTCTGTGTTAGTAAACAGACACAACAATAATACCCATAAATAACGGCATTCCTTCTCCCTATGGCAGGAGGAAGTACAGTTGAAACCTAGTAACCTACATAAAAGTTTCTTTTAAAAATGCCATGAGAGATATATGTTAAAATACAAACAACTAATTATGAATAAGAAAATGGTTTTCTTTCCCTTTCCTAAACAATGAAATCCAAAAGCCGTTTTCTGGGACTGAAGGACAGGGAAAGAACGTGTGTGTGGAGAGCTGGTGGCTGGACTGGAGGGGACAGGGCAGGGCAAGGACGGCATCCCCAGAGGGCAGCAGCAGGAGCCGGATCTCATCTAAGGACTTGATGCGACAAGAAAATACATTGAAAATCTGGGCAGCAAGGCTTCACTCTCAGAGAAGACGAGAATCAGAACTATGGAAACAGAGAGAACTAGGATGAAGCCTGTGGTGAGAGTTACTGCCGTGAACTCATTTTCCATATATACAGACAGATAAATAAATGTAAATGCAAGTGTATGTGTACACTTACAAATATTTACCTGCTGTGTCCACTGAGAAAGTCTAAAAGCAATGATACTCGAGCAGCAATAAGCACATCTAAAACACAGACTCTGGTTTCTAATCACCATTAAGAGACGCATTTCTCCTTGGAGAAATGACCGATTTCAAAGCTGTAACATGAGAGCCTAAGACAAGAAAAGTGCCCCAACGAATGATGGGACATGTCAAGAGGTAACAATTCAGCTTAAAGAAACTTCCACTGGTCAAATCTGGACCAATCTGAGGATAACAGTAAAGAATAATAGATAATACTTTTAAGTAAACTATAATCCTTTAGACCTAAAATTAACTAATGAGCAAAATTTTTTAAGGAATGAAAGTATTTATATGTTTTCAAAATACTTCTCCACAAAATACCTATTAGTCACACAGGGATAAAAAAAATTGTTTTCAAAGGACCAGTATGGAAAGTAACCTTACTCAAATGATCAAAATTAACACAACCAGTAAAGCAGCACAGGGAAACCATGCACCAGACCACAGGATGCAATGAGAAGCATCCATGTCGTGGTATTTTTGCCAAAGATGTGTAGCAAGAGTCTAATTACAAGGAACATCAGAGGAACCCAAACTAAGAGACATTTTACAAAATAACTGGCTTGCGACCTTTAGATGTCATGAAAATCTAGATGCATCCATGATTCTGACCCGGATCTTTTTGCTGTTAGGACATGACTGGAATAACCAGCAAACCCTAAACAGGGTCTGAGGATTTAGATGGCAGTGACTTATCCAGGTATTTTTCCTGACTGTAATGGCTGGTTTCTGATCACGGAGAATACCTTATTTGAGAAAATACAGACAAAAATATTTGGGAGTAAGGCAGTAGCACCTTATCCTCATATGGTTGTCAGCTACTTCTACCAAGTTTAAGCTAGTACATGTGTGTGTGCAAGTGTATAAACCTTCAGACTTACAGAGGTGTGTGTCTTCCTTTCTTCCCTCTACCGACTGCCTCCCCCCTCTCCCCAACATCAGAAAAAAAAAGAAAACAGAAGGAAGACAGCAATGGTGCAATTTACAGGCTAAGGGAGCCAAGACCCATTAGCTGCCAGGCAGTTCCCACAGCTGCAGATCAAAATGGACCTGAAAGGTGAAAACACAAACTGCTGGTGAAAATGAAAAACAGCCATGGTGTGTAAGTGGCTTTCCGCCTCCCCACGATCACTCGTCTGGGGTTTGGGCCCACTGTAAGAGCCAGGATACAGGACGGCGGTACTGCCCTCAAACCTTGTGGTCAATGGGTCTGTCTGACCTTAGAAGCTAAGTCATGTAGTCAACCAGAGTGACATTTAGTGCTTGGTATAGACTTGCCAGCCCTTTCTTAACAAGTCTTACCACACAGATCAGGCCATCAGCAGTACGACCTGGAGATGCCATCACAATAAAGAAACGTCTTACCAGGTTTCAAAACCCACCAAGACTTTCATTAAAAATTTTTGTAGTTTGCCTGGCTAAGACCAATGCTAAGAATCCACTGATTTGTTAGGCCATTATATGAAGAATAAGGGGGAAAAAAGCTGGTTCTAGAATCAGTCTGAGACAGGCCTGCCTCTAACACTTTCAGGGCCTAAGGGTAAGAGTACAAATGAAAACCCATATATCATGTCTACATATTCAGTTATAAATCACACTAATAAGCTATTAAGTAAAGTATATTGTATTCTTCTGCCTTGACAAATAAACCTCCTTCATAACCACCTGGAAAACTAGGTTCAAATTTGGAACTCTCACACTCCGTGGGAGTCCTGTGTCAGAGGAGGTACCCTGGGAAGGTCTCCCCTGTCTCATTCTGGCTCACCCACAACGTAAGGAGCTTTGAACCTGACTTTGCACAAGGTTTTGCCCATCCTTCCCCACCAAAACATCTAATCCTCAGGCCGAGGCATTCAGACGCTGTGGTAAGGTCCACACTCCAGAGGCAGACAGGGAAGCAGCCTAGAAAGTGAGCCTGAAGCTATCTGGCCAGGAGATTCCAGGGGTCCAGGTACCCAGAATGGGGTTCACAACTGAGGGGAAGGCTATGGGACCCAGGCAGATGCACCTTCCTGATCTCATGGGATCCTTACCCTGTGAGGGGAACAGCTGGAGGAAGGCCGGAGTGGGACCTTCTAGAGCACCACGGCCAAGGGTAGAGGCCCTCCGCCCTTCCCAACTTTAGGGCAGATTTAGTCCCAGTTCTGCCACTAGACTGTGCCCGGGGACCAATGCCTTCCCCTCTCTTGGGTCTGTGGCAGACAACTTTTAGAGAAGTTTCCTGGGGTCTAAGGAGGAGGCCCCTGTGGCCTTGGCTTTAATGTGTACCAACCCACCAGCACAGGTGACAGAGTCTGAGGCGGTCACACGACCCAAGCCAGGCCCACCAGATTCCTTACTCAAGAATATGAAAGCTGGAAATAGAGACACATTCATGGCAGAACTCTAAAGAGAGAGGCCCGATTTCTGCTGCCTCCAGGGCTTCCCAGCTGCCCTGGTTTGTTCCTCTTCTCAGATCACAGGAATAAAACTCCATGCTTCTCGGGCTACTGCAGCCTGCCTCCAATTAATGCCCCCTTTTTTGGTTCAAAGTATCCAAATTCTACTACTGTGGCTCATAACAAAAATAAAACTTAACCAAGCTGCCTAATCTGTAGTAGAACAGATGCAAAAGGCGGTGCCTGTCTTACCCACCTCGCCGGCGTCGAGTTTATAAAGAGAAAAGGCTGCCTGACAGCGGCTTTCAGGGAGTGAAGAGCCTTCAGATGAAGCAGCCACAAAGCCTGCCAGGTAGCAGCCGCTACCATTCCCCCAAACGAAGTAACCCCTCCTGTTCCACCAGGCCCTCAGCTCACGACCCTGGCTGGTAGGCCTCACCCACTCCCCTCCACTGTCCATTTTCTTCCCTGATCATTCTGGGCCTTGAGGATTTCAACCTGAGAGTCTAGTTAAGACTAATAACAAGCCTTCTTACACTGGGTAGCAGCTTCCTGAGGCAGAAACCACAGTGAAATGCACAGCACTGAATAGAGCAGATTTTCAACAAATTCCCAGGAGTTGATAAGATCCACCTGCCTTTCATTTGCCAAAAAGCCCAACAGTAAATATAAAAGATGAATTCTCCACACAGTCTATCAGCTATCAAATTAAGGGGTTGCGCTGAGCCATTTAGATAGTGGGAGACTGCAATAACCTCTATGCAATAGGAAACTGGCTCAATAGATCACAGCAAGGCAAAGCAAGGAAGACCTACCAGACAGCCACTTAAAAATCATGTTCTCCAATTGTATGCCAACTATACCTCAATAAATAAAACAGAGTAGAACAGAAGCATGCTCTCCAAAGGAGACACAAAGATTTGAGGAGTGCTTATAAAAACACACGGAGTGAAAAAAGGAAAAGACAACACACATATATATATGCCACATACATTAGGTCATTATGTATGTCTTGCATATATTTACATATATTAACTAGCACTCCAATTTATTATGCACATGCATAAAAAGAATAGTGACATTATTGGGTAGCAAGATTTACATTTTTCTCAGTTTGTTCTATATTTTCCACATTGGAACTTGTGAAAGCATTTTGTTTTCTGTGGGGTTTTTTTTTTTTGGCTGTGCCGCATAGCATGTGGGATCTTAGTTCCCCAACCAGAGATCAAATCCGTGCCTCCTGCAATGGAAGCATGGAATCTTAACCACTGGACCACCAGGGAAGTACCCTATTTTACTTTTTAAAATCAGGCTGAACATCTATAAGAAGTGATAAAGATCTGGATGTAAAGCAGAATGTAAATCAGAATTGAAACAACTTTTAAACTACAGATTTCGAGGTCTAATTTCCACACCCACTTATCAGAGACTATAGTTTTCAAAAGCATTTTAACAACTGACAACCACAACCCGAGACAGTTTTCACACTCAGCAGAGTGGCAAAAGAGCCCCAAGTTACCAAATGTTACTGTTACATGCTGCTGGGTTGGAATGTAAATAGAGAAAATGCCTTAAGACTTATTTTTTTAGAGTCTGGTGAAGTTGAAGGTGTGCGCATTCTAATTCTCCTATGCCCTAGAGAAATCACACACCTACCCAAAGAGATTATCTATGCACGCACACAACACTGACTGCAACACAATTTGTAACAGCAAAAACTTACATAGCTAAATGCCTATTAATAGGAGAATAAATAGTAATGTTTTCACACAACAAATACTCTGTGGTCAAAACAAATAAACAAAAAACCCACCAAAAAAACTGTCTTGCAATGACTGTTGTTCAAGAGACTTGCACTGATGACAAGAACACTCTGTATATGGGTGCTTTGCAATATGGATGCCACAGGCCGTGTGTGGTTACTGAGCATGTGAAATGTGGCTAGTGAGACTGCAGAACTGAATTTTTAAATTAAATTTTACTAATTTTAATTTGAATGGCCACACGCGGCTGGTGGCTATCATAATGGACAGCAAAGCTCCAGACCTACACACAAACACAGATGGCCTCACAAAGCTGCTCTTAAAAAGCATGTGGAACGGAGGAGGAAATGGCAACCCACTCCAGTATTCTTGCCTGGAGAATCCCGTGGACAGGGGAGCCTGGCAGGCTACAGTCCATGGGGCCTCAAAGAGCTGGACATGACTTAGCAACTACACAGATATAGAAAACTAACGGTTATCAAAGGAGAGACAGAAGTGTGATGGGACAAATTATGTGTATGGGATTAAGAGATTAAAAACTCCTATTTACAAAACAGCAGCAAGTTTATATTATATCAGATAAAGAATTATAGCCATTATTGTATAATAACACTTGGTAGAGTATAATCTGTAAAAGACTAAATCACTGTGCTGTACACCTGAAACTAGTATAATATTGTAAATCTACTGCAATTAAAAATAAAGGTGAATTTTCCACGGAGAATTGTTAAGACTGTATTTTCTGGATGGTACAAACCACTAAACATTTAATAAAGGGAGTATCTATGAACAACAAAAAAAGCATCTGAAACCAATTTTTAAGAAATTAAAAAGCACGCCAAACAATTCTGTATTGCTTGGAAACACAGGCGAGCAGGAAGAAGAAATGCTCGGGAATGAGAAACATGACTGAGGACAGCGGTTACTCATGTGGGCGAGGGGCATCCAAGTGGCCACGACCACCCAATAGTGTTTTCTGCTTTAAACTGGGTGGTGGTTTCATGGTGGTTTCGCTCTACATTCTTAATTTCTACCCTACAATATCACCTAGTAACTGTCATTCCATTGTTGAGATTACAAACACATGATGAAACACCATGCCAAGCCGGCCTATATCCACTCTCTCTGGATACCTTAGTAAATCCTCACAAATGTGCCAGCAGACCTGAGGAGACAGAGAAAGAACACGCAGATCGGTACAAGCGTCTTGGAGACCTTCCGGTTATTAAGGTGGATAGTGTTTGCTTGATTGTTATGTTTTATGACTTGCACTGATGTCACATGATTTTTGTGTATCAAATATCACTCATACACACTGTGCTGTGATGCTGGCAGGGACTTCTATTCCTCATCCATAGAACCGAGAAACTTCTCTCCGATGAGACAAGGCACCAGCACCACCTGCTCCAAAACTCTTCTACCTGGGAAACCTGCCATCAGCTTCCCACCAAATCCTCTGCAATGTACACCCTGCCCGCTTCCTGCCTGCCCCCAACCACAAACATACCAAGTCACTCTGACAGGGAGTTTTGAACCTCTCTGGCCTGTAGGTTCTGGTCCAGGCAACAACTCAATAACAGACTTCTACACATTCTTTGCCAAGAACCTCGTCTTCTTTAAAAGTCTGTTCTCTCAGCTCAGTTCAAATAACCTCAACTATGAGAGCTAACATACTACAACACTAATCAATGTATTCAATCACAAAGAAAGTTAAATCCTTTCTAACTGATGAACAAATCCTTTTTACAATGACAATAATCTCCCAAGTTGGGTCATATTATGCTTCCTGCACACTGAACACAGATGTCCTGAACACGCACGTGTGGGCACTGCACTAGGAACACAGCTGGGAACCAAACTCTCCGGCCCAGGTTGAATGGACTTTGCATGAACAAGGGAGGCACTGCCAAGTCATCTGAGGGGCAACGGGTGCCGCCATCAGCGTGCCACAGGAGAGGAGGAGCCACTAGCCAGCCACCAGGAATGTTGCTATAAAGATGGGGCTGAGAGGAGGATGCAAGTTGTCAACAAATGGCTCAGAAAGGAGAAATCAAAGCAATGAATCACTCTTCAACTGTGGAATTTCACAACTAATTCATGAAAAAGGGACTTCCAGGGCCAAAATTAGTCACCCACTACTTCAGAAGGGGTAAAATTAAGTCTGTATTTCTTAGAATGTCAGAAGCAAATCTTTATGTTTAATCGTTAAAAAGCTATCACAGAGAGTATCCACCCCCAGGAATCTATCCACTCCTGTCCGACAGCCCCCTAACAATAAAGAAACATGAGCAGCAACATGGGAGCACACTGGTGGTCATTCACCCTGAAAGTTTTCAGAAGTGACCCTGATTTTCACATACTTCACCCCGGCATCCTCACCCAACTTCAAGTCATCCTGGAAACTCCAAGGGGATGAGCCTTGTGTTGATAAAGCGCCCCTGCACCCTCGGCCACCACCCGTGTTCTCCCCTCCCTGTGTCAGCCTCTCAGTCGTGTCTGACTCACTGTGACCCCATGGACTGTAGCCACCAGGCTCCTCTGTCTATGGGAGTCTCCAGGCAAGAATACTGGAGTGAGTTGCCATTCCCTTCTCCAGGGGGTCTTCTTGACCCAGGAATTGAACTCAGGTCTCCTGCAGTGTAGGCCATTCTTTACCATCTGAGCCACCAGGGAAGCCCACCTAGTCCTTCCTCTGACACAGCTGTGTGATCTCAGGCAGGTCCCTTAACTTCTCTGGGCTTCAGGGTCTGCTGTAAATGGAGATAAGACAACTAACGTACTTCCTTGCACCCGATGCAGTGCCTTGTACACAGCAGGCATTTTGCAACTCACAGATACAGAAAGAACTGGCTGTTTGGAGCCAGGGAAGTCAGAGTCGTTCTGTCTCAACATCTGAGCTTTTTCTTGACCCTGTTTCCTGTGACTGGGTGCTGATCCTGGCTTGGGTGCTTGCCAGACTGTTCTGCACATTTCAACTCTAACAACTCTTCCTCGGAGAAACCTTTCCAGACACCTCCTCGTCATGAAACCACTGCCATCTCCTTTACGTGCTGTATATGGTACCCACTTCACGCCTGTGCCCAAGACCTGTTTCTGGGGAAATCTCTCTGATGACTCCTCCTGGGCACCAAAGGAAGCACACAGTGTCCTGAGCACCAGTCTCTGGGCTGGGCATCTGCCCACCACTGTAGTTCTCACTGTTGCACAGGTGCTAGAAAGGCCTGGCCAAGCATCTTCCTAGACGGTGTGAAAACCACAGCTCTGTTTTTCCTCTTTGTTTTTTAACGTTTCTAATTTCGGAGCACAATGTGTACCTTCAAGCACAAGTGGGTGTACAACATTAGGGCTGAACCTAAGGAAAGGGGGGAGGGGAAGGGAACCCTCACCAGAAGCCTTTCACAGGAAACAGGAAGTGGCTGCTTCCCCACCCCCATCCTGCAAGGCTGAGCATAGCCCAACTAGTTGAAAGGGCAGAATCTAAACCCAGGGATTTTTGAATTGGAGGAAAACTTCGGAACTGTGGAGCAGTCACTGCCAAAATGGAGATGGCACATTCTTGCAAGGTGGCCGAGCCCGGCCTGGCCCCAGCCTTCTGCAGCTCCCGGGGCGGCCACACAAAGACAAGGTTTGGAATCCCGGAGATTGTCATGAGGAATGCCCTGCATGCCTCACGACCTTCACGGCTCGGGGTTGGAATCCAAGCCTGAATTGTCCCCATGAAACAGCTGACTAACAATGTCAGCTGGGGAATATTTTGATACCTTCAAATTGGGCCCTGTGGAGGAAGAGGCTACACAAAGAGCTGTGTGCCTGAAGAGCCCGCAGAATGGTACGCAGAGGCCACCCAGGGCCCGCCAGGGCTGCCGACATTCTCCTCATAGCTCGCGAACGTGGCTCCCAAAAGAGGTTTCCAGATTCGCCCCAGTGGGCACCAGCAGACTGACTCCCAGGAAACTTCCTGCTGTGCAGGGCTCACAAAGCTAGGGCTCTCTCTATTTGAATGTGAAAGGCCCGCCTCAATCAGAGAAGGCCCTTAAGCCATAAAACCCTTCACACCAAGGCCAAGTGTCACACTTGTAAGAGGGTGTGATTTATAAATTGACAGCACCCACAAAGCTGCTTTTGTCCTCCTCCCTTAGTTAACAATTTATCTCCCCCAACCAAACTCACGGAGCCATTCAGATAAAGCTTGACTGGGCCTCAAGAAGAAAGAAAGAAAGGAAGAAAGAAAAAGAGGCAAGTTTTGGCCAAAACACTAATGTTCGCTCTGGATAATTATGGTCCTGTGAATAGACACTAAAATTAGGGCTTAATAATTCCTCTGTATCGCACTCACAGCATCGAACTATTCCAACACAAACATAAAGAGCAAGAGAAAGAAAATCTCCAACGCAGCCTTGGTGGAAACTGAAGAGTTCCACTTCTGTGGTTTTCTGCAGTGTCTTTTGTGGTTTCTGCACTCTTAGAATCCCCCCTTTAGAGCAATTTTAACTCAATGCCCTGACCAGCTGGTTTTTTTCTCAACGTTTAAATCTACAAAGTAAAGAGTAAATATGGGCTTGGCCATGTCTTTCCTCTTGGTTTAACAAAACCAATTCTAGCTACTTGGATTTGTTTTCCTCATCGCGTGAATTCCCTTCTCAAATTCCAACACTAGCTACGAAACCATCATCTATCTACTGATTCCTGTTCCACTCTTTCTTATGTAAAATGAATTATAGTACCAATCCTAACACAAACTACGTTAAAAAAAATACATATATACACCTGAGAACACTTGTCAATATCAAGATCTTTCTTCTTAAAAGGTTATTTGGTGGGGAAAAAACCAAAAACTTTATTTTAAAAAAGCAATAAGCAATTCAAGTTTAAACTGTCTCCCTGCCCATTAAGGAGCCTACTAAATTGTCTACCAATTTGAAAACAAAAAAATCTGTACAAGAGTAATGGCTTGTGCTCAACAACAGTCTTCTTTATGCTACTGCATACACCAAAGGTTCAAACTGCTGGCCTACAGAGCAGGTAAGTAAGGAGGGCACACGTTCTCTCTAGTCTCTACACGGTGCAAGGGAACAGCATGCAAAAAGGCTGCTGGCATTAACAAGTCTGGGACAGAGCACATGAAAAAATCTACATTTCTCACTCTCTTGAAAAATCACATCTGGGCATCACTAGGTCCACATTTTCTACAGAAAAACATCTACTTCTTTTTCACTGACTATGCTAAACCCTTTGATTGTGTAGATCACAACAAACTGTGGAAAATTCTTAAAGAGATGACAATACCAGGCCACCTTATCTGAGAGAAGCAACAACTAGAACCAGACAAGGAACAACAGACTGGCTCCAAATTGGGAAAGGAATAAGTCAAGGCTGTATACTGTCACCCTGCTTATTTAACTGATAAGCAGAGCACACCACATGAAATGCCAGGCTGGATGACTCACAAGCTGGAATCAAGATTGCCAGGAGAAATATGAACAGCCTCAGTTACGTAGATGATACCACTCTAATGGCAGAAAGCGAAGAGGAACTAAAGAGCCTCTTGAGAGTGAAAGAGGAGATTGACAAAGCGGGCTTAAAACTCAACATTCAATGAACTAAGGATCATGGCATCTGGTCCCATCACTTCACGGCAAATAGATGGGGAAAAAGCAGAAACAGTAACAAATTTTATTTTCTTGGGCTCCAAAATCACTGCAGACAATGACAGCAGCCATGAAATTAAAAGATTCTTGCTCCCTGGAAGAAAAGTTATGACCAACCCAGATAGCATATTAAAAAACAGAGACATCACCTTGTCTACAAAGGTCCATATAGCCAATGCTACAGTTTCTCCAACAGTCATGTAGAGTTCGACTACAGAGAAGGTTGAGCACTAAAGAACTGATGCTTTCAAGCTGTGGTGTTAGAGAAGACTCTTGAGAGTCCCTTGGACTACAAGGAGATCAAACCAGTCAATCCTAAAGGAAATCCCACCCCCCCCACCCCCCCTCGAGCATTCATTGAAGGACTGATGCTGAAGCTCCAATAATTTGGCCACCTGATGTGAAGAGCTGACTCACTGGAAAAGACCCTGATGCTGAGAAAGACTGAGGGCAGGAGAAGAGGGCCACAGAGGATGAGATGGTTGAATACCATCACCAACTCAATGGACACGAGCCTGGGAAAACTCTGAGAGATAGTGAAGGACAGGGAAGCCTGGCACCGCAAAGACTCAGACATGACTTAGCTACTGAACACGCAACCTCACGGTAACAGCTAGCTGGCACTAAGCATATCTGCCCCCCTTTAAAGGGGACAAGTGCTGGCCTACTCTGTCCAGACTCCTCCCTTCAGGACTACATGTTTCCTTTCCTGGTTATGGCCTGGAGCAAAGAGTCGGACGCGACTGAACTGAACTGAACTGAACAAGACCCCAGGGCTTTTTGACTTAACATTCCCCCCCTCACCATAACTTTTTTCTTAATTTTTACTGAGTATAGCATTCTTGCCTGGGAAATCCCGTGGACAGAGGAGCCTGGCAGGCTACACAGTCCATGGGGTTACAAAAGAGTCAGATATGACTTCGCAACTACAACAACAACACAATTACACAGTTGCTTTACAATGTTGTGTTAGTTTCTACTGTACAGTAAAGTGAATCTGCTACATCAACATACCTTCTTGACCATGGTCGTTTCAGATGAATCAAGTTTGGCTCTCTTGGTATCAGGTCCATCTTCTACTCCTTGACTGACTTTGGCAACTTTGGTTTTCTCCCTAGAGGATGACAAGCGGGGAAATCGAGTTTTACTCTGTGAATTATGCCATGAGAACAAAAAGAACATCACCAGCTCACTGCATGGAAGAGATGGTGGTTAAGAGCAACATCTCACACTGATCTGGGCTCAAATCCCAGCCCAGGTGCTAAGACCACGTGATGTGGCATCTACCAACTATGTGTGAATAATAACCCCTGCAGGATTATTAAGAGAAATAACCAATTGTTAGCAGACGGCCAAGCACGTAGTATGTTCTCAAGGAACGCTGTAAACATTCCCTGAATTCAGTTCCTCCCATCTACCGGGGGTCACCTTCAAATAATCTGGCCTTCTTTTCTCTACAGTGACTTCTTTATCCACTTAGAACATGACCAAAGACTAGATTTTCTTAAAGCCATCACACATTAGAGTTACAAGAGATTCTGAACATGTCTATCCTTCCCCCATCTTGACTTCACAGGTAAGAAACCTGCAGACTGAAGAGAGTTCAGGGGATCCCCTGAAAAGTTCATGAAAGAAAGCAGTTCCTGTCTTGACTCCTGGTGGGGGCTTCACTACCACACAGGGTCTCTCTTTATCGCTCATCGGCAAGGCGGTGGTCAAAAGTCACAGCCCCCAAACCAACTCTTGTTATCTTACAAGAATGGTATCATTACCATCTTTCATCTAGAAGCTATAAGTTCAAAATACGGTAGGTCTCATCATGTGAGACTTACCAGGATCTGCAACCTCAAGGTGCAAGAAGAGGTCTGTTTGTTCCACCAGAGCTGCCCCTGGACCCTGGAGATGATCCAAGGTAGACTCTGGCTGAGAGTGCCTCCAGAGTTGCCCATCTAACTAATTAGTACTCAGTTTATTAGCTCTCAAACCTAAACACACACAAGCCCAAGCTGGGGAACAAATGTATACAATCTAATCAAGTCATCCCTAAACAGAAAGCAAAGCCCAGACTGATCAGACACCCATGTGGTGTGCTTTGATCACCTTAGAAATGCCTTTCTCACGATCTAGAGCAACTGTTTCCAACCTTTTTGGCACAGTGAGGGGTTGGGGAGGGGGGTCGCCGCCAGTTCCATGGAAGACAATCTTTCCATGGTCAGGGAGGGGGATGGTTCAAGTGGTAATGCAAGTGATGGGGAGCAGGAGGTGAAGCTTCGCCCACCTTCTGCTGCACGGCCTGGTTCCGAACAGGTCAAAGACTGGTACCAGTCGGGGGTCTGAGAATTGGGGACCCCCTGCTCTAGAGGAGACCATCAACTTGGAAGGCAGGAGCCATATCTACAATTCTGAACACACAATCTATGTAGTCAATAAGTTGTTAACTGATTTCCCAAAGTTCTAAGTACTAGAGTAAAATACTTTCCTTAAACAAGTCATTTCCTGTTGCTGTTGTGTTGTTCAATCGCTAAGTCATGCCCCTTTTCAATCCCATGGACTGCAGCACACCAGGCTTCCCTGTCCTTCACTATCTCCCAGAGTTTGCTCAAACTCATGTCCACTGAATTGGTGATGCTATCTAACCATTTCAGTCATTTCTTACCCGTGAATAAAAGTACATTTTAAAATGCTATGTTCTCTCCTCCTTTCCCTGAACTTACTCTACAAATTCATGCTCTCCAAGATTGGCAAATGTGTATCCATGGTAGCCAAAAACATCTCCTGTAAAGAACTTGATGCTATTTTTGTGACAGATCTGGTCAATTTTCACTATGACGTCCCTGGAGCAGCAAGTCAGACATACCTGCAGAAGAAAAGAAAGTGGCTGCATGTGAGTTAGGCAGACCATGACTCACCGCCCAGATGTCTAAATAAACCTTAATGAGCAGTCTCTCTGGGCATGTCTAAAGCCAGTCTCAAACTGGTACAACAGGTTCTCTGGATCCTCAGGTTAGAAGACAAAAGGACAGTTACAGGTCTCAGTGTGCAGGAAATGTGAATCATCGAGACTGTCATTTCACCTTCTGTGACCAAAGTGAAACATGTTGAGCTATTAAGTAACAGGCACTCAATGAATTTGTTTCCCCTAAACCATGAACATACATAAACCACATTTCACAGTTTTCATGAAAAGACAGTAATATAACTCAGAGTAAGTTATTTCTAAATCATTAAACCTATTAAAGTCTGATTAAGCTACAGCAAGAAGCTATAGTTACAGCTACAGTTTTTTAAAATTTACCCAAAGATCATGTTTAAATACAAGGGCATTATCCCCCCCTTCTTCTGACTGATGTGTGATGATAAAGAAAGTAAACAAGTCCCATTAAGATTATTTTTCCACAGTTTTCGATGTGAAACTTTATCTAAATTTAAGGACAAAAGAAAAGGTTATAGCCCAAGTGACCTCCCATTCAGAGTTAAGACAATGAGCTGGTGATTCACTCTGGGGAATCATCAATGTTGCTCTGAGGCCTCCAGGTTGTGTTCCAGTAAGTTGAGGTATTGGAAATGGCTAAGTTTTACTGCACAGGACACCATCTTTTCAGGAAAGGTTTTGTGATCAGGAGCAGGAAGACAACTTCTAAATCGCACATGTTTTCTTCTGAACAGAGAAAGTTGGAGAAGAAATTACCAAAGAATGTTTTTATTTGATAACCTCTTTGCTGCTCTCTGGGAGCCTGAACACTGACATATCGCTCATAGAGAAATGTGTCTCCACTGCCATTCAAAAGATGCAGCCACCCGGGGAGAAATCAAATCTAAAAGGTAAGACAGGTGCAGCTGAACATGCAAACTGTGTGAATAGAGCTCTGCAGTCAAAAGTGAGTGTGAAAACCTATGAAGGACCAGTCAAACATGGCTCAAAAAAGTCACGCTTGCCCTGTGAACATGCCTTATATTAATACAAGCAACAACCCCTTGTTTCAGTTCTAACAAAGCTTTAGTGGCTAAAAGTTCAAAGACACCTACAGTAAACCAACTGTGGTTGCTATGGATAAAGAAATGAAGGATGACTTATGTCCAAATGGAAAATGTTCCAATACCTGGACTTACAAAACAGAGTGAAAAAAATCTTAAAGGGACAAAATGCACAGATGAACCATCCTTTGAAGCCCATATTTGAATACATGCACATATGAGATACAATGGCGTGGAAACCAAACTCAAATCCTAACCTCTCATTGTAATAGGTCTTTCATTGAAAAACCAAGCAGATCATCTCTGACTATTACATGGTTATCCCACATTTACTAAGCTTTTCCAGGGTGGAGGGAACCATGTCTGAAAGGTCGTATAGACACTGAAGCAGAATTTCACTTATCCTTTCACCTCTGCAGAGATTTGGCAGTGAAATCAAGTGAGGTCAGATATGCTTCATTTGGCTTATGACTGCAGTGATTCTGTCTAGTTGTCCATGGCAACATGGTCAAAGCGGCTGTGTGGAGGAGAGAGATATAGACAGACCAAGATCAGGTGTGCTCTTTTAAAAGACAAAACACAGACTGGAGTTTGATATTGCTAACAAAAAAAATGACTCTGCTACAGAAATTAATCACCAACTTGTTAAGTTTTCGGAAGAAAACATTTGCAATGAAAAAATGTATTAAAGTTGTGTGCGAAGATTCTGGAAGGAAGACAAAACACCAATGATGAAAGCTGGTCTTGGGGGAAATATGCCGAAAGAAGAAACCAAAAGGCAGCAACTCACAAGCAGCTAAAGCAGATTCAACAGCCTGGGTCTGCCTACCCCCCACACTCAGTAAACTAAGGCCAAACACTAATGAGGCATATACGCACTAAGGTAATATAAAACTTCACCGAACTAGGGCAACAGCTTGGGTTGCCCAAAAACCTGGTTCGGGTTTCTCCTTAAGATAGCACAGAAAAACCCGAATCAACTTTTTGGCCCACCCAATACTAAAAGCGAAGAACAGAACAGCCTACAAACTATATTGGAAAAAAGCTCAGATTTGAGAGTCTAACACCCCAGGGGACCTAATATGCATACAACTAGTGCTTAATTCCTACAGCAGATTTTACATTCTCTATGAAACTTACAGCATCAAATTGGGTGAAAAATGACTCGGGTTTCTTTTCTATATTCTCGGTGTCCACCTTCACATCCACCATGGGGTTGAGATTCTGTGCTCGTTCCAAAGAGGCTTCAGCCCTGTTTCGGCCAACAGACCCAGTACGGATCAGGAACTGGGCTCCGGGGTCTTCTGGAGATACCTGGGAAGGAATTTTTTTTTTTTGAATATTTGAATTTGGCGGAAAATAACAAATGAACGTTTCCATTTTATCTTTTTAATTCTTTAATGAATTTGTTACAGTGCAGCTTGTTTTAAGTTTTGGTTTTTTGGCTAAGAGCATGTGAGATCTTAGCTTCTGGACCAAGGATTGAACTCCCTGCATTAGAAAGCAAAGTCATAACTACTGGACCCCCAGGGAAGTTCCCCTGAACTTTTCCATTTTAAAGAGTAACTAAAATATCTACCATCTAATTGTATTACGACTGTTTCTATAGGAATTTGTCCAACGCAGATTCCCTATACTCTTTCCTCCTGAGGCTTTAAAACAGACATTTAACTTTTTTTTTCTTTTTTTAACTGGGCATTGATGGTTAAAGAGCACCCCCTTGTGTTTATAATGAAAATTTGCTCTAAACAAAAAAGTCCATACTTTTTTAATTTTTAACTGCCAACAAAATGACATAATCATGAGTGCTAAGAATTGACCAAAAATACCTACCATGTGCCCAACTTGAAGCATTCATAGAAAGACATTAAGTAGCTTAAAAGACGCAGTCCCTGCCTACAAGTAGTTTCAAGTCAAACTGATGCAAAAATTAGACACAATTAAGAACGCTGGAAACGAACTCTTAAATTCAATTAAAACTCAGAAAGGAGGCGAGATGAGCAGAGGCTGGAGCAGAGGGACAATTTCACTCGGAAGGCTGGACATCACCAGAAGAGAGTCTCAAAGACAGATAATATAATCCCCTGATAGCCACAAGTAGGATTAGATTCCACTGTTCAAAATGCATTTCTTCACACATCAAACGTCCACCTTCACCAAGACTGGGCTCAGTAGAGGAAACCCTGCTCTCCTGCCAACTATGCACAGCGCACACTGTCCCTATGGTCTTTCCTCCAAGCATACGGGGGGTGGTCCTCCTCCCGCTTCAGGCCAGCCGTCTAACAGTCCCCATGACCCATCCCGGGACCTCACAACACAGAGAGATTGTACATCATGGCGGTTTCTGGAGTAATTAAGCTTGGATTCAAATCTGTGATTCAAATCCTGGCTCAAGGACTAAAATGTATGATTTTGAGCAAATATGAAGAAATCCCATGTAAAATGGGGCTTCTCTGGTGGCTCAGAGGTTAAAGCGTCTGCCTCCAATGCAGGAGACTTGGGTTCGATCCCTGGGTCGGGAAGATCCCCTGGAGAAGGAAATGGTAACCCACTCCAGTATTCTTGCCTGGAGAATCCCATGGACGGAGAAGGCTGAAAACGACTTTACTAGAAGCAATGCACTTACTCAACCCTCTGCCTGGCTTACCTGGGTCATCTGGGCCTTACTCCTTGGCCTCTCAGCTCCTAGCTCTCCTTCCCCCTCACCAGACACCCCAGTCTCTATATGCACCCTCTTCAGTGCAGCTGTCGTCAGGATTCCATTCAGAATCACTCATATTTTCACTCCATGTAGCTCCATAAACCAACTCCATACCTTGTAGTATCTACCAAAGTCTACTGTTGTTTCTCAAATTGCTTTTACTGATACAGACTTCCCGATCCGTTTGTCTTATGTTAAACTGTCCACTGGATATTTCCTGCTGTAGATCCCAGGGGCCAATCATATGTGACTCCTACATTTGTTGTCTTTGTTGATGAGTCCACCAGTCACCCATTCAGTCACCAGAGCCAGAAACCTGGTCTTCGTATCTTGGACATTTCCTTGATAGCTGCCACAAGGTGACGGGACTAAGCAGGTGGGCTCTGCCAGCAGTCGGGGCCTGGGTTCAGGTGCTCCCACTAACTACTGTGACCTTGGGTGGGCCATGCTTCACCTCCTTTCCTTCTGTTTTCTTATGTGTAAAATAGGGATGATAATCTCTCCATCTCAGAGTTGTTTTTGAGGACTAAATGACACACTACACCAACCGCTCTAAGCGCAGCATCCAGCACCTCCAGTCCATGGCAGCGGCTGTGGTTACTCCTTGCTTCCCCATACAGAATCCACCCGACCCTACCACCTAAGCACCTCTCACCTCTGGGTGCTTCTCGCCATCTTTATCATCACTGCCATTCCTCAGACTCTTTCCAACTCTCCCTAAACTACTAAGGCAGCCTTCTGAGTAGTCTTCTGTCCCATGCCTTGTGCCATCCACAGTCTACACAATATCAGTGATCTACACAAGGCCCAAAGCTCAGGCCCCCCTCGCCCATCTGAAACTCTCCAATGACTCCGCACCACCGAGAGAAGTAAGGAAAGGCTTACAGCGGAGTTTACCAGCAGGCCCTTCGTGACTTGGCCCTCACCTGCAATCTGCACCCTCACCCCCATCTCTTAGGCTTCACGCTCTACAAATACCAAACTGCTTGTTATTTTTGATTTCTACCATGCTGTGCTAATGTCCCCTGCCTAAAACACAGCCCCTCCAACCTTGAAAAATCTCTACTTGTTTTTTAAGGCTGAGTTTAGCACTCCGGGAAGCTTT
The DNA here is from genome assembly GCA_006410635.1 of Cephalophus harveyi. NCBI lineage: Eukaryota > Metazoa > Chordata > Mammalia > Artiodactyla > Bovidae > Cephalophus > Cephalophus harveyi. Next base: position 263,717 of record SJYT01021743.1, on the reverse strand, counting down.
TCATGTCTCCCTGACACAACCTGAGTCAGGGAGCCTTCTCTGGTTTCTGGAAAAAACTGAGAATGGGAAAGAAATCCTGTGCATCCCTCCATTCCGCCCACCTCCCTGCACCACATGGCATGTGGGATCTTAGTTCCCCAACCAGGGATGGAATCTGCACCCAGAGTCTTAACCACCAGGCCACCAGGGAAGTTGCTCTTGTGGATTTTTCTATTGGCCCTACCTAGACTACTCCAAAGTAGCCACAGATGTTCTTGGATGCATGCTGATGTAACTGAAATGAAGAACTCTAAGGGGCGGGAATGAATATCTTCATTTTATAGATGTATAAACTAAGTCTCTGGGAAGTGAATGCCCTTGCCCAGCTTCAGAAGGTGGGACTTGAGCCCAAGTCTGCATGATTCCAAAGCTTTTGCATCATGCAGCACTGTCTCCCTGGGATGTCTGCAGTCAGGGACAAAAGCTCAAGCAAACTGTAAAAGGCGGAACTAGTGAGGAATGCTCGTGAGCTACTCAATTTATGAGTGGGCATCAGGCTGGGTGAGCTGACTGGGACCAGGTCACATGAAGGCAGTGCTTCTCCACCCTCCCTGACTTTAGACTCACCTGGGAAACTTTTACTCTTAAATAACTACCCGAATATTCTACAGCACAGATGGGACTGAGAACGTGTTAGGCTTTTGAAAACCAGTCGGAGGAGCTAGGCCTTGCAGCGGAAGCCAAGCTGAAAGCGCCACCAGTGCTCGCACTGCAGAGGTAAGGGGTGGCTCCAACACTGAGCGGCGTTCGTCCCCAGGCTGAGGCGGTGGCAGAAGCAGGCCACACGCCCTCCGCGATCTCTCCTGGTTCCCCATGCTCAGATTACACAACCAGATGAAGACTGTTGTTTTGTTTGTCCACACCAAGGACCTCCAAGTTTTGGAACCATCCCTCCCTGGGTCTCCTCTCTTACCCTCTCTTGCTGTTGAGTTGCTCAGTTGTGTCCAATTCTCTGCGACCCCAGGGGACTGCAGCAGGCCAGGCTTCCCTGTCCTTTGCTGTTACCCTCTCTACCCAAGACAAATTCTTCTTCTGGGTGAGGTGTTCCTGCCACTAGGGGGCACTGTGGTGCCAATCACCCTTCAAGGAAGATGGTAACTTCACTTTACAGACAAGCAAGCTGAGTGAGGGGACGGGAGTCTCCAGCAGCGGACCATGTAAGATATGGTGGAGGTGAATTCAAATCCGACGTTGGCACTGTCAGCCTCCATGGCTACAGTGTCATTAACGCCAGCCCTCCTCTTTCACAGCCCTGAAGGGGCATGCAGGAACACACGCCATCTCCAGGTGTTTATACTGGGGTGGAGACTGTGCAGGACAGTGATGTGGGGACAGCACACCTCACCTGCTCATGATCCAGCATGGTCAGTCCTTTCACTCCAGCCAGGATGAGATTCTTGGCGATTTCAGCCCCAAGTCCCTTCATGCCGACAAGAAGCACCTGGGAGGCCCGCAGCCTACAAGGCAGACATTGTTAACAGGATGAGAGAGAACAGTGGAAGTACCTCCAATCACTGAAGAACAAAACAAGACAAAGGGAAGTAACCTTGGTTTTCAATGAATGCACTTAAGCACCAAGACCTTAGATCTTGGAAAAGAGACAGGCTCCACTCTATCCTACAAAGAACAACTCGTTCAACAACTGTTTATGGAGCACCTACAATGCCAGGCATCCCTCTAAGGTGTGGAAATACAGCAGTGAAGAAACAGACACAATCCCTGCCCTCTCAGAGCTTGTATTTTCTAGAGACAGACAGAGAGAGACACATAACATGTCCAAAAGTGAAGAAAATCAAGCGTGATGTGGATCAGTGACAGGCGATGCTACTTTTGTCAGCCTGATTGTGAAAGCCATTCCACAGAGGTGGTGAGCAAAAATTAAAATGAAATGAAGGACAACCACACAGGTAGTATTTGGGAGAAGAACGTGCCAGGTAGAGAAAACAGCCAAGTGCGAAAGCCCTGAAGCAGAGGGCTGCATGGCATGTTCCAGGAACAGGAAGGCAGAGAGAGCGGCTGAAGAGCAGAGAGCAAAGGGAAGAATGACGGATGCGGCTGCAGAGAGAACCAGGGGCCACAGCATGAAGGCTCTTAAAAGGCACTGTCAGGACGCTGGACTTTAAACAAGATGGAAGGTCATGGAGTGGGGGCGGGGGGGGGGTTTAGAAGAGTGTCACGGTTGAGAGAGGACAATGGCTTGCACTAGTGTGACAGCAGAAGAGAAGGGGCACTATTTAAGCCATCACACATAAGGTGGCAATGAAAGAGGGTGCATCTGGGAAGTGTATATATCATTCTAAGTCTGTAGGGTGACAGAAGAGGTAGCTTAAAAAGAAAGTAATCAGAGGCTGGGCTATACCCCAGGAAGTCTGGACGTAACTCTGAGGTCAGCTGAAAGCAGCAGAGGTCCACAATCCCTTATGTGAAATTCCTGAACCAAAAGTGTTTCAGAATCAGAATTTTTCCAATTGGAAACAGGAAATAAAGAATTTGCATCATGAAAAACCCCATCAGGGTCTTACGGGTCTTAGCACCTTGTAATCAAACCCATTAATATTTCTGCAGCAAATCTATGATTATTCACACTGACAAGGATGAGTAAGAACTAAGAACAGTCACACATAAATTCAGAGTCTGCTGGCCAATGAGTCTGCTCCTAATTTAGGAAATGAATCCATTCTCTTCTAGTACCACTATAGGGAGAACATGCAGAAACTCTTCTCCAAAAATGGTTCTAATAATTACAGACACCTGCATGTCATCAGGCTAGAAATGTTGAATGGGAATGAGAGCTGATAAAATCAAGTCCTGCACTGATTCTTGATGCTAGCAGATTTGGGATTTTCTTCAGTGGTATGATCAAAGGGTAAAATCAGGAGGAGGGAAAGAACACTGACAGTATTTCCCTCAGAGGCATATGTCTGATTCCCAGCTTGTTCACTATTGTTTTTCTACACTGCCCGGCCACTGCCAACCACACCCTAGTAGAAAGGAGCCTTTCATGCGACAATTCCACCTAACCAGAGTACCTGGGCAAAGGACTCACGACATACAAGCAAGGTAAATAACAGAGATGCTAGCAATGAGGGGGGTCTCTTATTACAGGCTGACAGCATCACACCAGCAGGGGGAAGGAGGAAAGAGGCTATGCGTCTTTCCAGGAGCATTCCAATCCCTCCAGAAACAACACAGATCATTTAAACAAGCAATGTTTCCAAAGAGGATATTGTGCACAGATCAAACTTCTGACATCAGACAGGCGGAGCAGCCCTGCGTTCAGCTGTACCTTCCAGGGCTCTGCGGTCACTGTTCTCCACCTCCCTTCGCCTGGCCCCAACGCTGCTGTGTCTGCAATTCCAGGTTTCATGGTCCCTCTGAGTCTGAGTGGTGGTCTCTTCTGGTTTGGCTGCTCCATTACCCCAGGGATATAGCTAGACCAGCCCCGCTTGCTTCTGAGAAATCGATGCCTCCAAATCCACTAACTTCTCAGGCTCTATTCTCTTTGCCGTTCTTCCGCAACAGGCAGGGCCCAGCACTAACGCCCTTCAGGGGTGAAGGCTTGGGTTTGAATTCTGGCTCTGCCACTTCCTAACTGGTGACCCAAGCAAACTGACCCATCTCGTTGAACCTCATTCCATTCATCTATAAAATGGAGATACCCATTCTTACTTTAGTCATTTAATCTCCTTGAAGACCTGGTCAAATGTGTGCAAAACCACCTAATGTAGACCCACCCAACTACCAGATGCTGAATATAAGTTACCTGAACATCTCTTCAATCTCCACTGCCTTAATTACAAAAGGGCTCAGTGATCGATTTGATTCTGATTAAAAAAAAAAATCTGACAGAGAAATAAAATTTAAACTGACGTTTAAATCCATTCAGTCATGGCTCTCTCCCATTTCTGCCATCTTATCTTCCTTCCACTACTACCAGCTTCCTCCCAACACACCTTCAGTTCCCCACCTGCAGATGTTAAATCACAGCGCTGCACACGGCTGACACGCGCACCCTGTCTTCCTCCCTCGGCCTCGCCTAGCCTTTCCACCAGACTTCAAACCCCGACTCAGACACCATTTCCTCAAGAAGTCCTTATCACAACCGACTCAGAGTGTCCTCTCTGAAGTCTTCAAGCGCCTGCTCCATATAAACACCTCTGACAGAAATCCCATGGAGCCCAAGGTCTCTCCGGGATCCCTCCATCCTACAGAGCTCCACAGACTCTGACTGCTCAGGAGGTGTTTTTATTCAACTGCCAACAACACCGAATATCACGGTATGTTTTTAATCCTTACCATTCTAGGGCCCTGAGAGGACTGCTTATTTCTGGCTCAATTAGATGAAAAGCACTTAAAATAGCACCTGGCACACAGTCAGCACTTAAAGAACGTCAGCTCTCATTACTCACTCTAAGGCAGCAACTGCCTTCTGGGAATCAAGCCTACAAAATACTCAGGTGGGCCAAAACCAGGCACACTAATGTTCACGGCAGCATGGGCCACCACTCCAAGGCCACCACCCTACCCTGGCCTCCGTTTCTCACCTGTAAAACCACAACACCCTGATACCTGGCCTCCTTGCTCCCATCCCTGCCCCCCACATGCCACTGTCCCCATCTCAGGAAGAGAGAGCTCCGACACCAGATCATGCCACTCTCCTGCTCAGTCCCTTCAATGGTCCCCAGGCAAGCTTGGTACTGTCAGCCCTGCCACCTCATCCAACTCTCGCCCTTGGTAATCGCCTACAGCCCGGCTGGCCGTCCCTGATCCTAGAAAGCGCTGCCACGTCAGCTCCCGCTGCTGGATTCTGGCATTAGCTGTTCTCTCTCTTCTTCCCCTACCTCATCACATGACCTGTTGTTCTTCAGGTCTCAGCTCAACTGCTTCCATCTTAAGAGAGGTCCACGCTGGCCAGCTCATCCAAAATAGGTCCACATCTAGAGTTATGCAATTTGTTCATGTGTTCACTGCTCGTTCCTCCATTAGAGTGTAAGCAAGCTTCAGAAACCACACAATCTCTAGCGTCTGTGATTGTGCTTGGAAATATATTACAGTGTTAATCCAGTAGCTGTTATAGACACAGCAAAAGAAATCCCAGCAGAATTACATAAACCTGGTAAATAGCAAAATAGCGCAAAAAAAATAAACAAACAACAACAAAGAATAGCTAACACTCACTGAACACTCACACTACCTGCCAACCACTGTTCTAAACTCTTCACGTGTATTATGTCATTTAACCCTCATGAGGATCTCGTGAGCTGGTACCCTGCTATCCCTATTCTGGAGCTGAGAAAACAGGGACTAAGAAGTGAACTAGCTTACACAGTGGTTACACAGCTAAAAGTAACTGATAGAACTAGCTAGTAGAGAAGGGCAACAACAAGGTAGAGTGATTGAGACGGTGGGCTCAGAGGCCACCTTGAAAGCAGGACTCCATCTTGGGCTGGATTGTGGACTTTGAGCTATATGCCCAGTATCTGTGGAAACGACATACCAACTGGAAAACCAGACCCCCGGGATGGAAGAGACCCAGGATTTGTATCTAGACTCCCCGTCTCCTAAAAGAATGCCCTAATTATCTGCGTAACCAAATAGAATCACAAATCCTATTACGCTTATTGGGGTGTGACCACAGGCCTATTGATAATTGTCCACTGTTACCTACCCAGGCTTAAGGCGTAGGAGTCACGGGTTAACTTTGATTGTATCTTTCTTTTCCTTTCTTCAGACTAGTTTCAGGGAATTTGGGGAGGTGGCTTTGGGCACGTACACTTAGGGTATATAAGGTTTTCACTAAAACTGGTTGAGGTCCTCGGCTAAGAGGAGACGCTGCCTTGGGCCCACCGGAGTAATAAACTCCACTCCACTATCTGCATTGTTCTTCTGAATGAGTTTGTTTCCCTGAATGCGAGGCTACAACATTATTTGTCTCATTTTACAGATAAAGGAAGCTGAGAGTGTCAGATAAAATAATGCAGCCCCGCCCTCGCCACATCCATGCCCCTAATTCCTGGGGTCCATGAATAAATTACATCATGACAAAAGGAATTTTGCTGATGTGATCAAATTAAGCATGGGGGGGGTGGGGAGGGAGGCAGGGGTAATTATCCTGGATTTTCCAGGTGGGTCCAAATAATCACAAGGGTCCTTTAGAAAGAGGGACAGAAGGGTCAGAGGAAAGCAAGGGCTCTGCTCAGAGAAGAGAGGCTTGAAGATGCTTTGGAGATGAAGGAAGGGGCCACAAGTCAAGAAATGCAGGTGGCTTCTAGACATTAGAAAACTCAAGCAAACAAATTCTTCCCAGAGCCTCCAGAGAGCACAGCCCTGCCTTGACTTACATTTAGCTCAGGGAAACCGATTCCAAACTTCTGACCTCCAGAATTTGGGCTGTTGTAGGCCACTAAATTTGTGGTAATCGTTACAGCTGCCAAAAGGAAACTGACCCATTGAGGCACGGAGTTCTTAGGGATCTTGCTGAAGATAAAACAGCTACCCAACAGGCATTATTTTGTCTGCCATTCTCAGCTTTCTTTATCTGTAAAATGAGACTAAATACTACCGACCTTGCAAAGTTAATATATATAAGTTGCTTAGAACAGTGCTTGGCATTCAAAAACTGTGCTTTTTGGGTCATTTTTTTGGCCATGCCACAGTGAGGCATGTGGGATCTTAGCAAAGCAGATATCAACTTGCGCAATACTGCTCCAGAGTCTGCTCATAAAGTTACATGCCTCTCAGGACTTCCCTGGCCGTCCAGTAAGGCTCCACACTTCCAAAACAGGAGGTGCGGGTTCAATTCCTGGTCTGAGGGCTAAGATTCCATATGACTCAGGGCCAAAAAAACAAAACATAAAAGAGCAACAATACTGTAAGAAATTCAATAAAGACTTTAAAAACGGTCCACTTAAGAAAATCTTTGGAAAAAATAAAGAAAGTTATATGCCTCTCTACAGCAAATAAACGTAAAGTTATGACATACTGTGTACAGTCCATCAGTAAAATGACAGTAATTACTACCCACAGAGGGCTCACAGGGCGCCAGGCACCGAGATAGGTATGTACATACAGTGCCTTACTGAAACCTTGATTATGGCTCACCATTTCTCTCTCTCAGAAAGCACACACACACTCTAAATGTTGCATATAGTTTCTCTCCCTAAAAGGCAAGGTGGCTCCATGGGCCCCAGCATGGGCCATTATGCTTCCATAGCAAAGGGTTCATGCTTGCCTTGAGATAGGAAAAATACAGGTTCAGCAAAGATGTCCAAGCTCTCACAGCTAATGGGTGCCCAGCACTGAGGATCCAAATTCAGTTTTATCCAGGATCTGTGCTTTTCTTTCCCTCTCTCATTGTCTCCCCCATGCTGCCTTGCATGTTGTTGTTCAGTCGTGTCTGACTCTTTGCAACTTCATGGGCTGCAGCACACCAGGCTTCCCTGTCCTCCACCACCTCCTGGAGCTTGCTCACACTCGTGTCCACTGAGTCCGCGATGCCACCCAACCAACCGGTCCTCTGTCATCTTCCTCTCCTTCTGCCTTCAATCTTTCCCAGCATCAGGGTCTTTTCCAATGAGGATCAAGTAGGTTCTAAATAAGTATTTGTGGATTCACTCCCCGCTAACTTCTGCCATGAAATACCTTTTAAATTTCTGGGAAGGAAGGAACCAATCTTTATACCACAATCTGAATTCACAAAACATACTGCAAAGTCAAGCCAATGAACTTCACTCATGATTAAAAATTCTGAAGACTACCAAATTCACATTCAAACCACGTTTATTGAGAGTCTAATGCAAAAATCTTGTATAGGACTATTTCTAGTAGGGCGAACACAAAGTCCCCAAGGACAGGCATAACAGATAGCTTGAACGGAGCAAGCCAGGGAGATGCAGGCAAGGACAGACAGGCAGGGCAAGAAGGGCACCAGATTTAAAAGATCTGAGCACTCAGAAAATCACTGGGAAGGCTTTGAGAAGGAATGTTAAGATGTTTGTTTTTCATTTAAATCAGTTTGGCTACTAAGTGGAGGATGGATTATAAGGAGTCAACAGTGGAACGGGGAGACCAAGGAACTGTAGAGGTGATCTGAGATGATGAGTATAATGAAAAAAGGCAGGTGAGATAAACCTTGAAGCAGATCCCTGAGGACTTCCCAGTAGACTGGACGAAGACAGAAAGGACAGAGATGAATAAAGAGCTCCTAGGTTTCTGGTCAGTACAACCAGATAAATGATGGGACCACTTGGCAGATTTGACCATTTCCTGCTTCTAAAAATACTTCTCTTTTTCAATTAGCAGTACAGTTGTTGTTTAGTTGCTAAGTCATATACAACTCTGTGTGACCCCATGCCAGGCTCCTCTGTCCATGGGACTTCCCAGGCAAGAATGCTGGAGTGGGTTGCCATGCCCTCCTCCAGGGGACCTTCCTGACCCAGCACTAGAACGCAAGTCTCCTGCATCTCCTGCACTGGCAGGTGGATTCTTACTGCTGAGACACCAGGGAAGACCCACAGTACAGTACTTGTCATTTAAATCTATGATCCTGCTCAATCCAACTGCCTATTCATTATACTTACTCAAATGTCTTGTCAGAATCCAAGATACAACTCAGGACTGTTCCCCACCTCAATCTGCTTGGGCAAACCTGCTCCTCCCATAGTCTAGCTTGTCCTTCTGGAGTTTCCTGGCATCCCACTGACACCTGCTGTATCTTATTTATCACAACCCATTTCCTATTTAGTTCCTTGTCTTCTGTTGCTGTAATTTATATTTGTCAAATAATGGTAGTTAGAATTCATTGAATGCTTTCTGTGCATGGACCCTATTCGTGCTTCATCTCATTTCTCAATCAAAAAAAAAAAAAAATTTTTTTTTTTTTTTTTTTTGCTGCACTGTACAGCATGTAGGATCTTAGTTCTCCAACCAGGGACTGAACCCAGGTCCTTCGCAGTGAAAGCCAGGAGTCCTAATCACTGGCCCGCCAGGGAAGTCCCATCTTTCTCAAAAATCTTATAATGTAGATTTTGTTATTTTCATTTGATAAGTGAGAAAACTGAAGCACAGAGAAGTTAAGAAATGTATCCAAGATTAGATAACTAAGAAGTTCTGGATTCAAACTCAACTATTAATCACTAGAAAATGGATCCTTATATGAAACCACCAGGACTGGCTTCCAGTATAGGCTCAGTCCCTTTCATGACAACTAGGTGCCCATGGAACCAACTCAAGTGCTGTCTCAACAGCAGCTGTGTAGGATGATGCATGTTTCAAAACAGCGAAGTTTTTGGGAGTCCCAACCCTGTAAGGTTAAAACTTCAACGCTGAGTCCTTAAAGACTCAGCCACACTCACCCCTCCTTTGTGCACATATGGGACCTAAGGCCAAGGCCAGAGAGCCAGCGAGCACAGCAGGGACCTGAACCCAGGTTTCTGGACTTCCCAGGTCTTTGCAGCGGACAACCGTTCCAACCACTCAACAAAGCACTGGGAATTTCACAGCGACCAGTCAAAACCCACATCTCAATTATCAGACATTTCAAAGCGCCTACCCTCACAGAGCTTATCTTCTACTTTTCTCTTCCCAGGCACCTTCCTTCCTCACTCTGAGACAGGGGATACATGGGCCTCTGGCATGAAACACAGTGCAAAAACTACTGAAGCACATGGTCTGAAAACAACCAGGGCTGCCAGCTTCAACGCTCTCCTTTATGTTACTTTAACTGAAAGAATAAGCCCACCCAGGGTGGCAAATGAGCTATCATGGAAACTGGCAGTGAACCTGAAGTTGCCAGCTTAGATAGAAGTCTCACTTCTATTTACTTGATGCGTGACCTTGGGAGAGTTGGCTCCCTTCCCTGAACCCCAACCACAACATGGGCTGGGCACACACCAAGAGCCACAAACTCACATGCTTAAGGCCGGGCAGTTCCATCAGTGATTGAAGCAGAGCTGATGGAGACCATGGCCACATAAGCTCTCTGTAAGACAGGCAGCCTCCACTTCGATCCAACCGATGTAGGGATGTCTGACCTTACTGTTTGTCTGACCTTAACTACTTTTCAAAAGACAGAAATCAGAAACTGTGACATCCCCAAATGTGGGGAGCAGTTGGGAGACAGAGACATTTTCCCAACTTCTCATTAAAAAATTCCAACATACAGAAAAACAGGAAGGAGAGTTAATATTTTACCCTGTTGGCTTTACCCATGTGCTGACAAGGCAGCCCTTCACACCTTTAGCTTGCAGCTCCAAAAATATGATGTTCTCCTTCATAACCACACGACTATCACATCTAGAAAATAATTCCCGAAATTGTCTAACAGGACTGAATACTCAAATTTCCCCTACTGTCTAAAAGATATTTTTTTAGAGAAGTTTTCTTTTTGAACCAGGATCCAATTAGGATCACACCTTGCATTTGGCTCCACCACTTTACTCTCTTAATTGAGAACAGTCCCACTGCTTGCTTTTCCTATGACACTGACTTCTGGAAGAGAACCAGGGCAGCTGTCATGTAAAATGTTCCACATGCTGGACAGCTCATCATTACCTTAATAGTGTCCTTTAACTTGTTGCCCTGTTCTCTACAAATATGATTAGGGTAAAATATATTTGGTAGGAAAACATCAAAGATGATGCATTAAGGTTATTATATCACCACATCAGAAAATACATTATTAAATATTTCTAAGTGAGGTTGATTTTATTCTTTCCATGCTCAAATTGTCCCAAATTTGGCCAATTCTTTTAGAATTTTTAATGCTGGCAACTAATTCCAAAAAAATTAAAACACTGTATGAGAGATACACCCGTTTTTAACCTCCAGACTGTATGAGTTCCCCTGATGGCCATTTTTATTATGATTTCTCTCCCTTACAATTCTCTGACAACCCTGGTCCAACATGACAGAGTCAGAGGCAAACCTGTAGCCAGAACGCAGTTGTCGACTCCCAGGCTGCTTTCTATTTCACGAAGTTACTCCAGTCTCCGAAGCTCTCCTATTCCACCTGGAGTTCCCTTAGAGACGAATCAGTTTGCTTTGTGGTGCTTCCTTCCTTTCTGAACAGAGGAAAAAACCACTGCCTTCCTTCTCCAAAGAGCTGCTGAGACTCGAGAGCATTTTATCAACTCTGTAAGACTGTCTACAAATCTATAGCTCTCAAATGATAGGTAACCCCTTCCTTCCCCCAGGACCCTCAGCCAACCAACCCTTTTCAGGTTCTCCACTGAGCTCAGTACATTTCCATTTCCTCAGAATAACTCCAACCTCCCAAGAATTCCTTACCCTGACTCTGATTTGCCCCTTAGGTCTTCTCTCCCTCAAGAGCCCCCATCCATCCTTTATTGCTCCTCAGATAAATCATTGGTTCCTAAGCCTCTGACAGCTCCCTCACTAATTCTACTTTAATCCTCACCGACACTATACCACTTCAAATAAGACCTACCTGCTGTTCCCAAACCCTTGGATCAACCCTTCCAGACACCAAGGATTCGCATCCCAATTCTTTAGGACCTCCTAACACTTTAATCCTTCTATCAGGTGACCCTAAGTTCAATCCACCCCACCTGTCTTCAAGCCCATTCTCATTATTTAATTATCAATCGTCTACTTCAGGTGCGTCCTACCCTCAGACCAATGCTTACTAATACCTCATGATGTACCTTCCTCCACAATCACAGAAGATTTCATAATGAGCCTGAAGTAACCCCCATCTCACCCCCAACACACACACTCTCACCAAAAAATTCTACAAGCTCTCATCCCTCAAACTAAATTCTAGTGACCTGCCTGCCTCCCCAATCCTTCAATCAAGTAATTCTCCACTTTGTACGCCCTCACATCACATAATCACTCCCCATCACCCAGACCTCATTACTGAACTCAATCACTCTTACACTGCTACTTATATGTCTAGTAGTAAACAATTAAAACCTAAGACCAAAAGCAAACTCCCAATTCTTCTCACCATACCTCCAGTTTCCCCACCTCGCTCAGTAAAGGCACTTCCATCTTTCCACTTGCTTAGGCCCAAAACCTTGGAGGCATCTTTGAGTTCTGTGTTTCACATCCCACACATTGAATCCTTCAGCAAAGCCTGTCTCCTCTACCTTCAAATTGTAAGAATCTATATTTGACCCCTTCTCTAGAGTTCCCTGGTGGCTCAGAGGTTAAAGCATCTGCCTGCAATGTGGGAGACCTGGGTCTGATCCCTGGGTCAGGAAGATCCCCTGGAGAAGGAAATGGCAACCCACTCCAGTATTCTTGCTTGGAGAATCCCATGGATGGAAGAGCCTGGTGGGCTACCGTCCATGGGGTCGCAAAGAGTCGGACACGACTGAGCGACTTCACTTCACTAGAGTTCCAAGCCGTCACTACTTCCATCTCAAGGGGATTACCCCAGCTACCTCCTAACCAGAACCCTTCTTCCCACTTCTGCACACTTGAACAGAGAAGAGTGATCCTTTTCGAACACAGAGCAGATCGTGTTATACTCCTCTGCTCAAAACTCTCCAACAGGTTCCTCAGCACTTAGTATTAAAAAGCTTCCCCGGATTTGGTTCCAGCCACTTCTGTTGCTCTATTTTGCCAAGCATGCCCTGGCCTCCAGGATTTTGCTGTTCTCTGCGCTTGGAAGGTCCTTTGAGATGACCACACAGCTCTTTGCCTCTTTCCTTGCATACAGAACCGAGGTTCAGTGTTACCCTTCAGATTACTCCCCTGGCCACCCTATCAAAGCAGCTCTCCCACTAACACAACACTGTAAAGCAACTATACTCCAGTAAAACAAAAGGAAAAAAAAAAAAACAGGGTTTCCCTGGTGGCTCAGTGGTGAAGAACCCGTCTATCAACAAAGGATTCGATCCCTGATCCAGGGAAGATTCTACGTGCCACCGAGCAACTAAGCCTGTGTGCCACAACTAAGCCCGAGCTCTAGAGCCCAGGAGACACAACTACTGAAGCCTGAGAACCCTAGAGCCCCTACTCTGCAACAAGAAAAGTCCCCACAATGAGAAGCCCACAGAGCAAGGAAGACCCAGCACAGCCAAAAATAAATAAATTTTTAAAACAGCTCTTCCACCTCACCATCCTTTATTGATCCTCTTTTCCTGCTTTATTTTTTCTCCCTGGCTCTTGCATTGCCCAATATTTTGCTATTTCTTTAGGTTTACTGCCTTCCCACAAGAATGTAGTCACCATCGTTCATTGACACCCGCTCAGTGCCTGCAGCGGTGTCTGTGGTAGGTGCTCAATAAATATCTGATCAAATCCATCGCCTCTTTCAAAGACCTCATTCCCTCGGAAAATTACCTGCCCAAGACGAAGGTATGCCCAATCCTGTCCTCTCTGGAGGCTTCCCCAGATCTACACATAAGTAGCCTCTTCGGGTACCTCCAGCGCCCTGAGACCCTCCGAGCCTCTCGGGATGCCCACTTGTAATAAAGTACTCCAAAATTCCTCAAAAAAAAAAAAAAAAAAAGAAAAGACAAAAAGCCCCCATTCTGTCAGACTGGTCCACCACTTAAAGAGGCCACAAGAATGAATGCAAGTTCGCATCTGTTTGGCTCGCCAGTCTCCCCCAGGGTCCAGCCGAGACGAGGTTCCTGCTACCTATGAATGAATCAACTATGCCCCCCCCCCCACTTCACCGTTTCCAGGCATTCCTCCCCTCTCCTATTCCCTAACCCCCAACCCCGATCCAAATCCCACCATCACTCCCTTCGGGCGTCGAGTCCCTGAACCTCCCCTTCGAGAGGCCGCCAACCCCTCGCAACGACCCTCCCACCACCTGGGACGTCCCTGCTTCCCAAAGCTTCTGAAGAAGCAGACCAAATCAACCCCCTCCAGTCCTTTCAGGAGGGCGCCCACGCCTGACACGATTCCCGCCTCCTCTTTTCAAATTAAACCGTCCGGCTCCCCGAAGGCCGCCAACGCCTCAGGCCAGACGTCCCCTGCAGATCCTCAACCCACCCCCCCACAAGCCGCACCAGCCCTGACCGTTTCTGGGCCTCCAATCCCCAAAGACGGATCTGCCGGTCATACTGCGCCGCCTCCTCCTCGCTGATACCGCCGCCCGCCTCCTCCTTCTCCACCATGGCGCCGGCTCTAGCTGCCGGAGCTCTGGTCCCGCTCCCGGCAACCGCCAGCCGGCCCCGCACGCCGCCAACCGCCGCCGGCCGCGCGCCCGGGAGGCGTCTGCGCCTGCGCCACGGACTGCGCCTGCGCAGTACCTCCTCCCGCGCCCCACCCCCACCCCGTCGCGGAGTGGAAACCACGTGGACTTCCTTAGCCTCCAAGGCGGGCGGGACACAGCCAGTCACGTGACGGAGTCTGTGGCCAATCCTGGCCAAAAGTCCCCGCCGCTTCTAGCCCCACGGGACTACCCAGGTGGTCGTTTGTAAAGAAAAGGAAAGTGAAGTTGCTCAATCATGTCCGACTCTTTGCGACCCTATGGACCGTTGCAATCCCGTCCCTGGGATTTTACAGGCAACGGTACAGCAGTGGGATGCCATTTCCTTCTCGAGCGGATCTTCCCAACCCAGAGATCGAACCCGGGTCTCCCACATTGCAGGCAGACGCTTTACCGTCTGAGCCACCAGGGAAGCCAGGTTGTCGTTTGCTGCTGCTACTGCTGCTAAGTCGCTTCAGTCGTGTCCGACTCTGCGCGACCCCATAGACGGCAGCCCACCAGGCTCCCCAGTCCCTGGGATTCTCCAGGCAAGAATACTGGAGTGGGTTGCCATTTCCTTCTCCAATGCAGAAAAGTGAAAAGTGAAAGTGAAGTCGGCTCAGTCGTCTCCAATTCTTCGCGACCCCATGGACTGCAGCCCCCCAGGCTCCTCCGTCCGTGGGATTTTCCAGGCAAGAGTACTGGAGTGGGGTGCCATTGCCTTCTCCGAGGTGGTCGTTTATGTGGCTGTAAATCCAGCAAATATAATTAAATCTGCTGAATCCTGGCAACGCGGGCGTTGTGAAATAGAGTGGCGAGTAAAATAGACAAAGCCCTGCCCTCATGGAGCTTACATTACCCTGAAGAGAGCCCAAAGGGGGTAAGGGGGAGGGGAAGTCAGGCCCTCAGTAAATGTTTTGGAGAAAAGTAAAACAGGATATGGGACTAGAGGGTAACAGGAGTGGCCAGAGGAGGTCTCTCAGAAAAGGTGACATTGAGCAGAGAGCTGAAGGAGCTGCAATAACAAGCTATGTAGATGGAGTATTTCTTGGGGTGGTGAGGCCAGCAGGTACAAAAGCCCTGAAGCTGGCACATGTGACATATATGAGGAGCTATGGAGAGGGGAGGGCAGATGGAGCAGAGTGAGAGGGTGGCAAATGGCACAAGATTAAATCATAAGATGAAGCAGGTGGGAAATCACTAGGACCTTTTTTTGTTGTTTAGTCACTAAGTTGTGGGGCTTCCCTCCGAGCTCAGTCAGTAAAGAATCTGCCTGCAATACAGGAGACCAGGGTTCGATTCCTGGGTTGGGAAGCTCCCCTGGAAAAGGAAATGGCAGCCCACTCCAGTATTCTTGGTTAGAGAAGTCCATGGACAGAGAAGCCTGATAGGTTACAGTCCATGGGGTTGCAAGAGTGGGACACGACTGAGCAACTAAAACACCGCCTCCACTAAGTTGTGTCTGACTCTTTGCAACCCCAAGGAATGTAAACTACTAGTCTCTGTCCGTGGAATTTTCCAGTCAAGAAGGCTGAAGTGGGTTGCCATTTCCTTCTCCAGGGGATCTTCCCAACCCAAGGATTGAACCTATGTCTCATGCATTGGCAGGCAGATTCTTTAGCATATAGCCACCTGGAAAGCCCCATGTAGGACCTTATAGGCTAGTAATAGCTAATGTTTACTTAGGCAAAGTGCCTTTTTATTGCTCATTCTACAAATATTTATTAATAAATTGTCAACCACCAATCTTTGTGCTAGGGATAGAACAGTGAAAAAGAAAAAACAGTATCTGCCCTCTCGTGGAGCTTAAATGGGCTTTACATGGATTATTTCTCTAACCCTTGGAAGAGTAGATACATTCTTTAATATTCCCATTTCTTAGCTGAAGAGTATGAGATCCAGCAAAGTTAAGTATTAGTGGCCCAAACAAAGTCTTAATATCTTAGGAGTAGTGAAGCTAGAATTCAAACCCAGACCCACATGCTTCCTCAGGAAGTTACACTTCTGGTGGTACATTAAGCTCTTACTATGTTCTCTGACCTCGGAGAAGGCAATGGCAACCCACTCCAGTACTCTTGCCTGGAAAATCCCATGGATGGGGAGCCTGGTAGGCTGCAGTCCATGGGGTCGCGAAGAGTCGGGCACGACTGAGTGACTTCACTTTCACTTTTCACTTTCATGCATTGGAGAAGGAAATGGTAGCCCACTCCAGTGTTCTTGCCTGGAGAATCCCAGGGATGGCAGAGCCTGGTGGGCTGCCGTCTATGGAGTCACACAGAGTCGGACACGACTGAAGCGACTTAGCAGCAGCAGCAGCATGTTCTCTGACCTAGTGCTAAAGAACCTGCCTGTTGATCCAGGAGACAGGAGACATGGGATCAATCCCTGGGTCGGGAAAATCCCTTGGAGGAGGGCATGGCAACCCACTCCAGTATTATTGCCTTGAGAATCCCACGGACAGAGGAGCCTGGCGGGGCTACTGTCCACTGGGTCTCAAAGAGTCAGACAACTGAAGCAGCCTAGCACATAGTCACATGCACACACATGTTCTATGACCTTGCCCAGTGAGGTACATTCTCTTTGAACCTCAGAGATAGATATTTCTTCCCCTTTTGCAATATGACTCTGGGATTCAGAAAAGGGTAGCAATACCTACTGTGTTGGTTATGGTTATGGAACAAATCATATAAACATTTAAGGACTTACAACAGTAGATGTTTGTTATCTCTTAGAGTTTCTGTTAATCAGGAATTCAGGAGCAGTTTGGAGGGGTAGTTCTGGCTCAAGGTTTTTCATAGGAACGAAGTCAGATGGCAGCTGGGGCTACAACTTTCTGATGGCTTGGGGTGGGGGGAGATCTCCTTCCAAAATGACTCACTCATGTGGCTGGCAAGTTGATGTTGGCTGATGGCTGGGTACCTCAATTCCTCTCCCTCTGGGACTATCCACCAGCCTGCTAGAGTGTCTTCATGACTGGCATACTCCAGAGCAAGTGATCCTCAGAGCCACTTTGAAAGTCACGCGTTCTCACCGGTATGCTATTGGCCACGTACTGGCCAGCTCGGTTCATTGCGGGAGGGGATTATACAAGGGTGTGAATACTAGAGGGCAAAGATCATTTGAGGACCATCCTGGAGGCAAGTTACTCCACTGACTACACATCTTTCCCTGTGAAAATACAGTGAACAAAGGAAACCCCTGCCCAGTGTGGTGCTGACACTCTAGTAGGGAGGACAGACAGTACTTCATCAAAGGCATTCACTAATGCAACTACTCAACAGCTATTTACCAAATTCCAACTATGTTTTCAACTTTGGGCCAGGCCCTGGGGATGCAATCATGATAAACTTGGACACACTCCAGGGAACTCCAGTGGTTAGGACTCCGCGCTTGCTGTCTGGGGAACTAAGATCCAACAAGCCTTGTGGTACAGTAAAAAAAATTAAAAATTGAGGGCTTCCCTGGTGGCTCAGTTGTAAAGAATCCACCTGCCAATGCAGGGGACACGGGTTCGAGCCTTGATCTGGGAAGATCCCACATGCGTCGGAGCGACTAAGCCCGTTCACCACAACTACTGAGCCTGTGCTCTAGAGCCTGAGAGCTGCAACTACTGAAGCCTCGCACCCTAGAGCCGGTGCTCCGCAACAAGAGAAGCCACTGCGATGAGAAGCCCTCTCACTGTAGCTACAGAGTGACCCCGGTTCACTGCAACTAGAGAAAAACCCTCATAGGAGCAAAGACACAGCACCGCCAAAAACAATTAAATGTATTTTTTAATTTAAAAAAAAAAGAAATAGAACTTTGAGAAAGAGAAAAGAAGAGGGAGATATGACAGTATCTGACTTAATGCAGGAGTCAGGAAAAGATATTTTGAGACTGTAAACTTTCAGCTGAGATTTGCAGTCAATAAAGATTGAAACTACGAAACCAGCGAAAGAACCCCAAGCTGAGAGCATGGCTTCCCCTGCCAAGACCCAGAGTATGAGTTAATTATCTTTGACTCCTTGAGAGTCTCTCCTTGGCCCTCACCACCGCCTCTCCCTCCCAGACTTTCTGTGGGAGGGGTAAAACGTGTCCTCAAACCCTTTGATATTCTTCATTTGTGTTGGGAGGGAGGGAAGGAATCTAGATTTCCTGTCCTTGAATCTGTGCTCTACAGCTGCTTGATTAATAATATATGATAGAAGTGAATGCTAGGCCAATGTTTGGGTCCAGCCCTTAAGAAATGGGCAACCTCCCTTCGAAAAAGCGAAACTTTGAATTATCACAGAACCCAGCATTTCCATTTGCAGAGACTTAAACAGATATTTGTATGCCAATCCTTATGACAACAATTATTCACAAAAGCCAAGTGCGAAACAACCCAATCCATCCATCAAGTGATAAGTGGATTAAAAAAAATGTGGTAAAACAATACAACGAAAAAATATTCACCCATAAAAGGATGAAGCACTGATACAGGCCATAACTTGGATGAACCTTGAGAATATTATGCTAAGTGAAAGGACTCAGGTACAAAAGGTGATGAAAGAAGAACTAGGCAGTGGTGGTGGTTGTATGACACTTAATGTACTTAATTCCATTGAACTGTACATTTGAAAATGATTTAAAATAAAAAATGAGTAAAATTTTTTAAAATTAATAATGTAATATACCCAAAGAGACTGAATTGTACACTTTTAAAAAAATATGTATTTGGCTGCATCAAGTCTTAGCTGTGGCATTGGGGATCTAGTTCCCTGACCAGAGATTGAACTCTGGCCTCTTGCATTGGGAGTGCAAAATCTTAGCCACTGGATCACCAGGCAAGTCCCTCTGAATTGTACACTTTCAATGAGTGAATTGTGTAGTGTGTGAATATCTCAGTGAAGCTGTTTTTAAAAAAGGAAGTGGTCAACTTCCACTCTCTGTTTCTTGGGACCCTGTTCTTAACCTCAGCTTCCACGCTAGTAGATGCCAAAACAGCCTATGGAGAAGTCTTACATGGAAAGGGACCAAAGCTTCTGACTCTCGGCCAGGCCGACAGCTCCAGCCAACAACCAGCACCATCTTTCTGGCCATGTGAGTGCGCCATCTTGAAAGGAGATTTGATCCTCTGGCAGAAAATCACCCCAGAGGGAGCAGAGAGAAGCTATTCTTGCCAAGCTCTGCCCAAAGTACTGAGCTGTAAGTAAAATAAATGTTTACTGTTTATTCCCTGGCTGTCCCCAGTGCTTAAGACTCGGCAGCTTGCAGTGCCGGGTCGTGAGTTCAATTCCTGGTCCAGAAACTAAGAACCAGAAAGCCCTTTGGCACAAGTTTGCTGACACTTGGTACAGAGCATTAGAAAACCTGAATATTCTCCCCACCCAATTCTCTCCCTTCTTACACTCTCCCTTATTGCCCAACCCCAGCTTCCTTTCTCTTTCTAACTCTAGTTCTCTTTCTCTGCTCAAAGTGGTATAAAAATAAACAGAAACTTTGAGAAATGCTGTCAAGGGAAAGAAGGAGCTACAATAGTGTCTGATTTAGTGTAGGAGTCAGGAAAAAGTATTCTGAGACTGCGAACTCACTCTCCATCTTTTTGAATTTAGTCTCTCTGATGGGTTCATTCATTTACATTTCCCTGGGGACATCTTCAATGCTTGCTTCCCTGGTGGCTCAGATGGTAAAGAATCCACCTGCACTGTTGGAGACCCAGGTTTGATCGCTGGGTGGGGAAGATGCCCTGGAGAAGGGCATGGCAACCCACTCCAATATTCTTGCCTGGAGAATCCCATGGACAGAGGAGCCTGGAGGGCTACAGTCCATGGGGTTGCAAAGAGTCGGACACGACTGAGAGTCTAACACTAAGCCACTAACTCCTCAATGCCCAGTCCCATGCTAGGCAATAGATAACTTGTAGGGGGAGGGTTTTGTACTGTGGGCTTAGGGAACATTTCTTAGAGGAAGTGATAACCAAGTAAACAGGAGACAAAGGAAGAAAAGTCAGGTGACTGAGCCACGGTGACCCCAGGGGACAAAGCATCAATCAAAAGGCAAAATAATGTTTTGTTTTGTTTTTTTAACTGAGGTATAATTGACATACAACATTGGATTAGTTTAAAATGTATACTTTTTTTTTTTTAAGCCTGGAAATCTATTTGTTAATTGTAATATGTGATCATTGTGTGTGCTTAGTCGCCAGTACAGGGATTGAACCCAGGAGAACTCCGCATTGCAGGCGGAGACTCTTTAAGACTGAGTATATTCCATTGTGCGGAGAAGGCAATGGCACCCCACTCCAATACTCTCGCCTGAAAAATCCCATGGACGGAGGAGCCTGGTAGGCTGCAGTCCATGGGGTCGCTAAGAGTCGGGCACGACTGACCGACTTCACTTTCACTTTTCACTTTTATGCATTGGAGAAGGAAATGGCAACCCACTCCAGTGTTCTTTCCTGGAGAATCCCAGGGACGGCGGAGCCTGGTGGGTGGCTGTCTATGGGGTCGCACAGAGTCGGACACGACTGAAGTGACTTTGCATAGCATAGCATAGCATATTCCATTGTGAGCATATACCACATTTTGCTTATCCATTCATCCATCAATAGACATTTGGTTTGTTTCTACCGTTTCGACTATAGTGAATAATGCAGCTGTGAACACTGGCGTACAAATATCTCTTTGAGACACAGTTTTCATTTCTCTTGGGTAGATACCCATGGGGCAATTTGCTTTTTAGCAACACCTCATCAGAACAGCTGCCCAAACTGTGACAGAGTAACTTAAAAGGGGAGGAGAGCGGTTATTCAATACATCAGGCTCCTGGGTTTAAGGATTACATAATTACCTCCACCCAGGTGATTGCTCACCATTCACCAAGGCAGTGGTTCTCAATCCCACCTGTACATTAGGATTGTCTGGAGAGCTTTTTAGCGAAGACAGTGCCCAAACCCCACCTTCAGAGACGGCTTAATTGGTTCGGGGTGGAGCTGACACCTTGGGATTTTTACCAAATGCTCCTTAGATGATTCTAAAAGGCAGTCAGTGTGGAGAACTGTGGAACAAAGGTGTGTGTCTTGTTTCATTCTAGTCTGAATTCTTTTCCTCCTCTTCCTGTTAGAACCATGTAACTCTTAGGGGTATTTACAAGACATAGGGGTGGGAGGTATGTGTACGGCTGAGTCCCTTCACTGTTCACCCAAAGCTATCACAACATTGTTAATCGGCCATACCCCAATACAAAATAAAGTTTTTTAAAACTTAAATTAAAAAAAATAGATAAAAGACATGGGGAAGGGGTGGAATTCCCTGGCTGTCCAGTGGTTAGGACTCTGCACTTCCACTGCTGGGGGGCACACATTCAATCTCTGGCCAAGGAAGATCCTACATGCCTGGTGGTTCAGCCATAAATAAATAAAAGACAACAGACCGAGAGATAAATTAGGAGTTTGGGGTTAACACGTACGTGCCACTGAATATAAACTAGATAACCAACAAGGACTCCCTGTATAGTACAGGGAACTATACTCAACACCTTGTAATAATCTGTAGAAGAAAAGATTCTGAAGAATATGTATGACTGAATCACTTTGCTGTACACCTAAAACTAACACAACATCGTTAGCCAACTATGCTTCAGTTTTTAAAAAATGACATTGGATTAAGCTCTGGGTATCTCTCATGGGTCTGTACAGCTTTTAATCACGCTTTCTAAGCCATTCTGCAGACACAGTTTCTGGTGTTTAGAGTAGAAACTATGAGAGTCAAAGGACAAGTGGAGTCTTGAAAGCAAATACATTTTAATAAAAGTATACTATAATAAGGGGCTTCCCAGGTGGCACAGTGGTAAAGAATCCTATCCTGTTTCCAAATAAGCTCACATTCATAGGTAGTAGGGATTGAGATTTGAACATATCTTCTTGGAGACACGATTTGACCCATAACACTTTGTACAGATGTAAATTCATCAGTCTGTATAATGTAATGTATGTACTGTATTATATTATGTGCATGCATGCTCACCTGCTCAGTCGTGTCTGACTCTTTGTGATCCCATGGACTGTAGCCCGCCAGGCTTCTCTGACCATGGGGTTCTCCAGGCAAGAATACTGGAATGGGTTGCCATTTCCTTCTTCAGGGAATCTTCCCCACCCAGAGGTCAAACCTGAGACTCTTGTGTCTCCAGCACTGGCAGACAGATTCTTTACCACAGTGTATGTATTAATCCCAAACTCCTATTTTAGCCCTCCTCTCCATTCCCTTTTGGTAAACATAAATTTGTTTTCTATGTGTGTGTCTCTTTTTATTTTGTAAATTAGTTTATTTGTATCACTTTACACATACACATAAACTATTTATTTCAGACTCTTTTCCCTTATCGGTTATTACAAAATGATATGAGCACAGGTCTCTGCTATATGGTAAATCCTTGTTGATTATCTGGCTATGAGATTATAATTGTTTAATTTGGATGATATATATATGACTTTCATGTTATTCTTCCCTGTATTTTTGTGTATCTTTGAATTTTTCCAAAATAAAACTGTAGGTTTTTTTTTTTTAAACCTTGTTTTTTAAGTTCTAAATTCAAAGCTATTGCACCCTGCTGTGTTACTATTTTCCAATCAAAGGGGAAAATATCAATGACAGGATCAAATAACCTCTGTGGGGAAAATGCCAAAGACAGGATCAAACAACCTCTGCTCAGGAAAGATGTTTAGAAGTCATGGAATGACTGGGCAGCAAAGGGCTATATCAAGTATCTTTTGGATAAACCTTTGGAAATAAACACTTTTGCTGAGTGGCCTTGTGTTATTAAAGTGAACAAAGAATCTGTCTGTAATGCGGGAGACCTGGGTTCTATCCCTGGGTAGGGAAGATCCCCTGGAGGAGGCCACAGCAACCCATTCCAATATTCTTGCCTGGAGAATCCCCATGGACAGAGGAGCCTGGCGGGCTACAGTCCATGGGGTCGCAAAGAGTAAGACATGACTGAGTGACTAAACTCACACACACACACGGATCATAGGAAAATAAAGGAATCAAGCTCTTTTTTAAAATTTATTGATTTTTGGTGGCACTATGTCTTCATTGCTCCATGCAGACTTTCTCCAGTTGAGGTGAGCAAGATCTCTTATCCTCTGTACCAACAGGAAATTCTAAGTGAAATTTCTTTGAGTTGCAAAAACAGACCCGGAGCTTTGAATGATTTGTTAATATATTGATCTTGAAATTGACCTTAAAGATCCAGGGCATGTACTTATTTGCATTTGGTTAGGGAGCATCCAGAGTGAAATTTTACTCATGTGAAATTCACATAACATAAAATATTTTGGACTGCCAAGGAATACCCCAAATTAACTATTTTAAAGAGACCAATTTGGTGGGGGAGGGATAAATTAAAAGTTTGGGATTGAAAATATATACACCACTATATTTAAAATAGAAAATCAACAAAGATCTATTATGTAGCACAAGGAATTCTGCTTAATACTCTGTAATAACCTAATTGGAAAAAGAATTTGAAAAAAATTTTTAAATGTATATGTATAACTGAATCACTTTGCTGTATATCTGAAACCAACACAACATTGTAAATCAGCTATAGTCTAATCTAAAATACAAATTAAAAAAATAAATAAAGTGACCAATTCAGTGACATTTAGTACAGCTACCACTGGCAACCACCACTTCTATTGAGTTCCAAAACACCTTTCTTATTCCAAAAGTGTTGGTATGCGTTTATCTCCAAGAGTCTACCATGACTTTGCTATGTACAAAATTCCTAAAGAACTGGGAAAGTTCAGCATGACAGCTGAATGTAACTTAGCATAAACAGTTTTTTCCATTATTCACAAACTAATGTTGCAGAACATTCTATCATCCCCACCTCTGCCTTCTAGATCTGGTTAACAGCTCCTCATTATTGTGATGCCTCAAAAGTCCACGAAAATTTCCAAAACGTCCCCAAGGGAGCAATATTGTCCCCTTGAGAACCAATTGACAAGCAAAAATAATTTCCCTCCATAATTTCCAAAATGTCCTCTAGGGGGCGACATCATCTCCTTCAGTTCAGTTCAGTCCCTCAGTCGTGTAGGACTCTTGCGAACCCATGGACTGCAGCAAGGCTTCCGCGTCCATCACCAACTCCCGGGGTTTACTCAAAGTCATGTCCATTGCGTCCCATCTCATCCTCTGTTGTCCCCTTCTCCTCCCGTCTTCAACCTTTCCAAGTATCAGGGTCTTTTCCAATGAGTTGGTTCTTCACATCAGGTGGCCAAAGTATTGGAGTTTCAGCTTCATCATCAGTCCTTCTAATGAATATTCAGGACTGATTTCCTTTAGGATTGACTGGTTTGATCTCCTTGCAGTCCAAGGGACTCTCAAGAGTCTTCTCCAACACCACAATTCAAAAGCATCAATTCTTTGGCACTCAGCTTTCTTTTTAGTCCAACCCTCACATCCATACTGGAGAAGGCGATGGCACCCCACTCCAATACTCTTGCCCGGAAAATCCCAACAGAGGAGCCTGGTAGGCTGCGGTCCATGGGGTCATGAAGAGTCGGATATGACTGAGCAACTTCCCTTTCACTTTTCACTTTCATGCATTGGAGAAGGAAATGGCGACCCACTCCAGTGTTCTTGCCTGGAGAATCCCAGGGACGGGGGAGCCTGCTGGGCTGCCGTCTATGGGGTCACACAGAGTCGGACACGACTGAAGTGACTTAGCAGTAGCAGCACATCCATACATGACTACTGGAAAAACCATAGTTTTGACTAGATGGACCTTTGTTGGTAAAGTAATATCTCTGGTTTTTAATATGCTGTCTCGGTTGGTCATAGCTGTTCTTGCAAGGAGCAAGTGTCTTTTAATTTCATTAAAAGATGGCTGCAGTCACAATCTGCAGTGATTTTGGAGACTAAGAAAATAAAATCTGTTACTGTTTCCACTGTTTCCCCATCTATTTGCCATGAAGTGATGGCACCAGATGCCATGATCTTAGTTTTCTGAATGTTGAGTTTTAAGCCAACTTTTTCAGTCTTGTTGTTCACTTTCATCAAGAGGCTCTTTAATTCTTCTTCACTTTCTGCCATAAGGGCATACAGGCCCCTCTCTGGCCGGAGGCAGAGAGGCAGGCTTGGACAGCCAGAGCTGGAAGGCAAGGGGCTGCTACAATCTCAGCCCCAGAGAGGGCATCATCTCCTTAAGAACTAGTTAGACACAGGCTCACTTCATAAACTGAACTTCTTTACCTCCAACCTTCCCAATAAATCCAAGATCGGATTAGCAAGAAAGAATGTGGGAATAATGATTGGGTTGGTAGTCAGTAGGATCCAATACACCATAATGTCTCTCTTTGACCAATGGTCTCCTTTCTTCCCCAGGGTTTCCAGAAGTTGAAGCTGGCACTGCATCCACACTCTGTGATGTCTCCTCTCTAAAGGACTGCTCACCCATGGCACAAAGAACCCACCCTAAAGCCATCCCATGAACTAGAAAAATCACATCCTGTTCCAGGATTATGATTTTCTAAGAATACCTGGTGGCTCATTCAGTAATGAATCCACCTGCAATGCAGGAGACCCAGTTCAAGCCCTGGGTCAGGAAGATGCCCTGGAGAAGGAAATGGCAACCCACTCCAGTATTCTTGCCTGGGAAACCCCATGGACAGAGGAGCCTGGTGGGCTACAGTCCACGGGGTTGCAAAGAATTGGACACAACTGAGCAACTAAACCACCAACACCAAATGGACAATGAAACAGGTGCTATGGATTCATTGATTATAGATTTATGCACATTATAGAAGGTTCTGTCTCAGAAAAATATGGGCACCTGCCAGGTCAAAGACGTTTTGGAGATCCAGAAGAAGAGAGATGTTGGAATGGATTTTTTTTTTTTTTTTTTGTCCCAAAGCAAAGGGAAAGTTGCTAAAACTTGTATTTCCTCCCACCCCTACTACCAGAGAGCCAAAATGTTTGGGGGCCCTCTAGGAATTTTGGCAGCAATTTGTATCATGATTGGGAGACATCACCAAAGGAAATCCGAGGGCTTCTGGGCCTTATGCAAGAGGAGGTTCTCTAGATGTTCCAAGATATAGTGTGTTGTTCAGTCGCTCAGTCGTGTCTGACTCTTTGCAACCCCATAGACTGCAGCACACCATGCTTCCCTTCCTTCACTGTCCCCTGGAGTTTGCTCAAACTCATGTCCATTGAGTTGGTGATGCCATAAGGGAGTGGGAAATTTCCCTCTTCACCCTTCTTGAATTCTTGTGGCTAGATTCGTAATAAAATTGACATAAGACAGATTAACAGAAGAAAAAGAACTGAAACCTAAGAAGTGGCCAAAACAGGCAGTAGACAAAACTTGTCTCTTTTAGTGGGTTTCCCTGGTGGCTTAGTGGTAAAGAATCCGTCTGCCAATGCAGGAGACACAGGTTGGAGCCCTGATCTGGGAGGATCCCACATGCCATAGAGCAACTAAGCCCATGCACCCCAACTATTGAGCCTGTGCTCTAGAGCCTGGGAGCTGCAACTGCTGAGCCGGTGAGCCCTAGAGCCTGTGCTCCACAACAAGAGAAGTTATAGCAAGGAGAAGCCTGCACACTACAACCAAAAGAAGCCTCCATTCACTGAGACTTGAGAGAAGCCCAAACAGCAACAAAGACCCAGCACAGTCAAAAATAAATAATTTTTTTTCTGTAAAAAACATATTTCTTGTAGGAAAAAAGACACAATAATTTGGCGAGAAATTGACAAGATAAACTTAGATTTGAGTGCTTTCTTAGTAAGGAATTTAAACAAAGTTTGGTTTAGGGTAGTAAGTTAGAAAAAAAAAGTGTTTATACATATATTTTTATAAGTTATTATTATTTTAATTTTGGCCACACCATTTTAAGATTTTTTTTTTGATGTGGACCATTTTAAAGACTTTATTGAATTTCTTACAATATTGCTTCTATTTTTGGTTTTGGTTTTTTAGCTCTGATGCCTGTGTGATCTTTGCTCCCTGACCAGGGATCAATCCCGCATTACCTACTTACTATCCCCAATCTCCTTTGTGCCTTTATATGTACTTGTGGGATATATATACTTTGGGGGTTGTCAATAAAAAAAATGAATTGATCAATCTAGAAAAGAAATGGAAAATTTTATTTGAGTCAAATGGAGGATTATAACCTCAGAAAGTTCTGAGACTCTTCCACCTGTTAGAGGCCAAAGCACAGTTATTTAGGTTTTTGAGACAGAAGACTGTACATTTAATGATGTAGCAAGTTTGCACAATTCAAATCTGGGGTACAGAGCGGTGGGTCGCGTGGTCTCTTACAAAATAAAAAGATGTTATCTTTTAAGGAGTTGTCTTGTTGATACTGAGAGAATATTTCTCTTTATGGTTGAGCAGGTCTTTCTTTGGACCGGGGGAGGTTTGGTCAACTTCTAATGCAGATACACAAAGCACAATACAGGGGAGAGAAAAGAAATAGGTTTAAATTTTTCTGATCTTGCCATAAAACGTGAATTTTAACTCACGGGTTAGAATTGCTGTATTTTGGTGTAGGAGTACGTTCCTACACCAAATCAACTAGCCTGTATTTGATAACTGCCGGGCTAGTTTTTAAAGGGCCTCGAGGGGAACGCCTGTGTTTCTACTCTACTAGAAACAGGCTTCTCTATCCTCTACTATCTCCTGGAGTTTGCTCAAACTCAAGTCCATTGAGTTGGTGATGCTATTTAACCATCTCATCCTTTGCCATGCTCTTCCAAACCCCATAGGCTAGGGATTTTTAGGAAGATGTCGCTACGTAGGAGTGTGTGTGTTTGTGCGTGTATGTGCTCAGTCGCTAAGTTGTGTCTGACTCTTTGCAACCCCATGGACTGTAGCCCACCATGCTCCTCTGTCCATGGGATTTTTCCAGGCAAGAGTACTGGAGCGGGTTGCCCTTTACTACTCTAGGGGATCTTCCCTACCTGGGGATGGAAACTGAGTCTCCTGCATTGGCAGGTGAATTCTTTACTACTGAGCCACTTGGGAAGCCCCACTATGTAGGTATAATTGGTTAAATCATTGGCCATTGGTGATTAAGTTAATCTCCAGCCCCTCTTCCTTCTAGGGATTGGGGAAGGGGAGTAAAAAGTGCAATCTCCTGATTGGTTCCCCTGATAACTAGCTTGGTGGCTTTCCAAAAGTCACTTCATTAACATAAACTACGGTGTGGTTAAAAGGGGCTTGTATGAACCTTTATCTATAGCTCTTATCACTTTAGACATTCCTAGGGTTTTAGGAGCTCAGTGCAAGGTACTAGGACAAAAACCACACATGTATTTTATGATATAAATCACGATATAGTTGGTTAGACAATTCACAGTCCTACCAGCTGCCAAGGCTCCCCTGTCCCTGGGATTCTCCAGGCAAGAACACTGGAGTGGGTTGCCATTTCCTTCTCCAATGCATGAAAGATCTCACATGATGCAGAGAAATCCTGCAAGCCACAACTAAAACCTCAAACAGACAAATAAATATTTTTAAAAAATACTTTGAAAAATATAAAGCACTGTGTTAATTAACGGCAAGCTATTTTCCACAGTGCAGTACCACTAAGGATACTATATCCATAATGGTCTAGAAAACTATTTGTGACTCTATGGAATGCAAATATAATCTAATGCCTTATATAATGCAACACACTGTTTATAGAATGCAATACACTATTTATAAGAATAAAAATCTAAACAGTTTCAAACCACTAGAGACT
Source organism: Cephalophus harveyi (assembly GCA_006410635.1). Taxonomy (NCBI): domain Eukaryota; kingdom Metazoa; phylum Chordata; class Mammalia; order Artiodactyla; family Bovidae; genus Cephalophus; species Cephalophus harveyi. The sequence goes on along the minus strand of SJYT01021743.1, from coordinate 234,795 downwards.
GCAAATTACCCTCCTGAAGATCTTGTGGCCCAGACCTGGTTTGCGATATTTTAAATTTTTATAGTAAAATTAATATAGCAGGCGATCTGACAGCCTCTGCCTCCAGATTCTGTCTTAATGTCACAAGGCTTTTCTCTGTTCTTGGAATCTAACTGGTCCTTGCTCTGTCAGATTCTGAAAGAATCTATTTCCTCTGCCTGGAATTATCTCTTCTTGTCTCAGCTCAAACAACCTTGTCTGCCAATACAATAAGAGTCTTCATTTACTCTTTAACTTCCAGTTTCTTTCCCCTGGGGCATTATCGGTTTCTAAGCTCTATTAAGAAAAAACTATGTTCCATTCGCCTATCACAGGACTTCGACCTGTACAAGGTGCTCATAAAAGCATCCAACGAAGCTCCTCTCTTATAATAGCACTGAACAGAATTTTTGCAGGGGAGCACTGGAATGACAGCTGTGATTAAAAATTTGGTATGCTCCCTACGGCTAATCCTATAACCATGAGCCAATTAGCTAGATATTGAGGTTCAGTCTGCTGCTGCTGCTGCTGCTGCTGCTAAGTCGCTTCAGTCGTGTCCGACTCTGTGCGACCCCATAGATGGCAGCCCACCAGGCTCCCCCGTCCCTGGGATTCTCCAGGCAAGAACACTGGAGTGGGTTGCCATTTCCTTCTCCATTGTGTGAAAGCGAAAAGTGAAAGTGAAGTCGCTCACTCGCGACCGACTCCTAGCGACCCCATGGACTGCAGCCTACCAGGCTCCTCCATCCATGGGATTTTCTAGGCAAGAGTACTGGAGTGGCTTGCTATTGCCTTCTCCGAGGAGGTTCAGTCTACATCCATCAAATGGGCATAATGGTAGCTCCCCTTATAAGAATTGTGAGGGTCAAAAGATGTTACGTTTCTATACTGTTCGAACCCGGTCAGCGTTCCCAACTCTAGCTTTTGAGATCTTCTACCTACTAAGCTCAAGGTTCCTAAATTCTCCCAAAGAATTACTAAGACCCGCCCTCCCGCACCGCCCAAGAATAACATTAGCGACAGAGGTCTCTAATGACGTCATCTCCGGGCCTGTTCAGCTTCATCCTCCGGAAACCTACAACTCCAGGCACCCGATCTCCAGCTTTCGGTTATTATTTTCTCTCCCATTCTCCCACCTAAGGCTTTCGACTCTTCCCGCCTCCCTTAAACCTAGCAATTTTAGGTTCTTCTCGCTTGCTCTCGGCCGAATTCCTTAAAGTCTTTACTCTCGTCATTAATCGCTTCACCAGCCCCACACTTCAGCTCTTTCGGTCTATAAACCTTATTACCGCCGCCAGGCATCACTCGGCTCTTTCCGCCTCCTGCCACTCACCCTCGACACTGCCTTCGGTTCTTTCCGGATCACCTCAGTTTGTTATTTCCCAGTCCCGATTCGCTTCGGCTATTTCCGGCACCGAGGGGCTTCCCATTCTTTCCCTAGCCCCACCCCCATCGGCAACTTCGGCTCTTCCCGCCTCTCGCGAAGTTCAGCTCAGCTCCTTCCGGCTTTTTCCGCCTTGCCTCGGCCTGACTCTCTCCCTTCGGCTCTTTCCGCCGCTCATCGGAAAAGCTGTCTCTGCCTTTCTCCTCCACGTGACACGGCCTCCGCCTCCCAGTTCCCCCTCCCACCTCGCCTTTCCTCCCTCCTCAGCCTCCTGGCTCGTCCAGGCCGGGCCGCCATTTTGTGTGAATTTCTGACAGCGGCGGGGGCCGGGCAGCTGGGGCACCTAGGCGGGCTGACAGACAGTCGGCCCGTCTCCGCGGCCCGTTTCCTCTCTTTGAAACCCCCCCTTTTTTTTTAACCGCCCTCGCTCGCTCTCCTCTTCTTCCCTTTCCCCTCGCTTGCTCCATCGCGCGCGGCCCGCGCTAATTACACCGAACCACCCACCAGTGTCCGTGTCCCCCGGGTCTCCCACCCCCGGGCCCGCGGGGGTGCGTGTGTGTGTGTGTCGGGGGCGCCTCTCGCCCCGATGAGGGCCTTGCGCCCGTGAGCGAGTGACCCCGCGGCGGGCTGCGGAGTAAGCAGGCGGCGAGCGGCCCCCGGAGGCCTAGGCCGCGCGGCCTACGCGGAGGTCGGCGCAGAGGTGATTCCGAAATTGAAAATATATATACCCATTCCGATCAGGAGCCCTCAAGAGCTGAAGTGTGCCCCTCCCGCTACGCCCAAGCAGTCCTTTTTCGTGCATTAACATCCCCTCCCCCCCCCCAAGGAACTATGGAGGCCGCGCCCGGGACCCCCCCGCCGCCGCCATCAGAGTCGCCGCCGCCGCCATCGCCACCACCGCCATCAACGCCTTCGTCTCCTCTGTGTCCCCCCGACGCCTGCCTGGCTACCCCGCACCTCCTCCACCGCCTCCCGCTCCCTGACGACAGGTCAGGCCCCCGGCCCGGCTGGGGCGGCGTCCCCGGGGGGAGGTAGAGGAGGAGGAGGAGGAGGAAGGGGGGCGGCGGCCATGTTGGGCCGGGCCGCGGAGGAGGAGGAGGAGGAGGAGAAGAAGGAAGGGCGGGGTCGGTGGGTGTCTCTCGCTCGCTCGCTCTTTCTCGCTTGCTTTCTCTCCTGGCCTCATGCGTTTCCCCCCCCTCGCGGCGCTCGCCCGCTCTCCCTCGCTCTCGCTCTGTCTTTTTTGGGCGCCATGCTGAGGGGAAGGTGAGGAGGCGCCCCCCGGACCCCCTGCGCCCGCCCTGGGGAGGGGGCGCCGGGGGGGGGCTTCGGAAGCCCACGGGGGTCCTGGCTGCCCCTGCGCCCGGAGCTGGCAGCCACGGGCCCGCCTGCCTGTCGCCTGGCTTCGGGGAAGGGAATGGGGGAGGGGCTCCCGGACCCTTTGGGGGGATCTGGAGCCACAGCCCCGCTCTTAGGGAGTTGGCGGGGTCTCCCAGCCCCCGGCAGTATCCTTTCTCCTGGGGGAGGTGTGCCCTGCCCTACTTGGAGAGGTACCCTAGCTTTCGTGGGAGACAGAAAGTGGGGGTTCGTTCATTTCTTTCTCCCTCCTAATGCGGGGGTCCTTTCGGTTGGGGCTCTTTTACACTTTTTGGCGGGAGTTGTTGCCTAGCTATTCCCTAGGGGGGCAAAAATTGCGGGGGTGTGATCCCTTGCCCCTTTGGAAGCCCCTGCCCCTTTTGGGGGCGAAGACCCTTCCCCAAGCTATTTTTTTAAGGGAGGGGTCCTTCTGCATTTCGTAGGTAGGTGATGGCGTTTATTGGCGCGCGGGGTGGGGGGGTAAGCTGTTGAGGTTTGGTTTCCCTGCCTGGGAGAGGAGAGGAAGTTGGTCCCCTCTTTCTCGTGGGGTTCCCTCCCTTTTCGGGCTATCGTGGGGCGCCATCCCTTCCGGGAGGAAAAAAAAAAACGAGGTTTCCTTGTGCTTTGCCAAGTGGTGAAAGGGAGCGCCCCCCTCCCCTGTATTAAGTGCGAAATGGGCTCGCCCCATGCCCTTCTCTGGAGGGTGATAAAGGGGCCAGCCCGGCGCGTTTCAGCGCGAGGTTGGGGCCCCATTTCCCCTGCGCCAGCAGAAGGTTGGGGTGCGGGGTTCGCCCACTCTTCCCTGGTAGGGCAGGGGAAGAGGTGGCTAGAGAGTGGATTTGGAAATGGTAGCAGGGTTTCAGCCTGCTGGAGAGAGTCTTGGAGGGAGTGGGGGTGGGGAGAGGAAGAGGGCGCTGGACAGATGGCTGCCTGGTCGCAGCCCGGGGCTGGGGAGTCGCAGAGGACCCTCCCTTAGACTGGGGTCTTAGCTAGGGCTTCCCCCTCCAGGCACCACGGCCCCTTCTCCCCACTCCCACCTCCCCTTTTCCCTTTCTCCTTCACAGACCATACTTTGCCTTTTAAAAGAAATGCCACCCACATTCAGAGACACAAGTGCAGCAGTTTGGTGAGCTTTTTACAAATTTTTTTTTGTTTTGTTCTGTTTTGTTCTAATTAAATGTATCGTCCTGGGAATCGCAGCCCATCGCAGCCTGACTCCAGTTCAAGGAAATAAACAGATTAGCAAAGGTCTGTTCGCTAAGCCCACGTTGGGCTTCCGGGCCCCCTCTTGGGGCAGGTGCTTTACTCAAAGGTGCTTACACGCTTTATTCGACCTCTAAGGAGTTCTCTTATGTCAGAAGTGTATGTCTTACAATGGGTTGGGCTGGTAAGTAGCCTCTTTTATTGAGTAATTCAATTATCTCCCTCTTTTTGTCCCTTTCCTGCCTGCCTTCCTCCTCGCCTTTAGACCAAAGTGATGCTTGAGTGAGTGAATTTATATGTTCAAATCGGGATTCTAACCCTGTTGAACCCTTTTAGACTTGCACATCCTTTCGATGTTTAGATTTTTAAATTCGATGTACACAGTTTTCCAAAAAAAAAGGTGCATTACTGTAACATGTCAAAAACCCATATGTTTGGCCCATATGTTTCCAAGCCCTTGATCTCCCTCTTGCCATTTCAGTCCATTGCTTTGTCTCCAGCCTTCATCTTTGAAGAAAGTGGATACTTCACATCCGTTTGTAGGAGACAAAGTTACTGAATTTGGTTTATGATATTTGTGTTCAAGTTAATGTTCTCCCTCCCCTTTTCCCAGCCGACCCAAAAGATTGTGGTTCAAGTAGGTCCTATTTTCTCATGTCTTTATGGTGATGGACGTTTAAATTAAGCAAGTCATTTGTAAAGTACTGTTTAAGCACCAAAATCTGTAAAGTGTGTCAAGCCTCAGTCTCCTCTCCCCGTCTCCACTGTTCCTTTGTTCGAAAGCACATGCCTGACCGTGAAAAGTTGATGCAAACGTGTTACACGCCCAGCCATGGTGGAGAGAACACTTCCTCCAGCCCCCAGTCCCCTCTCTCCTACATGTACAAGGAAAAAGCAACAGAAATGACTTGCATAACCAAACACTCCTTCTGATATGTTTTACAAGCATAAGTTCTGTTAAAAGACAAAACACGGTGAAGTTCCATTTTCCCTCTTGCCCACTTTTGGTCCCTGACATACTGCTCTGTTAGAGAAAACTTTTTAACACACAGCCCTCTTCCCCTCCCAAAAATCCTGTTTCCTTTTTTCCGTTCTTAGGAGGAAAAAAGTTCACTGACGTTTAGATGAGGAAACACGTAAACTGCAATTCAGTGGGCCACTTGTTTTGTTCTTTCTTTCGATATGTTCACAACTTAAGTGCCGTGAGGATCTTAGGTATGTAAAAGCCTTTGTGGGAGGAAGAAATGTCCACACAGTCCAGTATTCAAAAAAAAAAGTCTGAAGCACAAACTGAACACACTTTATAGTGCATAGGGTCAACTGAAAATTAGCATATATTTGAAGTTTCCCATTTGTGAAATTCCTCCTCCAGGAGTCAAGAGCAGAAACTGGATGCTAATAGATGACTCTACCAAGTGTCAAGGACTACTCAAGTGTAGAAGGATGCTTTTGAAAAAATTTTACTTTTAAAATGAAATGTGAAGGAAATTGGATTTCTTTTTTAAGTGAAATTTTTTAGCGGTCATTAATGTTAAAATATCTCCTCAAAAACACTGTGAAACGCTCAGGCACATCAACACAAGGGTTTGTTGTTTTTTTCCTTCTCAAAGAAATCCTATCAAATCCAAGAAGCCCCAGTCATGTCAAACTATCTCAGTAGTCATCGTTTTTGAAATGTCACAGTACTACCTTTTCCCCCCAAACTGATGTACCAGTGTTAAAATTCAAATTAATGGATGTTGCAAAAAAGAAAAAAAAAAAAGGGTGTCACTCAGAATCTCTGATTTAACAGCAGCTCTTACACACTTGTAATCTTTAAAATTTTTATATTCTCTGGGGGAGAGGTTTAATTTGAAAGCAAATCTCCCAGTAGAAACAGAAATCATCTGTGACCATGGAAACATGGTTATTCTGGTCATAAACTCCTTTATTTTTTTTAACTCCTCTCAAATTTGCTCTTCAAAAGAAAAAAAAAAAGTGATTCCCCTAAAGGGCTTTCTAATTCACCTTCTGCAACTGTCTCCCAGATAGGGTTTCAATTTGCTCTGAAGGTTTACATTTTTGAGTCTCAGACAAGCCAGAATTTTTTAAAGTAGAGCTAGCTGTTTTAGAAAACCACCACTCTGACTTATCCTCAGCCAGGAAGGCTGATCCCAGGGGGACCTTGTTCTGCACCTGTAGAAATGAAGGCTTTCCCAGCTGTTGACTGGCAAGTTAGAGATGGATGTTGATTGAGTTTGGATGTTCCCGTCCGGTTGAATGTGGAGAGTTTCCTGTCGGGCTTGTTGAATAAGGCCTCCACCTCCACTCCTTTCTCTTTGATCTTTTCCTTTCCCCGATGAGAGAAAACTGGGTGTCTCAGGGTTGCCTTACTTGTTCACTTACGTTACGTTTTTGTGGTTGTCAGGTCCCTAGAACATCCCATCGTGCAGGCCAGATCCAGTTACAGTAAATATCCTCTGTGGTGAAAATTGCTAATGAAACTATTACCAAGCCTCTGTGGGTAGCATCAGGTCAAACCATATTCCAGAGAACCTAATTTTGGTCCCTGTGGACCATATCTTCTAGGACCAGAGCAGCTGATTGTAACCCAGCTTAAGCGGTTAGAAGAAAATAATTCAGCACAAGTAGTGAAGTGGCTGTGCTGAGCACAGTGCTCACCTGTACCTTGGTAACGTAACTACTGACACAATAGGAAGGGAAAAGAAAAAAAAGGATGATTTCTGAGATTTCTGGCAGTTAGTATTTAATAAGCTGATTGAAAGACATGGAGGAGCAGTCTGCTCACTGGTGGAGGGAGTCCTGTTACATGGCTTGAGGTCTGTTTCAGAGTCAAAACCCAGTGAAAAGAGTGGAAAAGGCTTGGCTGTTTGGGTGGCATATAAGGTTAATTTGGGTTAAGTTAAGGTGAAACTGGAAGTTGGGTATCATGGATTTGACCTTCCAAATTTATGGGCCAAGTCTTTGCTGCAGACCTTTTACTTTTGTTCGTGAAGATGTAGTGTTGAAGACATTGTGCAAAGCTTTTTATCTTGCTTTAGTAACAGTATGAGGTTACAAGGGCAGTTTCTTAAATACATTTCTGACGCTGAATCAGTTGATGAGCAGGAGGAAGACACATCGCTTTTGGACTGGCGTAGCTGTAGTTAGGTCCCATGTTGGAATCGTTTTCAGTAGTATGTCAGCTCTCTGCTCAGAGCATAGTTTGCGTCTGCTGTCCAAATTGCTCCAGGTTGAGGATCTTTCTCGTTTGTTACTTCTCATCTGTGTGAACTGGTGACTCAGCTCGCTATTTGTAAGGCAAGTGGTGACATCTTCTGAACATTGGAGGTGGCGACAGGATGTGAAGGAACAGCGTGAGTCTGGAGATGGATAAGCTTGTGTTCAGTGTGCAGTGGGCACTGAGGATAATGCCTTCCCCTCAGGGGCATTGTGGTCAGATGGGCATATGTAGAACACCCACACAATGCCTGGCATTCAAAGAATCTTGGCTTCTTTTATCTTCCTGCTGTCCCTGCTGGAGAAGAACTCTAAATAGAATATACAGTCTGGTGTGTAAACAGAAGTAAGAGTAACATCTGTGTCTTTGAAGGAAGTCAATTTCTCACCTCTTAGGTTTCTTTATGGTCAGCTCATTAAAATTGCAAGGAGCCCATTAGGGTTGCACCCGAGTGGGAGCAATCTTAAAAAGCATTTCTTACTTGCTCAGTGTCATTATTATAAGATGCTAAAACAGACATGGACTTCTCTGGTGGCTTAGACAGTAAAGAATCTGCCTGCTATGCAGGAGACCTAGGTTCGATCCCTGGGTCAGGAAGATCCCCTGGAGAAGGGAATGGCTGCCCACTCCAGTATTCTTGAATTGAGCTCATACTGGCTACTTCCCTATTCATCTTTTGTAGTTAGGTCTGAGTTAAGGCTACAACTTTGGCCAGCCTCCTGAGAGCAAGGGATCGAGAGGGCTCTGGCAGCTCACCCACTGCTAACTAGTCACATCCCCCTAAGCAAGTCCTTCCCCCTCACCAGAGTCTCTGAGAAAAATAAGCAAGGCCCGCCTCAGCTCCAAGGTTTTCCCACCCTGTGGTGATTTGGCTGAGCCAGTTCAGGTTCTATTCATTTAGCAGCCAGGCTTGTCCCGTGCTTTTCTTGGAGCAGAGAACAGTGTTCACTCGCAGTGTTCAAGGAGCCCGTCTCTCCTCGGGACTTTATTTAGAGTTGGGCAAAGGTTGCCACTGCCTTTTTAGCAGGGCTCATGTTACCTTCTTGTGCCTGCCCTGCCTTCTGTGGCTTCTGGCCACAGTGAACCGGTTGCTGCGACTGCAGCTCCTGGTACTGGCTGCAGAGTAGATGCCTTGGAAATGAATGGTAAGGTTAGGCTAAATGGCTAGATCCCAGGCGGAGCCATTAGAGGAACCTTGGCTCGGCAGCTAGCTAAATTTCAAGCTGGATCCTTTGTCCCTGTCGAGGGGTCCCAGAAACCCCAGACTCCGGAGCCAGAAGCTCCGTGGCGCTTGGATGCTGCCTGCTCCCTCCACGCCAGGCTGGCCCTGTTCTGGTGGAGACGGTGGGAAGTGGTGGGTGGCGGTGGCTGTGGGAGTCAGGCAGTCTGATTATACCTCGCGAATTGATCAACTCCTAAGGCAGTCTCCTGGCCTTCCCAAAGGTATGTGGATACCTCTTGGGCATTGTTATGTGAAGGTCAAAGGTTACCTGCCCCTGCCGGCTGAGTGCCTCTCCTGCATTAGCTCACTTCAGCCGTACGCTGAGAAACTGAAACACAGGTGAAGTCGGCTTTTTGAAGGTCAGAGAGCTGTTGGGTGTGGAGGCAGTTAGAACCTGGGTAGCCTATACCCAGACCTGAGCTCTGTGCCCAGAGGCCAACCTGGATCTGGTACAATATTTTTCAAACTGCAGCAGGCAGGCTTTAGTGGAATATGAAGTTCATTTATTGATTTGCCTCCTGTAGTTGGGGGGGGGAGGAAAATGAAAGGGGATAGAAAAAGCAGAGTACTGCAAAGGTTAAATGTGGTTTTGTGGAAGTTTGTATGTTGAGTTTTATTGAAGCATTCCTTTATCTCAGCGGTGGCTGCTTTTGCACTAAACAGTGGAGTAATTGGGACATTGACTGCATGACCTGCAAAGCCTAAAGCATTTACTCCTTTGCTCTGTAAGAAAAAGCTTGCTGGCCTCTGCACTGGTTGTGGGCCTAGTGCCTGGAGGGCTTGCACATCCGCCACTGTTGCTTGTTTTTGTGGGGGTGGGGAGTGGGAGGGAACTCTAAAGTTGTTGGCGGGGGAGTCCTCTGTACTCCTGCCCCTCTATGGCTTGCTGAGGGTTCCATCATTGCTGTCTTCCATACCCCAGCTTTTGAACCTTTTGAAGCAAAGGGATTTTCATTCATTAGGAGTAACCGGAGCCCTCTTGAAGTCCAGCGTGAACGCCGATGGCAGCTAACCCATCCCTGCCGTGGCCGACCCAAGGGAGCCTGGGCCCAGGCGCAAGTGTCATTTGGCTGAATGTTCACTGCAGGTGGCTTGGATTATTGCCCTCTGCATTTTCCTAACAGACACTGGGGCTTAGGTTTCCTTGGGATTCCAGGCTCCGCCGTCGCTCAGGGCACCAGAGCAGTCCCCGGAAGCACAGCCTTTTTGCAGCCTTGGCGGGGGCCCTGGCTGCAGCCCCGAGGCGACTGACCGGCAGCTGCTTTCATCTGCTGCGTTGATGTAGCAGTCACTTAGGGGCTCCTGTCCTTTACCCTCTGGCCTCTCAGGAAGCCCTCACCAAACACCTTGGTGAATGAGTTTGCAATCAGAGGTCACCCCTCAGTGACCTGCTGATTACAGAGTTTTAAGTGATCCAGGTTGCTCCCTGGGAAGTAGTCCAATGACTGTGCTGATGAAATTGACAAAGGGTGTGGATGGCCGAGATGGATGCCTGTTTGTGTGGACTGAATCCCAGGCACCCATCCCATCTATACCTGGCCCTGTTCTGAGCCCTTGGAAACCCAGGGATGACTATCAGTCTCCTCTTTGCCCTCCCAGAGCCCACAGTTGAGCAGAAGTTAACAAATAATTGTAAACAGATAATTGTATATGAACAAGAAATCTGGGCATCCAAGGCCAGATCTCTTTTAAGAGGAAAATATTAATATGGTGTCTTGGCTAAATGGAATCAAATTGATTCCTCTGAAAAAAAATTATCAACAAGAAGTCTTAGTTCACAGGTATTGTGATTCAGCTTTCCTTTCTGGAATAACAGGAATCAGCTCTCTTTGGGTGAGAGCCAGCACCTTTCCAGCTTTAAACAGTCCAAAGCGTGGTTGTCCTGAGAAGGTGGCTAGAAAGAGAAGCACATTTCAGAGGTTCATCTGACAGGAAAAACTTGAATCAGAGAGATGCTTTTATCAAGAAGACTGTTTTCAGAACGAGTGGGAGTAGGAGAACAGCTATTCAAGCCAAGAAAAGGATATTTTGACTCAGATCCTTCCAGGAGGCTGGGTTTTTCCTTGGTCAGCTTGTTTTCAGCTCTGCAGCAATGTTATGCTTCAGAGGTTTGAGGATGCCACACACTTGGGGATGAAGCAGTCCTTCTAGAGGACTTTGGAGTTTTCTTGCGTTGGATTAGTACTGCTTTCTGTCCCTGTTGGGATAAGTCCTGTTTTTTGCTAAGATTCCTTAGACCTTTCTGAGTACCTCTTATTCCCTAAACTATCCAGATTCTTTGGGTCATATTTTTGAATGTCCCAGTTCCGTTTGTTTGACGTGGGATGGCCTGGGGAGATGGGCTTATAGTGTCTTTTCCTGTTGATAGATTTACTCCTGAGCCTGTATTTTGGGCCAGGTGGACGCTAAATCCTTGATTTACATGGTTTCAGGGGATTCTTCCCAGGAGGATGTATTAATATGTCCATCTCAGAGGTTCCTTTACTGCCTTTGCTTTACAGTTGAAACAGGGCAGAGTGTTGAAGGAGCTTGTCTGGTGTCTCAGGGCCTCCCTTTGGCATTTTTTGCAGTACTGTTTGATCTATTTTCTGCACCTATGTGTTATTTTTTTTTCCAACTCAAGTTTAAACTTCAGGGTGGCAGTTGTTTAGTTAGTTGGTCTGCATAGAAAATTACTCTCTCTTGGATAATTGTTTCAAGGGTTGAGTTTAAGAGCTGGCCATGGAGTCAGAAAATCCTGAACTCGGATTCCCGTTCTGCTGCTTCCTGCTGTGACCCTGTAGGCATATTTCTTCCCATCTCTGAGCCTCAGTTTACTTGTCTGTAAAATGGGGATACTGAGTCACTACTGCATATGTTTGTTCATGGGTTTGTTCATGAGTTTCGGTGACAGATTGCAGAGCTCAGCAGTGTGGTACCTGGCTTGGAAATCACTGCTGCTGATGTTAGCCATAAATAGTTCCTATGGCTCTTGGACTTTATGAGGCCCTGGGGTGCTCAGGGAGGTTTTGTAGTTGGAGAAGCCACCGCCGAGAGGTGAGGGCTGGTGGAGGCCCTCTCTTGAACTCTTTGCTGGGGGGAAAGAACGTCTTGAGGACCTTGATGAGCTCTGTTCACTTGACTGAGAGGTTGTCCTCACCCAGGTCATCTTTTTTAATCTGTTCATGTTTTCTTAGGTACATTTTCTAACATACCAGTATTTAAGAGACAAGGAAATAATATCATAGACTGCTGTATACCCGTCACCAGTTTCAACAGTTCTAAACATCATTTTGCCAGTTTTGGTTCATCTCACTACCTCCCCCGTCCCCCTTGAGTATTTTGAAGCACATCCCAGGTCTCATCTCATTTCACCCATACTTTCTTCAGTATGAATCTTTAACTTAATTTTTTTTTTTTTTTAGCATAACTACAAAACTTTAACCATGCCTAACAAAATTAAGAATAATTACATAGTATCTCAGATACTCAATCTTTCAGAGTTCTCCAGTTTCCCCCACGTTGACTTGTTGGTGTGTTTCTGGCAGGGTCCTGGCACTGGGCAGGCTGTCTCACTTCTGTTGAAGTGAGGGGTTCAGGGTGTGGCTTGGGTTTCTCATCTCCCAGGGCTGGTTGGTGCTTGCTGCTTGGGTGGGGTCTGTGATGTGGCCCTGTTGCCATGGAAATGCTGTGACATCACAGAGCCAGTTATGACCACTCCTGAGAATGTTGAGGGACAGGCAGACACAGTGCTTATTTGCTCCTGGTTTGTGGTTGATGAACCTAGGTAGTAAGGACACTGAAAAACACGTGCAAGACCCAGAGGCTTATTTCAAGAGTTTCCAGCCTCTGAAAATCCCTCAGTGAGGTTCCTCTCCCTGTGGCTGCTTCACCATGGCCTAAATCGAGGGAAGGTCTCCAGGGGCCTTCCTCAGGCAGGCGCCCTGAGCTAGTTCTGTACAGGAAAAAGGCTCCATGCCTTTGCTCTTAGTAACTGACTGTCCCCCCGGGTCAGACTTGGGGATCCCGGACGTCTGCATTTAGGCCTGTCGTTAAACATTTGAAGAGGCAGAGCCTCCTTGCAATTTTTGTAATTTTGTCCCTAGTTAATGGGTCATTCAGAGCCTACCCAGGCAATTTGTTGAGAGTTTGGGCAGTTAATGATCATGACCCTGACCTTCATATTAACCTAGCCGCCTCTTGTCAAGGGCTCTCATGATCTTCAGGTAACAGCCACTGCTCCCATGGGTTTTCATCTTTTTTTGTTCTGTGTCCATCTCTCCCCTCTCTCTCTCTCAAATCAGGTGGAAGCATAAACCCAGGCCCCTCTAAGCTTCCATCCAGCTCTCTCATCTAGAGCATGTCCATGTTGCCAAACCTCATTTTTGTCAGGGACCTTTGTTTCCTTTTCCCTGGACTCAGCACTCCATGGGCCTCTTCCTCCTGGTCCTCCACTTGGTTACTTTGTTGGACCCCCTAGATGAGAGCTGAGGAAGGGCAGGTGTCGACCTGTCGGTGTCATCGTCAGAGGATGGCACATGCATAGACAGACCGAAGCAAGCAGGAGCTTGCTGGCCAGCGGCTAGCAGCGGTCCCTGAGGGGAGCTGGCTGTAGCTTCTCCACAGAGAAAGTGCTTTCCCATAAGGACTGGCAGCTGTTTAGGATAGTCCCCGTGGGCCTGCTCCTGCTTGGTGGGTCTTAATACCAATAGTTACTATGTGTCTAGTACTTACTCTTTGCCTGCCCCCTAGGGACATCAGGGGTTTTATCCATCTTATCTCATTTAGCCCTCACAACCCCTTGAGGGGGGTGCTACACTTACTCCATTCTGCAGATGAGAAAACCAAGGCTCAGATTCCACACCAGAGCACACGCTAGGGAAGACTCAGAGCTGGCCAAGTTACTTGATCTGCAGAAGGAAGCAGGGTGCTCCCTCTGTAGACTGGGGGAGGTGAGGCCAGCCTCCTTTGAAGCATGAGGTTTCTTTACTGTTTTTGCCAAGCCCATGATGTGTGGTGAACCTGTGGAGCTGGCCTGGTAGGCATTCCTTAGAATGGGCACCCAGATCTCTTCTTTGACCCAAAAAGAGGAATTGGCCATCACCAGCTCTGCAAGGGGAAACTTAAGTGCCCTGGATGCTCAGTCCAAGAGGCACCAGGCAGAATTGACCCTGTGTGGGGATTTGGCCTTTTTCCCCCCGGGTGCCCATCCCAAGTTGGTCTCCCAGCGTGGTTGATTTTTGGTCCCCAATGGCTCTGGCGGGCTGGCTGTGGTGCAGCCGTCCCAGCGTGTTGCCAGCCCAGGCCCTGGAAATCAAGCGTCCACTGCCTAGGCCAATGCTTCAGGCTTTCTCTACTGTGTGCTTGTCTCAAGAGGGCTTGGCACGTCTAGATTGAAATGATTAGCGCAGTGGGGCTTCCCCCACTCTGCTTGGGGGATTATGTCACAGTCTATTAAGCATGCTCCCTCGGTATTTAATGCCACTCTGACACGGATTTTGCTGGCAGTCTGTTAAGTGGCACCACTTAAACCCCGTTGCTGTTTTGTGGAGGCAGCCCTTGTGCGTGTCAGTGTCAGTGGCCCACAGAATTTCTGCCTCCATCCCAGTTGGTTTGATTCCCCCCCTCCCTTTTTTTTTTTTTTGGTCCCCAATGGCTCTGGCGGGCTGGCTGTGGTGCAGCCGTCCCAGCGTGTTGCCAGCCCAGGCCCTGGAAATCAAGCGTCCACTGCCTAGGCCAATGCTTCAGGCTTTCTCTACTGTGTGCTTGTCTCAAGAGGGCTTGGCACGTCTAGATTGAAATGATTAGCGCAGTGGGGCTTCCCCCACTCTGCTTGGGGGATTATGTCACAGTCTATTAAGCATGCTCCCTCGGTATTTAATGCCACTCTGACACGGATTTTGCTGGCAGTCTGTTAAGTGGCACCACTTAAACCCCGTTGCTGTTTTGTGGAGGCAGCCCTTGTGCGTGTCAGTGTCAGTGGCCCACAGAATTTCTGCCTCCATCCCAGTTGGTTTGATTCCCCCCCTCCCTTTTTTTTTTTTTCCTTCTGGTATAGAAGAAAATAGGCCCTGTATTCATGCAGGACATTTAGCTGGGAATCTCAGTGTTATCCAGGGGCACCCCCTCAGGTGACCAGAGATGAGTCCAGTTCTCGGAAAAGCTGGAGAGCATAGCGTGGCCAGAGAGTAGGGAGAAAGAGCAGTGGGCAGTCAGGTGTCTGCATTCATTCCCACACCTCCTCTAGTATCCTGTTCCCCCTTCAGAAATCACCAGGAAATTTTTTTTTAATGTTATTTATTTTGCATCAGCTCCCAGGGAACAGAGTATCAAGTATTCACTCCCCAGTTCGTTAAAACCTGTAGATCTACCTGGGGCTGTTAATAGAGATGATACAGAGAAGCTGTCTTTGGCTAAAAGAAGTCTTTGTAGAGTGGATTTGAATGCTGGAATTCCCTGCCTTGGATCAAGCCTGTGGAATGAAAAGGCATTCTGGTGGAATCTCTCTTGAGGATGGTTGAAGCTCTTGGAGTTGCTGGGATGGTCTTTGCCCCCCCAGGGGAGTGTGAGGTGTGTGTGTGACTGCAGGACACAGGTGGAGGTCTCAGCTGACCCCGGGCAGGACTTGGCGCCCGCTGTGCCTGGGCGTCCTTGTCTGTGAGCATGGGGGTGGAGGAGTGTCTGCAGGGGCCAGCCCCTCTGGCTCAGCTCCCGGCCCTGTATCCCAGACGGCTCAGGTCCCCTGCCCTGTGGACTCGGTTTCTTGTCATTTGTACCTTTTCCTGCAAGGGCAGCGCAGAACCCCAGCACAGAGAAGATGCTCAGTGTGCGCGGCGTCGGAGGGGGTGGCCAGTGAGCTGCTCCCCCTTCCCTTTCGATCCTCACCAATCAAGGAAGGAACAGGGAGCTAGGAACCAGTTTCTGAGTTTTTCCATGTCACTCCGTCTTTGCGGCCTCAACACGCCCTTTCCCCTGCCATCCCTTTAAGTTCCTTTGGTTTGAAAAGGAGAGGGTTGACGGTGTCCCACCATCCCTACCGCTCTGACAGGCCTTTCCTGGCTCCAGGAGGGCCTTTTGCTCTTTGCGACCTTTGACTTCTCATCCAGGCTTCTGGGCCCCCAGACAGCTCCCTGTCTTCCCAGGTTCCCTCCCTCCCTGCCCCGCGGTTCTGGGTGCTTTTAACTTTTCCCTTTCCAGACTAAAGTGTGGAGAGTGGTGCTTTTGATTTCCTTTTAGCTTTTCTTCACAGAGCACCAACCCCATCCTCTCCAGTCGGTCTGGGGGCCTTCCCTAGTCCCGAAGCGTCTGTCTAGTCTTGCCTGTCCCTGTTTTTTTCTCCTGAGGTTTGGTGACCTGGCCCGCCCAGCCAAGTTCTCAGCAGGGACGGGTTTGCTCTCTCCGTGTCCTGCAGGACTCCAGGTCTCCGCGGGAAGTTTGCCATGCCCCTGAATAAGAGCTTCTCTCTCAGCTCAGAGCTTGCCAGAACCAGTTTCCCCAGTCAGGTGGCGCCTTTACTGTGGGTGAGGCTGTTTCAGCAGAGTCGCCTCTTCCCAGGAGAGCTTTGCTCCCATGGAGCAACTCTCGTGTGGGCCACACCCAAACCAGGAGGTGCCTCACTTGTCAGGAATGCGGCCTTCTCCAGCCTTGACTTTTCCTGCAAGGCTGGCCCAGGACTGCTGGGCGGGTTCCAGGGTCACCTCGCTATATTGTTTCCCTTGAAACATCAGTAGGAGTTTTTTGGTTCTGCATCCTATGTTTGAGAACTACCTTCGACCTCTGCCGATGGAGTAACCGTTGGCCTGGACCCTTGGGTTTTAAGCCGCCCCGACTCCTTTGAATTGAGAGTGAGAATTAATGGGAGGGTCCCCTTGATGGGTGGTGAGGCGGGCAGCACGGAGGTGCCCAAAGGGAGCCTTGCATGTGAAAAGGCCTTGGAGGATCCTCAGAGATGTCAGCCGTTGTTTCTCCACAAAGCCCCTTAGAACCTTCAAGGCTCCAGGGGCTGAGCACCCCCGCTGAGCTTGTTCCCACACTGAGCTGGTCCCTTCTGAACAGCAGGGGCCTTTTCTGCCAAGATTAGTTCCTTTTGGGGTTAGCCTTTTAGGTCCTGGGCCTGTCATGTTACTCTTTTTTATCTTTTCATTCTCTCTGTGGGTCTTAGTTAATGGAGTTTTTTGTGCTTGCACACATACTTGGCTGTCGTCATGCATGATGAACTTCGAGAGGTTTGGACTTTTTTTTACACTTGTTTATTTTTTTAAACCAACTTCTGCATTTGTGAGAACTGTGTCTGTGGGTTTGGCTCCAAAAACTGGATTCTTTTTCCAGCTGCTCCTTTTCTTAACCTGATTTATCCCCTTCACCCCCCACCCCACCCCACCCCGCCCCATAGATACTTAGATGTTCAGAATGTCCTGTCGGCAGCATCTGTCCCATGCGGAGGGTTGTTTCTTAAAGTGCTGGAGATTGGGGTGACATGTAGGGGATTCGACAGTCAGGAAGTTGTAGGACAGGGAGCCGGGGGGTGCTGTGGGTAAGGCGAGCCAGGTGGAAACAAGGGGCCAGCGGCAGGCGGGGGGAGCCCTTCTGTGGGCACTGCTGCCCCTGTCATGCGGGGACCCCAGGGAGGGGTCTGGGGCCCTTCCCCCCTCCACCCGCCCAGCTCTTCACCACTGGTCCAGAGCCGTGGAGCCGACAGAGCAGGACAGGCCTGAGATCCGGGACCCGAGCCTGTTCTCCACGGCCCCCCGTCCTCCACCTCATCAGACAATAGAGAACAGCGTTGGGGCGGGGGCCACGGGGTGGGGCGGGGGGCAGGCCTCGCGCCCTCAGTCCTAGGCCCTTCTGGCCCATAGTCCCACGGGCCCCCCTCAGAACCTGCGCTCACTCAGCCATGGGGTTGGTTTGCAGGGAAGATGGTGAGTTGGAAGAAGGCGAACTGGAAGATGACGGGGCCGAGGAGATGCAGGACACCTCCGGGGGCCCCGAGAGGAGCCGGAAGGAGAAGGGGGAGAAGCACCACAGCGACTCGGACGAGGAGAAGTCTCACCGGAGGCTGAAGCGGAAGCGCAAGAAAGAGCGGGAGAAGGAGAAGAGGAGGGCCAAGAAGAGGAGGAAATCCAAGCATAAAGTAGGTCCCGGAGGACGTGCTGGGCCTGCTGGCACCCTGCCTGGCCTAGTGCCCCAGGGCCCTAGCTCAGCTCTTCAGGCCAGAGGGCACTCTTAATCAGGCTGGTTTTCCTTTCCCCAAACTGTTTAAAGACCTTTTCTGAAGAGTGGTAGCTCATGCTCCATTGCCGCTAGATGCCCCTAGGTGAGGCCTTCCACGCGCAGCCTGGCTGGCACCCTGCAGTGGCCGGGCACGTGGCTTGCCCGCCGCAGGAGCCCTGACCTTCTGCTCTGTCCCTGCAGCGCCACGCTTCCTCCAGCGATGACTTCTCGGACTTCTCCGATGACTCGGACTTCAGCCCCAGCGAGAAGGGGCACCGCAAATACCGAGAGTATAGCCCCCCCTATGCGCC
This sequence comes from Cephalophus harveyi, assembly GCA_006410635.1. Taxonomy (NCBI): domain Eukaryota; kingdom Metazoa; phylum Chordata; class Mammalia; order Artiodactyla; family Bovidae; genus Cephalophus; species Cephalophus harveyi. Next base: position 216,895 of record SJYT01021743.1, on the reverse strand, counting down.
GGTGAGTGCCCGCTGCCCCGGGGCCCGAGCTGGGGCCATGAAGTCACCCACGTTTTCTGAGCACCGGCACTGTGCTGGGCACTCTTGCATGGCCCTGTACATGGGTTTTAATTCTGCAGGATTAGGTGTTGGTTTTATCCCCCGCTTTGTAGGTGAGGACGCTGAGACTTCAAGCGCTTCAGCCAGGCTGAAGCTCCCGGGGCAGGAGCTGAGTTGAGTCCAGTCGGTGCTTCTCTAGGCCACCTCCGTGGTGGCCTTGGCAGAACTTACCGTGTCTGTCCCCTGTCCCTGAGAAAGATGTTGATTTGTCCCCATCAGAGCTGACTTTAACACTGTTCTGAAATGACCTTTTGTAGAAAATGGGCAAGAGAGTGAAATGGTTATGGGAATAAATCACCTCAGATGTGGGGTCTGAAGTTATATAGCACTGAGCTTAAGCATAAATTTAAATTATTTGCCCAGTTTGTGTATTGTTTTCCCCTGGCAAAACCAGTAAGAGATGAATCAGCCTAGATATTTAAGGTTTTTATTGAAAAATAAATTTTAAGTTCTTAAAAGTATCCGGTGTTCAGCATCACCCATCATAGCAGATATTGTAGATATTTGAACTGATGTTAATCTAAACTTGAGGGCGGCAGGGAATGCAGGGAACACCACAAACTTGATTAGGAAGTAGGGGTTAAGGCATTTTAAGATCCACTATTAGAGCCGTTTTAGTTCTTAAAATTTTGCGGAATATAGTTGATTTACAGTGTGTAAATTTCTGCTGTACAGCAAACTGACTCAGTTATACATGTATATATATTCTTTTCGTATTCTTTTCCATTATGGTTTGTCACAGGATATTGAATATAGTTGCTTGTGTTATACAGTAGGATCTTGTTGTTCTTAGAGTGGTTTTAGGTTTAGAGAAAATTGAGGAGATAGGCCAGTACCCCACCCCATTCCCCTTTTTTTAATGTCTTAGATGAGTGTGGTCCATTTGTTGTAATTGTTTAGCCACCATTGGTATATCCTATTATGTATTCACCATATACTATCATATAAAGTAGTTTGAATTCCCTTAAAGTCCCTCTCTGCAGGCCCCTCACACTCACCAGTCTTTTTACTGTTGCTGTAGTTTTGCCAGTTCCAGAAAGTCATGTAATTGGACTCGTATGTAGCTTTTCCAGATAGACTTCTTTCACTCCACAGGATGTCTTTGTGGTCCTTCCACGTCGTTTCATTGTTGGATACTCCACTGGAGTTGGATACTCCATTTGAATGTACCGCAGTTCGCTTACCTGTTTTACCTACTTAAGGACATCTTGGTGGCCTCCATTTGTGCTATATTTTTAAACTTCATCCAGTATCTGTTGGAACTAGCACAGTTGGAAAGCATCATTTCAAATGGTTTTCTAGCCTGGACCCCAAAAGTCAAAGTGAAAGTCACTCAGCTGTGTCTGACTCTTTGTGACTGCATGGACTGTAGCCTGCCAGGCTCCTCTGTCCATGTAATTCTCCAGGCAGGAATACCGGAGTGGGTAGCCATTACCTTCTCCAGGGGATCTTCCCAACCCAGGGATCGAATCCAGGTCTCCTGCATTGCTGGCAGATTCTTTACCAACTGAGCCACCAGGGAAGCCCCTAGTTTGGGTCCCAAGTAGTCATTAATTGAATTCCAAGGCCCCAGGACATTTTGGACTAGAGAGCGTCCCTCTTGCCTAGCAACCCCCCTCCCCAAATGAGATTATTCTAGATCCCTGGGAAATACACCTTTCTTTTCCCACTCCGTTCTCCAGGGCTCATGGGGCCTCTGTTTCTCAGTGGTCTTTACAACTGTGGCTCTTCCTGAAGAACAGAGACACCTGGGCCCACAGCCCCACTCTCATTCAGGTGGGAGCCAGGACCCAGCATGGCTCAGGGCTAGTTAGCCTCTCACCCCAGGGCCAGCAGAGACACTCAGACAGACGTGCCAGTTTGGGGGACAGCGGGGGTCTTGGTGGTCCGAACCAGAGGCCCCTGGGCTCACTGTCCTCTTCCTGTCAGTCCCACCAGCAGTACCCTCCGTCCCACACCACGCCCCTGCCCAAGAAGTCCTACTCCAAGATGGACAGCAAAGGCTACGGCATGTACGACGACTATGAGAATGAGCAGTACGGGGAGTACGAGGGGGACGAGGAGGAGGACATGGGCAAGGACGACTACGACGACTTCGCCAAAGAGCTGAACCAGTACCGGCGCGCCAAGGAGGGCAGCGGCCGGGGCCGAGGTGAGGCCCGCCGCTCCCCGGCCTGCTGGCCGGGCCCCGTGCCGCACAGCCTCAGGTCCAGGACCAGAGGACGACTGTCGTTCAGGGCTGAGATGAGCGTAGCGGGGGCTGGGCGGGAAGCTGCCCGCGAGCACCAAAGACTGGGGCTCTGCCACCAGAGTAGAGGCTCTGTGCTGAGGCTGTGCCTGGGAGGGAGCCAGGCCGGCATGAGGCAAGGAGATGGCTCTTGTGGCTCAGGTTGCTTTTGGAGGGGGGCCTCCCCTCCCAGGGATCGAACCCAGGCCCGGCAGTGAAAGTGCTGAATGCTAACCAACTACTGGACCCCTGGGGAATCCTCTGAAGCGTTGTTCTTTAAACTCATTTCCTGGTCAGTTCTGAAGAGATAGACAACTTTTCACACAGCTTGGGAGGGTCACTGACGGCTGACGCCTGCCTCTGTCACCTGACAAGGTGTGGCTGCAGCCCACGGGACTGCCACACCTCTGAACCTTGAACATGTGGCAATTAGGAGGATGGGGGAGGGCCGCGCACCAGAGACCCAGCCTGACCTCTCAGAACCATCTGCCAGTCATATTTCCCAGCCCCAGAGGGCTTCCAGAATTCTTCAGCTCAGCGGTTCTCAGCGCTGCTTGTTTCAGTGGCTGGTCACTCAGCAGTCTTTCTTGCACTTTTTTGTAGATAGGCCCCGTTCTTTGGGGAGACACTGAACTGGCCTGTCCAACAGAAATAGAATGCAAGCCACTGTCTAATTACAAATTTTCTGGTGGTCACATTAAAAACAAAAGAAAACATATGAACTAATTTTAACAACACATTTTATGATGGTTATACATTCTAAATCTTACTTCAACATGTAATCAAAATAGATGTGATTTTTTAATAAATATATATCACCTCTCTCTTGCTTTCTTTTAACTCTTTGAAATCCACTGTGCACTTAATACGCACAGCATTTTCTTTTTCTCTTTCATTTAAAACCACAAACATTTATTGAAAATCACTTCATGCAGGAGAGGGCAGTAGGTGTTCTGGCATCACAGCCTCTTAGTTTGGTCAGCCCCGTGTTGGGTGCTCGGTGGCCCCGTGTGCCTGGTGGCCTCGTGTGGAAAAGTGCAGCAGTCAGGGTCGTGTGGGGAGTGTGCAGCAGCTGTGTGTCCATGGTGCTGAGCCAGCCCTGTCCAGAGGCCCAGGGACTGTGTCACCCCAGAGCAGCTGGGAAGGCTTCTTGGAAGAGGAGGAGGAGGTGATTGACCTCAGGTGGCCGGGGGCTGACTTCTCCCTTGCTCACTGTCTCATCACCATGCAGGCAGCCGGGGCCGAGGAAGGGGCTACCGGGGCCGAGGCAGCCGTGGAGGGTCTCGAGGCCGAGGCATGGGCAGGGGCAGCCGAGGCAGGGGCAGAGGCTCCGTGGGAGGAGACCACCCGGATGATGAAGAGGACTTCTACGAGGAGGAGATGGATGTAAGGCTTTCTCCAGCTCGGGGGCAGGGGAAGCGTGGCTGGTGGGCGCAGGCTCTGTTGGAGGTGGTCCCTGAGACTGCTGGGAAGAAGGCATCAGATGGCAGGTTTCTTTCTGTGTTTCCAAACGTTCCTTTGTTGTTTGAATAGAGAGAACCTTCCTGAGATTCAGAATTGAAAAGGTTCCCAGGGCTGAGCTGTCGAACATCTTCAGCCGCTTCTTTGTCTTGGCGCCTCCGTTCCTCGTCCCTGAAGAAAGGGATCCCCAGGGTGCTTCCGAAGCCTTTGTAGTCGTCTGTTTACTCCCCCCCTACACACACACAGGAGAGCTGCCACACTCGTGTTCTGTCCCTGCCCGAGGCCTGGCCACGCTGCTTGTTCCAGCTGCACCGCTGTCCCTTGGGAGCTGGGAGTGACGGGCTGGGAGCCCTGCACATACAGACCTCAGGGAAGGGACCAGGACCCAGACACTGCCCAGGCTGGGGCGGGTGAAGAGGGGTGCAGGCGGGAGTCCCGGGCCGCTCACTGGCCACCCCCGTCTGGTGGTGTCCTGAGCGTACAAAAAGGCGTAAAGAGGCGGCATGTATAGTTCAGGATGTGGTTCACTGTTCCCCAAATGACGTGCGCCTGCTTTCCTCCTCCTGGGGCTCCAGTATGGAGAGAGTGAGGAGCCGATGGGAGATGAGGACTACGATGACTACTCCAAGGAGCTGAGCCAGTACCGCCGGTCCAAGGACGGCCGAGGGCGAGGTGGGCCGGTGCTCCCAGCGCGAGGCAGCAGGGCGGGCGGGGGCTCCCCTGGCAGCCGCGGGACTCAGGTCCTGGGCAGAGGCTGCGGATGGACGCCGTCTCTCTCCTCTACAGGGTTAAGTCGAGGCCGTGGCCGGGGTTCCCGAGGTCGAGGGAAAGGGATGGGCCGGGGCCGCGGTCGAGGAGGCAGCCGAGGTGGGATGAACAAGGGCGGGATGAACGACGACGAAGACTTCTATGACGACGACTTGGGTGTAAGTCAGCCCTCCGTCCCCTTGTGGTGCTCTTACTCAAGGCTCCTTCTTGAAATATTTTTTCTTTAAATGAGTTGTCTTCTGAGGCTGATCCCATCCCCTTGCTCCTATCAGCCATTCCAGCGGGGAGCCTCTCAGCACTAGTCAGCTCTCCTGGATGATGCTCTTCAGGGGAGACCCTCTGTTTTTAAAGCCACATCTTTGTAGCACCTGCAGTCACCTCCTCTCTCAGTTCTCCAGGAAGGTGCCGCCTCAGAGCGGATGCGTTCCTGCTCGTGTGTGGCACGCACGTCCTCAGCTCCGAGCAGCAGGGCTCTAAGCCACCCACCTGGGCCCCAGATGGAACTGGCTGGTCGGTGCCCCGTCAGCCCTGCCAGTCAGCCCCTGTCACCCTCACGGTCCACTCCACCTGGCCTGCATAGGCCCCTCCCCACCCTTCCTTTTGATTCTCTTTTCCATTCTCACTCTGTGTTCTCAACAGGATGGTGGCGGGAGCTACCGGAGGAGTGACCACGACAAGCCCCACCAGCAGTCTGACAAAAAAGGCAAAGTCATCTGCAAATACTTCGTGGAGGGGCGGTGCACGTGGGTAAGGGCAGTCCCGGGGCCAGGGTGCCTGGAGCCGGGACACATGGGCCTCGCGGTCTCCTTTCTTTCTGGAGGCCACACTTTCTAGGGCAGTGTTTGGGTGGGCTTGGAGTGGTTGAGAGATGCGTCGGGGGCCTGGAAATGATTGAAGAACCAGGATGAAATTGGTGACGCACCTGTGTTATTTTGGTTGGGGGGATTTTTTGGCCAAAATTTTCACACAATCCACGGAGCCTCAGATGTTCTGTTGGACCTGTTGCTAATGCAAAGGTGTGACATAGCCTGGTTGAGTTAGTGAACTTTAATGTTGGAGAGGGAGTCATCAAGGCAGAAGAGGTGGGAGTGGGAAGGGATCAGGCCCTCCTCGACCTTCACAGCAGAGTGTTATGCCAAGAGACGTGCCAGTGAGCTCAGGGTCCTGAAGGAAACAAGTACAATCCAGTGTTAGTTCAGCCAGCCAGCTCTTTATTCAAATTCAGTCAGTGGGCAGATATTGGCCAACATGTTCCCAGGGAATACTGTACTTATGTATCTGTGTCAGGAAAAAATGTTACTATGTTTCAAGCAAAGGTTTGCATGTCGTGGGTGCATACATCAGGTTTTCCTTGTTCAGAGTTGCAATTCATGCTATTTTTAGAAACTTGAAATACATACAAACAAAAATAAATAGCTATTAGGAAGAGAAAGAGGGCGCAGGTATTCAAGTTTCTTTCTTCTGTTTACCTGGATGTTGTCTTGTTTGGATTATACAGTTTGCAAATAGCTGAAAGCTCAATTCCACTGGCTGAAACCCATAGACATTTTGTCTCTCAGAACAGAGTGTGGGAATTCCTGGGCCATCCAATCCTAACAGGACTCTGTGCTTCCACTGCAGCAGGCATGGGTTCGATGCCTGGTTGGGGAACTGAGATCCTGTGTGCCGTGTCATGTGACCAAAAAATAAAAAGATCAAAGAGTCTGGGAGTGGGCACTACAGGGCAGGTACAGTGACGAGTGACACCATGGGAGACCCAGGTTCCTTCCTAGTTCTCACACTGGCATCTTTAAGCATAAAGATGGCTTTCGTCCTCATAGTTGCTTAGTGGTTGCTGTGCCGTCACGTCCAGGGCTGAGAGGAAGAAAACTGTGAAGGAATTGTTGGGGAAAAAAATACCTTGGCAGCATTGTCTTCCCTGGGACTTTATGTACATCTCATTGGGCAGAACTGCATAGGAAGCTGGGAAATAGAGTATTTTTAACCCCAGCTTGGGGTTCTGTTAGGAAGAAAGAAGAGTGAAACTGAACACTGGCTGTTATGCAGCAAACAGAAAGCAGTACGTGGGTAAGAGAGGGGGAGGCAGGAGGAGGGGTTAGAAGCAGCGAAGGCAGCAGAATGGAGCTGGTGCGGGTGGGTCAGCTGAGGACAAGGGGGAGGGGACACGGGCAGGAGAAAAGGGCACACGCTTCAGCAGAAGTTTCAGGCTGGTGGGAAACTGCATTATGGGTCGGAATAAATGCCAGGGGCTGTATGGAGGGGACTGTTCATTTTTGTCATCGGTCCCTCTGTGCTTCCCCAGTGACAAAGTAGTACTTCCTTGGCGAACAGCTTACCTTTGACTGGTTCTCTTCCAGGGAGACCACTGTAATTTTAGCCACGACATCGAGCTACCAAAGAAGCGAGAACTGTGCAAGTTTTACATCACTGGGTTTTGTGCCCGAGCCGAGAACTGCCCCTACATGCATGATATCCTTTGGTGCCCGCCTTCAAGCGCATGGAGGGTGTAGACCTTTTCTCCTTACTGGTGTTAACAGCTGGCCTTCGCCGCACTCCCATTTGTGCACCGAGGAGGTGCCGAGAGCCCTCTGCCCGTCTCCATCTCTTTCAGCCCTCACCTTTGCCCTGCGACAGGTCTTCTCTTGCCATTCTGCAGATGAGTAAACTGAGGGGTCCATGTTATGTGTTCCCCATACATACACAGTTGACCCCTGAGCAGCGTGGGTTTGAACTCTGCAGGTCCACTCATATGTGGGTGGTTTTGGTAGTAAATACCACAGTACTGCAGGATCTGCAGTTGGCTGGATCTTAAGACACAAAAATCTTAGTATAATTTATAGATAATCTATCCTCCATACTCAAGGTACAGATGGAAAACTGAGAGTGTGGAGGACAGACTATAAATTATACTCCTATATCTGACTGGGCAGAGGGTTGGTGCCCCAACCCCCATGTCATTCAAGGGTCAAGTATATTCTCGAGACCGTGCCATTGCCCGCTGTCTTTCTGAGACTTTTCCAAATGGCTGTGTATCCGTGGGCAGATGATTGAACTTTCACCCTCTTCCTGTTGAATGAGGATCTGAGGACAGGGCCTCAAGGCCTGCGTGGGGGAGCGGGCTGCACTCCAGACAGGCATCTCATCTTGGCTCCGTTGCCAACCTGCTGTGCACAGCTGAACCAGTCACTGCACCTCTCTGGGCTTCAGTTTCCTCCCCTCTGAAACAGAGGGGCTTGGTTTCTGTACTGGGGTGGGTGTCATGAGGTGAGGCAGTCGCCTTAACTTGCGGTGTACGTGATTTCCCGTGTAAGCTGTACCACACGACTGGGAACTGTATCAACGGCGACGACTGCATGTTCTCTCACGACCCCCTGACCGAGGAGACCCGAGAGCTCTTGGACAAGGTAAGGCCCGGGCTGACGGGGACTGGGATGGCCAGAGGCTGTCCAGGGGGCAGTCCTGCGGGAACAGGATGCCAGCTGCGTTGACGTGGAGCTGGGACGAGTTCAGGAGGGAGTGGGGAGGGAGTGCTCCCCTCTGCAGGGAGGATGGGGACGGTCACCTGTGTGTCTTCTCTCTGCCCGGGGTGATGTTCACCGGGGAGCGACTCCCTGAAAGGAATGTGGCCTGGTGTGTCTCCAAACACACCTCCTGATTTCCTAGCTGGCCTTCTGAGAGCCCAGGAAGCATGGAGAGGAAGTGAGGCTTCGGATGGCTTCTGTTTTGATGGAAAAGTCAAATGTTTTTTTCCAAGTCTTTTCTGTAGTAGAAAAGGTACAGGGCATTGGGAGTTCTGAGGGTGGGGGACCCCCTCCACTGAGGTATCAGGGCTTCCTTAACAGCCAGAGGACGTCTGAAACTCATTCTCATGTCCTTTGTTCTCCCTGGGGAGTCAGACTGAGGACTTTGGGGGCCCCGGTTCCTGTTCTTGGTTTCCTGACATCTATAATAGGGTGATGGGCTTCCCTGGTGGCTCAGCTGGTAAAGAATCCACCTGCAATGCGGGAGACCTGGGTTCAATCCCTGGGTTGGGAAGATTCCCTGGAGAAGGAAACAGCTACCCACTCCAGTATTCTGGCCTGGAGAATTCCGTGGACTGTAGGTTGCAAAGAGTAGAATCGACTTTCACTTCACTTCGTCATCGGGTGAATGGGTGTGAGTAGGGTGATTGGGTGTGAGAGAATGTGTTCTCCCAGGTGAAGGCTTTCCCACCTTCTATCTGGTTCCCAGAAGGTTTGGGGCTATTTTTTTATAATGGGAAGAATCAGTGCCTTAGCCAGCTTCCAAGAATCCACCCATTGGTGACTTCACTGTTTAGATGGGGCCCGGGGCTGCCTGAGGGGTCGAGGGGAAACCCTGAACAAGCAGAGCAAGAGGACGTCCACTTCTCACTGGGAGAGCATCAGGGAGAAAGTCCTCATCTTTGGCACACCTTTTGGCCTGTGAGCCTAGGAATAGGGTTTTGTAACTGGTAGCTGTCTAGAACCTGTGAGTCATTCTCAGGGTAAGGAGTGGAAAAAGTAATGCTGGCTTCATTTCTCATTTGAAGAACTGAGTCATCTCTGACTGAGGGCTGCCCCCTCCTGGAGGTTCAGAGTTTGCGCTCTAGACCAATGCTGTCCAAGAAGAACACAGCAGAGCTACATACAAATTTTTCTAGTAGCCGTGTTAGAAAAAAGTAAAAAGTAGCAGATGATATTAATGTTACTGATGTATTTTATTTAATCCAGTATATCCATGTCCAGAGTACCATTTCAGCAAGTAATAAATATATGAAAAAAAAAACGTGATATTTTGTATTTTTTAAAAAATATATACTAAGTCTAAGGAATCTGGTGCTTATTTTCTACTTATAGCCCCATTTCAAGCACCTGGTAGCCACACATGACCAGTGACCACCATATTGGACAGCACGGCTCGAGACACTCTAATGAAAACCCAGAGCAAATCAGAGTGGCACATTTCCATTTCTGGCCATAAACATTCTGAGAGCATCAGTGTCATGCCCTATCTCAAGTCAGGTCTCAGTAGGTTGAAAGTGAGTGTTGACACCACAACTGGAGAGTAGTCCCCATTCACCACAACTAGAGAAAGCCCCATGCGGCAGTGACCACCCAGGGCAGCCAAAGCAGATAAATATTTTTTTAAAAAGTGAGTGTGGAACCTGGAAAAACTATTCCAGAATTGAATTTGGGTGGTCAGAAAGTAAAACTTCAACCTTTACGACGGGCCCAAAGTAATAACCCTGATAAAGGCGGGAGGTCAGCCATCTCCTCCGCTCCTGGACAGAGTTGCAGCCCGACCCCCAGGGGTGGGACCTGAGGCTCCTGGGCCAGCCTTGGGGCCAGGCTGCGGTGCCACTGAAGATGGGGCCTTCACCACCCTCTCCTCTGTGTTCTCTCCCCCTCCCTTTTCTGCAGCCTTGTTTTCTTACATCTCAGTGACATTTCTGTCTGTCCAGATACATCAGCGTCCAGCTCTCCACTCCAGGTTTGAGACATGCCTGCCTTTGGGGCTGTTGGTGATGGTTCTGTGAGAGCGAGCGGCAAGGATTCTTCCATCTGAGATCTCTTGATTAGCGTTATTTTGCCCCATTTGTTTTATTAGTTGCTCTCTTTTGTTCTTGAGCTGCTTGAAAGTAAGTGGGACACACTACAGTTCTTTACCATTAAATCTTGCAGTTATTGATTTATACATACACTTTCACAGTCAGGTTTGTCAAGGTATAGTTTACTCTTTGCTGGAAAATCCCATGGACGGAGAAGCCTGGTAGGCTGCAGTCCATGGGGTCGCTAAGAGTCGAGTACGACTGAGTGACTTCACTTTCACTTTTCACTTTCATGCGTTGGAGAAGGAAATGGCAACCCACTCCAGTGTTCTTGCCTAGAGAATCCCAGGGACGGGGGAGCCTGGTGGGCTGCCGTCTATGGGATTGCACAGAGTCGGACATGACTGAAGCGACTTAGCAGCAGCAGCAGTTTGTATCCAGTTTAAAAAAAAGCCCTTTGAGTTTTGACAGAGAGTCATGTAACCACCTCGCAGTCTAGCTGGAGAAAAGTCACTTTCACCCTCAAGACTCACCCTTTTGTAGTCAGCACCTCTCCTATTTCCAGCCCCTGGTAACTGCTGATCTGTTTTCTGTCCCTGTAGTTTTGGCTTTCCAAGGAAGTCATATGAATAGATTTATATGGGATGTAGCTTCTAAATGTGTGTATGGTTTTGAATCTGGCTTCTCATCCATGTTGTAAGTATTGGTGGTTCATCACTATTGTTCATCACTATTAGTTCCTGAGTACTACCCCACTCTATGGATGATGTGAGACACTGTTTATCTAGTCACCAGTTGAACGTTTGATTTGTTTCTAGTTTAGGGCAGAAGCTTAGAATTTTTAACAGACAGACACGAGCTTATTTCTTGACCTGATGAAGCTTGCCCCACACGTCAGTGTGTGTCTGCCGGTGTGGCAGTCCTTTTCCACTGACAGCATGCGCCTCTGAACTTTGGGAACCCGAGGATCATTCAGAATCAGTTCTGGGGGTGGGGGTGGGTTGTGGTGCCCAGGCAGGGCCTGGTGGTCTGATGTGAGGGCCTCTTTGCTGCACAGAGGCCTGGGAGTCTGTAGGACTAGATGTACCGAGGGACAGCCTGGATGGTTTGGGTTCAGGGTTTCACAGAGAGGAACAGCATCTCTTATGTGTCAGTGTCCGGGCCTCCGATGTGGTTCAGCGCCTGCCCTCAGGCAGCACTCGGGACCCAGGGCGGGTGGTGGGGACAGGGGTGAGCGCAAGGGGCTGGCTGTGTCCCAGCTGGAGTCCAGCAGGTGTTGTGGGGTCTGCACGAGGGGTGAGCGGGGGGAAGTCCTGTAGTGGGAGCCACAGCGAGGTAAGACTCCCTCCCCAAGCACAGGGTGGGCACAGAAGCCCCAACTGCAGAGCGCAGTGGGGAAGCTAAAGGAACGTGGGCGGCCCCAGGAGGTGAGTTTGGGAAAGGGGGCCCACCACGCTGGGGATCAGCAGTACCTTCAGGAGGCTGTCCTGGGGGCCAGCACTGCCCTTCCTTTAGTCGTTGAGTCCACGGTGTGGCCCTGTGTGCTGAGTACTGCGGTCCAGGCCGGGGGCAGCACTGAAAAGATTTCCATGGCCTCGGTCCCCAGCAGAGTTCCTGCTGAGTGCTGGTGTTCTATGCTGAGTGGTGAGGAGACATGTGGCCCTAGTCTTGGGGGCGAAGGGAGTATGGCACATTCAGTGGCTGGCAGTGGTACCCCTCCCCGGGTGGGGAGGAAGCTCTCATTAAGTTTGTACCTGTTTAATGAAGCGCAAGTCCCATCACTTCATGGGAAATAGATGGGGAAGCAGTGGAAACAGTGTCAGACTTTATTTTTTGGGGCTCCACAATCACTGCAGATGGTGACTGCAGCCATGAAATTAAAAGACGCTTACTCCTTGGAAGAAAAGTTATGACCAACCTAGATAGCGTATTCAAAAGCAGAGACATTACCGAATAAGGTCCGTCTAGTCAAGGCTATGGTTTTTTCCTGTGGTCATGTATGGATGTGAGAGTTGGACTGTAAAGAAGGCTGAGCGCCGAAGAATTGATGCTTTTGAACTGTGGTGTTGGAGAAGACTCTTGAGAGTCCCTTGGACTGCAAGGAGATCCAACTAGTCCATTCTGAAGGAGATCGGCCCTGGGATTTCTTTGGAAAGAATGATGCTAAAGCTGAAACTCCAGTACTTTGGCCACCTCATGCGAAGAGTTGACTCATTGGAAAAGATTCTGATGCTGGGAGGGATTCGGGGCAGGAGGAGAAGGGGACGACCGAGGATGAGATGGCTGGATGGCGTCACGGACTCGATGGACGTGAGTCTGAGTGAACTCCGGGAGTTGGTGATGGACAGGGAGGCCTGGCGTGCTGCGATTCATGGGGTCGCAAAGAGTCGGACACGACTGAGCGACTGAACTGAACCTTGATAGGTTTTGCCCACACCTGAGGGCACTGAGTTGCCCCTGTGAGGATCTAGCAGTGCAGGGCCCGACAGCTCTGTAACCACAGGCGGCCCTGCCTGAGTGGGGAGGAGGCTGGGGCAGGGTCCTGTTCAGATATGCTGGGGTCCAGGCTGGAGGCCCCATTTGCACATTGGCCTTCCAAGAGACGCAGGCAGATCTGCGGTGTCAACTTCTGTACAGGATCTAAATCCGTGGGACGTTTCACTTGAATCCAGACTTTGAAACTGTCCCTCTGCCCTATAATAGGCCTTAGGTGGAGCCTGGGGGTCTTGCCTTTGTGGAATTGGTAGTCATCGGGCCAGGAATAAAGAGATACAACTAAATGTAAAATCTTAACAAAGCTTGGGTAATGCTTTGGAGGGAGCTGATGGTGTTCCCATAGTGAATACAGGAGACCAGGCCTGTCACTCTGAACTGATCTTTTAATAAGAGACCCCAGCAATTGGGGGGCATGGAGCCATACATGGAGGGGAAAATGAATCCCCAGACAGAGGCCTGGTCCAGTGAGGGCCCGGTTGCCGGGGGTAATGCTTAGCTGTTGGCGGGACTGAAACACAGGGTTGGCTGCTTAGGCTGGAGGAGTCCGCGCACTGCGAAGCCCTCCGCAGACACCAGCCCTGCTATCAGGTCCCCAGACAGAGGCCTGGTCCAGTGAGGGCCCGGTTGCCGGGGGTAATGCTTAGCTGTTGGCGGGACTGAAACACAGGGTTGGCTGCTTAGGCTGGAGGAGTCCGCGCACTGCGAAGCCCTCCGCAGACACTAGCCCTGCTATCAGGCCCTGCGGGTCCTCATAAGTGCTGGAGGTTTGATTGCAAGTGCGGTGAGGCGCTTAAAATCCAAACAGAACCATGAGCTGTGAAATAGATGACACAGCTGCACTGTGGGTGAACCTGGAAAACTTCATGATACTCAGTGGAAGAAGACAGCCACAAAAGGCCACATATTATAGGGCTTCGTCTGTAGGAAATGTCCAGAACAGGCAAATCCATAGACACACAGGAGGTGGGTGGTTGCCAGGGGCTGGGGGAGGGGAAGTGGGCGTGGTTGCTTGTTGGGAGGGATGACTTCATGGGGGAGTGGCCTCTTGATGGGCGTGGCGTCTTCTGAGAAGGGAGTGGGGAGTGGCCGCTTGACAGGTGTGGCGTCTTGTGGGGGAGTGGCCGCTTGGTTGGCATGGCATCTTAAGGGGAGAGTGGTGAGTGGCCGCTTGACAACATGGCGTCTTCTGTGGGCGTGGCATCTTCTGGGCGGGGGTGGCCGCTTGGTGTGCGTGGTGTCTTCTAGGGGGAGTGGCCGCTTGGTTTCCCGGACCCCCTCAGATGCCCCTGCCAACGCATGAGCCGCTGTCCCCACAGCAGCTGCAGCAGCAGCAGGACATGTACAATAAGAAGATCCCCTCCTTGTTCGAGATCGTGGTGCGGCCCACAGGGCAGCTGGCTGAGAAGCTGGGCGTGAGGTGAGTGCCCGGCTGGCCAGCATGTGGCATCTTTGGAGCCTTCAGAGCCTGTTCGGAGCCCTCCTCAGGCTGCAGCTCCCCCCTTCCTCTGCAGCCCCTCTCACAGGCACCATTGTCTCCTTCCAGGTTCCCTGGACCCGGAGGACCCCCTGGGCCAATGGGCCCTGGGCCCAACATGGGACCTCCAGGGCCGATGGGGGGCCCGATGCATCCTGACATGCACCCTGACATGCACCCAGATATGCACCCCGACATGCACCCCGACATGCACCCAGATATGCCGATGGGCCCCGGCATGAACCCTGGCCCGCCCATGGGCCCTGGTGGCCCTCCCATGATGCCCTACGGTCCCGGAGACTCACCGCATTCTGGAATGATGCCCCCCATCCCACCAGCCCAGAACTTCTATGAAAACTTCTACCAGCAGCAGGAGGGCATGGAGATGGAGCCGGGGCTCACTGGGGACGCAGGTATGCGGGGCTCAGGGTGAGGGCTGGCTGGGGCCTGCACAGTGGAATCTAGTCAGGAAGATTGGGCTTTCCTTCCTTGGTCTTAGTTTTTGAAAACATAAATCTGACTCCATCTCTGTTCATAAGTGGCTGAACCTTTTCAGTGACGTAGGATTCACCACCCTGTTGAGTCTGGGCGGGGTGTTAGCATCACTATAACTCACTTAGTTTCTTGTAAGTTTGCTGGGTGTGTGTGGACTGGGAGTGTGGGAAGTTAGGGGGTGGATGCCGAACGGTGTGAACTTTATGGCTGAGGTGCCCTCCGCCAGTGGCCTGCTTCTGGGTGGTTCTTGGCTTGGAGCTTCCTTGCGACTGTGCTAATTCTATCCCCAAACTGACCATCTTCCTTCCTCCTTTCCTTCCTTTCTTGGCTAAAATGAGAACACATGTTGTTGTCAACCTAAAGGTCCAGCTGTCAGGGTGCTTGAATGACAATGCTGCTTCATAGGAGATGGTGTGTAGCTTTCAGGAGGATAGGAGGCATCCAGGGGGCCAGGCGTGCTTCCAGGCCTGGGGTCAGAGCAGACCTGGACTGCGTTTCAGTTTAGAGAAGCAGACAGGAAACGTGTCAATAAGCGTGCCGCTCACGTTGGCATCGGTCATTGCTGGAAGTGAAGCGGGGCAATGTCTGGGGTAACGTGGAGGCGGGCTGGGAGTGGCTGTGCTCTGGTGCGACACCGCCTGTCCGAGGCTTAAGTGAGAAGCAAATGGGAGAGGGATGTGAAGCGGGAGGAAGGCTTGGCTTGGGGGGAGCTGCAGCAGGTAGAGGTTCCAGCCAGTCACCTTGTTGGTGGACTCCCCAGGTGTTCGTGTGGCTTGGGACAGGAGGACAGGGGAAGGAAGCTCCAGCGCACAGGAGTCTGTGGGCTATGGTGAGATGTGCTCGGCGGAAGAAGGCTGAGGATAGCAGAGGAACACGGGGGCCATGGATGCTCGTAGAAGGATGAGGGTAGCAGAGGAACGCTGGGCCCACGGGTGCTCATAGCAGCTGGAGGGGAATCTGGGAAGCTTGCAGGCTGCCCTGGAGTCACCCTGGGCAGAGGTGAGGCGAGGGGCACCCAGGGTGACTGGGAGCCAGCAGGGTTGGGTGTGGAGGCACCGTGGAGCCAAGGAACCAAGGCGGTAGGGTCAGGTGCGGATGCCTGTGGGGGGCAGAGTCGTTGGCAGGTGCCCACGCTGTCCCTGGGGTGGGAGATGCTGCAGAGAGCCAGGCTGGGAGGAGGGAGGGTAGCACTTGCGCTTTGGCTGCCGAAAGCACAAGGTGTCCTTTTAACACCACGTGGAGTCGACGACAGGCATCAGGGAGCTGACCAGGCTGGAGGTTGGGGTAGAGTTTTCGCTGGTGTCTAGATAGTGTGCGGAGACATAAAAACAGGTGTGTGGGGCAGGGCACCAGGATAGTGACACGCTCTCACATGAGACGAGCAGGTGACCCTGACCGGAGGGATCTCCTCCCCCTTTAAACAATGGATATGAGATGCATGAAGGTCCAGGTGGGGAAGCAAAAAGTCTGTCCAGCTGGTGATGGTATCTCTGGAGTAATTGGCTCAAATGCCCATATTGTGAAATCTACCCTTTTAGCGCCGTTCAGTTGCCTTTAATAATATTCAGTGTTGTAAAACCATCAGATGCAGGGGGGCCTGGGTGGGACGGTTGTTTAAGGAGTGAGGCTGTGGCCCAGAGCAGCCTGGCCCACCGAGTTCCCATGTTCTGAAGTTCAGAGGCTGGAAGAAAGTGGCTTTTCACATTTTGCTTTATATGATTATGTAGGAACTATTTATCTTTCTAAAAAAATTTAAGCGTTTGACTCCTGGAACTTTAAATTACAGACTCCCTTTCTTGGTAGAGCTGGCTGCGTTTCAGCTGCTCAGTAGGGGCACTGCACGCAAGGTGCAGATCGGGGCTATTTCATCATTGCAGAATGGCCTGTGGGCAGTTCTCACTGGACTCTCTCCAACACACATACACAGTCTCTAGGTGCTTCATCGCAGACCTCCACATGCTGTTCCCCTCATCCTTGACTGGATCTATCCTTAGCATTTGCGAAGGGAGGCATCTAGTGCCGGACGCTGCCCATCCTTCAGGAGAGATGGCAAGCCCTTCCGCCTGGTGCTTCCTAGATGCTGTGTTGGAGAAACACCCCCACCCACGCCGTCCCCTTAAACGTAGCAGCTGCCCAGAAACATTTGTGGAAGGAGGATTTGCCCGGCAGCCTCTGGGTGGACTTGTAGCCATAGCAACGTTTTGGTGTATTTTCTTCTTTTCTTTATGGGTCTTTGTTTACTGGGATTGAACTCATAATATGAGCTTACTGTTAGATTGAGTGTTTTTCTTTATTTATTTAAAGAGACTATAAGATTAATGCTCATCAAAAGTATTTAAAACAGATGGGAAATGTGTGGAGTAAAAAAGTGAACGATGCCTCAACCCCCTCCCCCAATCTCATTCTCCCTGCTCTCATTCCCAGAGGGTCTGTTCTCTGTCTTTTCAAAGCCTTTTCTTTGCGTTTTATAAACATTCGTACGCCGTGCAGTCCTGTTCTTACCTCATGAGCATTTGCCCATGTCACTAAACCTCACCGTGAATCCCATTCTCGGTGGCTGCGTCCTAGTTGGGACCTCCCCCTCCCCCTTTGGCTGCTCCGTCCCCTACTGCTAGGGCCCCTCCCGGGAAGGGTAGGAGGGCGTAGGCTGTGCATTCTCACCCATCGCCATCAGGGGTGGTTTTCCAGCTAAGGGCATGGGTGGGTCGGAGTTGGTGCCGTACGGCCCTTCCCGACATGAACGCTCGGTTCTTCCCTGCCACAGAGGACTACGGGCACTACGAAGAGCTGCCGGGGGAGCCTGGGGAGCACCTCTTCCCCGAGCACCCTCTGGAGCCAGACAGCTTCTCTGAGGGAGGGCCCCCAGGCCGGCCGAAGCCGGGCGCCGGTGTCCCCGACTTCCTGCCCTCGGCCCAGAGGGCCCTGTACCTGAGGATCCAGCAGAAGCAGCAGGAGGAGGAGAGAGCGAGGAGGCTGGCTGAGAGCAGCAAGCAGGACCGGGAGAATGAGGAAGGCACGTGTCCTCCCCCGGGGCAGGGCTCTCAATGGGCGCGGGCCGTGGCCACCCTGCGGGGAGCGGTGGGGTGTGCCTATGTCCGGGGTCTGCGTCGGACAGGAGCCTGTGGCCGGGAGGACCCCTGCGGAGAAGGGCAAGACCCTGGTCCCGTGGAGAAGGGCAGTGGGCTGGTCCCTGGAGGAGACTACACCCTCGTGGAGGAGGTTGGAGGGAGATGCCCAGCCCCTGTTCCCAGACCATGTCCTCGGGAAGCCCAGAGATGAAAGCAAGTCACTGACACAGACCAGTAACAGTCCCCACCTCAGCTGCTGAGTCTTGTGGGGCCGAGTGGTGCCCTGGTGGCATCTGCTCCGGGGGGAAAGGGGCAGGCAGAGAAGGCATCTGGAGCCTGCAGCCAGGAGCCGGGGAGCAAGTGGGGCAGTGAGAACAGGGGACAGTCCCCTTCCCAAGGTCTCCGACTGCACTTGCCGAGAAGGTTGGACATGGGCCAGCTGCGTCTGCTCACTTGGCCCCGCCTCTTACCAGCTGGTGACCACCTGCCCTGGGGCGCGGGAGCACTGTGAGGGGTCTGGGAGCCCAAGCTCAATGAGAGCCCAGGCAGCGACTGCTGCTCATGGGCACTTGGAGTGGGGTCTGCCGTGGGGGGCGGTCTGAGTCTGCCCAGGTGAGAAGGCAGCGCTGGAGCCCAGGGCTTGGGAGTCTGAGCTCAGGCCTGGCTTTGTCCCCGATCTCGGGGTGCTGTGTTGGTGCCTCTGTTTTCTCATCTGTCAAATGGGCATGGTGACAGCGCTGTATCCTAGGTGGTTGTGGCAAATAAGGCAAAGGCCTTAGCTCGGTGCCGGTGCACAGGGAAGGGTCCATCCGCGATAGCCAGAGACCTGCCGTGCTCCGTGCTTGGCCTGCCTGAGCTCCCTGGCTCTTCGTCCCGTTCTGTGGTGGGAGGGTGAGCAGCAGCTGTTTTAAGCGAGAGAAATAGAGGTTCTGAGAGAGAAGAGGCGGGAAGCAGGCTGCCGTGGGATCCAGGAGGGCTGGTGGCGGGTGTGGTGACCACTCACCGTCTCCCTGCGCCTGTCTGCTCGCTCGCAGGTGACACCGGAAACTGGTACTCAAGCGACGAGGATGAAGGTGGGAGCAGCGTCACCTCTATCCTGAAGACGCTGAGGCAGCAGACGTCCAGCCGGCCCCAGGCTTCTGTTGGAGAGTTGAGCGGCAGTGGGCTGGGGGACCCCCGCCTCCAGAAGGGACACCCCACAGGAGGCCGACTAGCTGACCCCCGCCTTAGCCGGGACCCCAGGCTCTCCCGCCATGCCGAGGCTTCCAGCGGGTCAGGCCCAGGTGACACCGGACCCTCTGACCCGCGACTGGCTCGCTCCCTGCCCACCTCCAAGCCCGACGGCGGCTTGCATTCCAGCCCTGCCGGTCCCGGGGGCTCCAAGGGGTCTGGGCCACCCCCAGCGGAAGAAGAGGAAGGGGAACGAGCCCTGCGGGAGAAGGCCGTCAACATTCCCCTGGAGCCGCTCCCTGGGCACCCACTGCGGGACCCGCGGTCACAGCTGCAGCAGTTCAGCCACATCAAGAAGGACGTGACCCTGAGCCGGCCCAGCTTCGCCCGCACTGTGCTCTGGAGCCCCGAGGACCTGATCCCGCTGCCCCTGCCCAAGCAGGAGGCGGCGCCCCCCGTGCCTGCTGCCCTGCAGTCCTTGCCAGCACTGGATCCCAGGCTGCACCGCGCTGCCGCCTCGGGGCCCCCCAATCCCCGGCAGCGCGCGGGCAACTCCGCAGATGCCGGGTCGGCTGGCTCCAGCCTGCCTGACTTTGAGCTCCTCTCGCGCATCCTCAAGACTGTCAACGTCACCGGCTCCTTGGCCACCCCTGGCTCCGGCGACAAGCCCAGTGACCCCCGAGTGCGGAAGACGCCCACCGACCCCCGGTTGCAGAAACCCACAGACTCCGCCACTGCCTCCTCCCGAGCGGCCAAACCCAGCCCTGGCGAGGTGCCCTCTCCAGCTGCCAGCCCCAGTGGGGAGTCCTCCCCGCCGGCCACTGCCCCCTACGACCCCCGCGTGCTGGCAGCTGGCGGCCTAGGCCAGGGCGGCGGGGGCAGCCAGAGCAGCGTGCTGAGCGGCATCAGCCTCTACGACCCCAGGACTCCCAACACGGGGGGCAAAGCCACAGAGCCGGCCGCCGATGTGGGCGCCCAGCCCAAGGGCCCCGAGGGCAATGGTAGGAGCTCTGCTGCCGCCAAGGCTAAGGAGCCCCCGTTTGTCCGCAAGTCCGCCCTGGAACAGCCTGAGTCCGGGAAGCCCGGGGCCGACGGCGCCACGGCCACAGACAGATACAACAGTTACAACCGGCCCCGGCCCAAGGCCGCCGCGGCCCCCGCTGCCGCCGTGGGCACCTCGTCTGCAGAGGGCAGCCTGCCCCAGCCCGGCGTGCACAACCTGCCCGTGCCCACCCTCTTCGGGACCGTGAAACCGGCACCCAAGACGGGCTCCGGAAGCCCATTTGCTGGCAACAGCCCAGCCCAAGAGGGTGAGCAGGACGCTGGGTCCCTGAAAGATGTGTTTAAAGGCTTCGACCCCACCGCCTCCCCTTTTTGGGTGTTCTTTCTTTTCTTTCTTCCTATTATTTTCTTTTTTCCTCTCTCTCTTTTTTTTTTAAGTAGTATCTTCTTTAAAACATATGAATTGTATATAACCATCTATAACTTCTGGTCAGTGCTGCGGGGCTGCTAGGTGCCCGCCGACAAAACCTCCACGTGCATGTGAGCAGTCGCGAGTCCCCTGGGCCTTAGCCCAGCTGGCACTCCGCCTGGCCTGGCCAGGCCCGATTTTCAGGGACTCCCTTTAGGACTGGGGCCCCAGTCTGGCGGCTGGGGGTCTGGTGGGTTTTCTGGGCAAAGTGGGGCCCCTCCTCCTTCTCCCGCCCCGCCCCGCCCCCCAGGACGAAGGGAGCAGCAGGCGTCAAGAAGGCACGAAGTGTTGCGTGAGCAAGAGGAGCTGGAGCCGACGGCGGGCAGGCCCCGCGGGGAAGCAGCTCTAGGCATTTCTGCGTCTCCTCTGCAGCATGCAGGCCATGATGAGCCGCTTCAGGGGCCAGTGGAAGCGAGGAAGTATCGAGAAAGAAGAGCCTTTGGAAGCTGCCTGGGCCAGGAGAAACAAAGTCCTTTCCCACTGCTGTCTCGTCTGGATTCACCCGCAGGGCCCCCCTGCCCCCACCCCGCCCCCCTCCATCCAGAGTTCACCGGTGAACCCGTGCCCACCAGCCTGCGGCAGAAGACTCTGGGGTGAGAGATGGACCTGGAGTCGGCAGGGCTGGTGTGGGGCAACGGCCCCACAGACTGCGTGCTTTCCGTCAGTATTAGCCCCTGTCCTGTTGTGTCCATGCCTTTCTCCCCACGTGCCGGGCTCTGTCCTGGGCCCTGGAAGGCAGAGCACGTGCGCGGTGTGCCGGCCCCGGCCCCTCTGGGGACAGCTCAAGGATCCGTACGTGGCCATGCCACCATGCTCCCGATGGAGGGAGCCGGGGTGGTGGTCAGCAAAGCATCGCCCTCTCTCCACACCCCTTCACAGCATACCTTCAGGGCCCATGGTTTTGGTGTGTTTGATTTTCTTCCAAGCCAAAGGGCATGGGTTCAGAGGCACGTGCAGTGTTGGCTTTATGGCCACGTCCAGGAAGGGGGCCTGAGGACACAGTGGGAAGCTGGTCAGGGCCTGGAGGGTGACTCGCTGTGAGCGGGGCAAGGACCCCACAGCCCGCGTCCTGCTCTCCTCATGCATCCGGCTGAGCTGGGAAGGGAGCCGAAAGGGCTGCCCTGGGCTCCACAGCTCCCCCAGGACCCTGGCTGAGCTCCCATCCTGTCCACAAAGCTCAGAGGAGGCCCACCTTGGGAACTGGACACGGTCTGTGCCCACACCTGCCCGCTCTCTCCTGCCTCGCTCCTCATCCTGACATCTCAGCCCCCTCGCTTAAGGGCCTTGACTCTTCCTGCTAATAATGAGGAAGCCTGATGTCCCAGCCAGCCAGAGGGTTACCCCTCCCACCTCCCTGGGGTGGGAGGTTAAAGAAGGTCCCACACCCTCTCCCCCAGAAAAGGAATAGTCTAGAGTTTGGTGCCAGAAGCAAGGGCGGGGGAGGCACCCCCACAGGGTCAGTGCGCCATGATCAGGGTGGTTTGGTTTGTGTCTTTTTTTTTTTTTTTTTTTTTTTTTAAACAATCATTAATGAGATTTTTTTCAGCCACCAGTGTTGGCCTCGAAGCAGAGGGGCTGCAGCCCCTGGTTTGTAATATAAGAAAGAATACACAGTGTGGCTGTGGTTGGGTGTTGGGTTGTTTGGTTTTTTCTTCCCCCTCCTTTGAGAATTTTATTTTGTAGAAGCAAAATGAAATACTTTTTTAAAACTGAAATCTGTGGATGAATTAGAAGCTGGAACCCTCCTCTTGGAATATTCAGCCTAAGAACCTCATGGGACTATGAATTCACCCAAAATTTTCATTTGCCATCAGGCCGAGCTTTTAAAGAAAAAAAAATTGTTCTCTAACCAGGATTGTAACAAAAGTGTAAATACTATTTCAGAGTTGAAAGTTGACGGTGCAAATATGTATATAATGTACTGTATTTTTACAATAATCGTCGCATGACTCTATTCCTCCCCCTTTTTGTACTCCGTATCTGTCTTCCAGAAACACCACCTGTCCTTTCTCCTGTGGTCTCTTAATCCAATAATTGTATTACTGCCATTAAAGGATGCAGTTATTTTAAAAAAAAAAAAACACTACGGATGTTGTCTCTCTGTGCTGCCCCCAGCACCCCTTGCCCCAGAAATGACAAGGGGGTGGGGGGCGCAGCCTTGAAACGAGAGTCTGTCATCAGCGGCCAGTCAGTCCCCGGGTGGCGGTCGCAGTGATGCTGTGGGGATGGCACCTCCAGACAGCCTCCACTTCTCCCGGCTCCAGCTCTGGACCCCGGCGACCCACGCGGATCACGGAAGAGGCCAGGGATGACCTCAGGACCATGGGGCTGGCGTAAACAGGGGCCCTAACTGCTGTAGATGGAACGTTTGTGTCGCCTCAAAATTCCCCGGTGGAAATCTGTTCACCCAAGACAATGGGGTTTGGAGGTGGTACCTTTGTGAAAGGGATTAGTGCCATTTTAAAGGAAACCCCACAGAGTATCCTCACCCCTTCCATTGTGTGAAGGTGTGGCGTGAAGACAGCCATCTGGCAAGAGCGTCTTCGCCCAACACTGAGTCAGCTGCCACTTGACCTTGGACTTCCAGCCTCCACAACTGTGGATTTTAGTGGACTCAGAGACTCCCCTCTTGCTAACCTGGAGTCTGCCCGAGAAAGCCATGCTCCGCGGGGGATCAACGGGAGCAGGACTTGGTCTGGACAGTAGCCACGTCTTCTCGGGACTTAACTTGGTTTCTGTGCTTTAATGGGCCTCTCTTAGTTTTCCATGACAGCCATATAAATTATACAAGCCAAGTGGTTTAAATCAGAAACTTAGTGAAAAAAAAAACAGGAACTTGATACCTTACAGTTCCGGGAGTCAGAAGCGCGACATGAGTCTCACTCAGCTAAAATCAGACTCGCGGGGCTTCCTGGTGGCTCGGTGGTAAAGACTCTGCTTGTCAACCCAGGAGACACCGGTTCAGTCCCCAATCCAGGAAAATCCCACATGCCAAGGAGCAGCTAAACCCATGCACCACAAATTATTAAGACTGTGCTCTAGAGCCTAGGAGTTGCATCTACTGAAGTCCAAGTGCCCTAGAGCCCCAGAACCTGTGCTCCACCACGAGAAAGGCCACTGCAAGGAGAAGCCCATGCACTGAAATGAGAGAAGTCCCTGTTCGCTGCAACTAGAGAAAAGCCTATACAGCAATGAAGAACCAGCACAGCCTGAAATAAATAAATGGGGGTCCAGTATTTGGAGTAATTCATCCAGGTTGAGTATGGCCGATTTCACCTGTAACTCAGGACTCCCCCTCAGCTACCTTCGACAGGCAGGAACCCATCATCCCAGGTAAGAGGGTTGGTAGGGCAGGTCCAGGCTTGGTGAAGTCCAGGTGAACTCTGAATTCACCCAGGTTCAGCCCCTCTTCCACACTGCTGGTCTGGGACGCAGCACCCCTCCCCTTGTGATGGCAAGACGGCTAGAGGGTCTCCCGCCTTTACCTCCCCATGCAGCCAAGCACAGACACAGAAAAGAACCTTCCCATGTATCTATGCGCCAGGTTCAAAATTGAGGAGTATGACAAAGCTGTAAACTGACTGTCACCTCACTTATTTAAGTTATATGCAGAGCACATCATGCGAAATGAAGGGCAGGATGAATCACAAGCTGGACTCAAGATTTCCAGATGTATCAACAACCTCAGAAGGCAGATTTTACCACTCTCATGGCAGACAGCAAAGGAACTAAAGAGCCTCCTGATGAGTGAAAGAGGAGAAGTGAAAAAGCTGGCTGAAAACTCAACAAAAAGCAAAGGTCGTGGCATCCAGTCCCATCACTTCATGGCTAATAGATGGGAAAAAAGTGGAAACAGTGACAGATGTTATTTTCTTGGGCTCCAAAATCACTACAGATGGTGACTGCAGCCATGGAATTAAAAGACACTTACTCTGTGGAAGGAAAGATATGACCAACCTAGACAGTGTATTAAAAAGCAGAGACATCACTTTGCTGACAAAGGTCCATCTAGTCAAACCTATGGTTTTTCCAGTAGTTATGTATGGCTGTGAGAGTTGGACCATAAAGAAGGCTGTGCGCTGAAGAACTGATGCTTTCAAATTGTGATGCTAAAGGAGACTGCAAGGTAATCAAACCAGTCAATCCTAAAGGAAATCAACCTAGAGTATTCAATGGAAGGACTGATGCTGAAGCTGAAGTTCCAAAATTTTGGCTACTTAATTCGAAGAGTTGACTCATTGGAAAAGACCCTGATGCTGGGAAGAGTTGAGGGCAGGAGGCAAGGGGGGCAACAGAGGATGAGATAGTTGGATGGCATCATCGAATCACTGGACATGACTTTGAGCAAACTCCAGGTGAAGGAGCGGGAAGTGTGATGTGCTGCAGCCCATGGGGTTGCAAAGAGTTGGACACGACTTACCGAGTGAGCAACAAGGGGCAAGGAACTGCTTCCCAGAAGTCCCTCAGGCTTCCCCTCAGTCACTTTGGCAGGCTCAGATTGTGTGCTCCTCCCTACCTTGGTCCACAGCAAGAGAGCAGCAGAGGTCTCACGTCTGGTTCTTACGCATCAAAGATCCAGCATCCTTGGCCAAGCACATGGCTACTCGGAAGGTGAACGTGCTCGTGGGGCTCGTGCAGGGGGAAGATGGTGCAGGAGTTGGAAGCTGCAGTGGTGATACAGGCATCATTCAAGTGTAAAGGCATGGACCTTCTCCAGACCAGATCCTGTGCTCGGCACCAGGCTCTAACAGGGATGACCTGTTGGCTGGAGTGAAGTCTGCAAAGAGAAGGCAGATGGCACCTGGGGCTTGGGAGGTTGGCAGGCCCTGGAGAGCCTTGAAGGCTGTGTTCCAGATACAGGCAGAAAAGAGCTTGTATTCAAGTTGCTGTTTAGTTGCTCAGTCGTGTCCAACTTTTTGCGACCCCATGGACCGCAACCCACTAGGCTTCTCTGCCCATGGGATTTCCCAGGCAAGAATACTGGAGTGGGTAGCTGTCCCCTTCTCCAGGAGATCTTTCCAACCCAGAGATCAAACCCAGGTCCCCTGCATTGCAGGCAGATTCTTTATTGCCGAGCCACCGAGTAATGACTCCCAGGTCTCAGTGGCTCATCCACAGGTCAGCAGGGGGCTCTGCTCGTCACAGGCACCCAGGGACCCACATTGGCTGAAGCACCACCCCTGGGACAACTTGGCAATGGTGGGGGAGGTGGAGAAGAGCCCACCAGCTCTTAAGTGCTTCTTCCCCACAGTCAAGGACTTCAGTACTGCTGTTTCCTTAGCTAAGCAAGTCCGGAAGCCAGCCTCACTTCAAGGGCATCAGTCAGTTCAGTTCAGTTGCTCTGTCGTGTCCGACTCTTTGCGACCCCATGGACTGCAACACACCAGGCTTCCCTGTACGTCACCAACTCCCGGAGCCTGCTCAAACTCATATCCATCCTGTCAGTGATGTCATCTAACTATCTCATCCTCTGCCGTCCCCTTCTCCTGTTTTCAATCTTTCCCAGCATCAGGGTCTTTTCCAGTGAGTCAGTTCTTCTCATCAAGTGGCCAAAGTATTGGAGTTTCAGCTTCAGCATCAGTCCTTCCAATGAATATTCAGGACTGATTTTCTTTAGAATTGACTGGTTGGATCTCCTTGCAGTCCAAGGGACACTCAAGAGTCTTCTCCAACACCACAGTTCAAAAGCATCAATTCTTTGGTGCTCAGCTTTCTTTATGGTCCAACTCTCACATCCATACATGACTACTGGAAAAACCATAGCTTTGACTGGACGGACCTTTGTTGGCAAAGTAATATCTCTGCTTTTTAATATGCTGTCTAGTTTGGTCATAGCTTTTCTTCCAAGGAGCAAGCGTCTTTTAATATCATGGCTGCAGTCACCATCTGCAGTGATTTTTGGAGCCCAAAAAAATAAAGTCTGACACTGTTTCCACTGTTTCCCCATCTATGGTGATGGGACCATAATCTTAGTTTTCGGAATGTTGAGTTTTAAGCCAGCTTTTTCAAGGATATCAGGAGATGCATTTCCACTGTGTGTCCAGGAGGCGGCGAGTTGGAAATATTTGGAGACCCAGCACTCCTGTTTTCCACGTCAGCCCCAGCCCTCCAGCCCCAGTGCTCCCACGCATCCCTCATTGTTTGCAGGTGCCGTGCCGCGGGCCACATCGCCAACTGATGAGGTATGGTGGCCTGGATCCCTCGCTGCAGGGAGCGTCATTGTCTTAAGATCTGAGGTGCTGCGTCTGGATATACGCCCCCGGGTTTGCGTGGAGGCCACGCCTCTACTGCCTGCTCCAGCCAATGAGTGAGCTGACAGGGGCGGAGGGTAGGGCCCAGGGATGAGGGTTGGTTGGGCGGAGAGAGGGAGAAAACTGGCATCTCATCATCTAAAGACCCTAATCCTATTCGGTCAGGGCCCCACTTTATGACTTTATTGAACCTTAATGACTTCCTAACTTCCTGAAGTTAGGGCTTCAGCATATCAATTTTTGGAAGACAATTCAGTTCATAGCACCCACTGTATCCCTTCTAGCTTATCTCCAGTAGCGCAGTGAAAGGCAAAAACTTTCACATTCTTTATTTCTTCTGGTGGCTACTGTGTTTCTCTCAAGATACGTCAACTTTAGGTACTTCTTTTCAACTTCCTGCTCCCTTCCCTCCCCCTTACTTGCAGGCTGCTCTTCGAATTTTAAATACCAGGACGTCTCATTCTCCGAGTCATTCTCTGAACCAGCACTGCCCCCTAGAATGTTCCACAGTGACGAAAATGCTCTCTCTCCATGTCGTCCAATATGGCAGCCACTGGGCACACGTG
Organism: Cephalophus harveyi; assembly: GCA_006410635.1. Classification (NCBI taxonomy): domain Eukaryota; kingdom Metazoa; phylum Chordata; class Mammalia; order Artiodactyla; family Bovidae; genus Cephalophus; species Cephalophus harveyi. The sequence continues at coordinate 189,801 of SJYT01021743.1, read as the reverse complement.
GCCACTGAGCACTGAAACTGGGGCCAGTGAAACTGGGGCGCTAAATTTTCTTTTTTGGTTAATATAAGTTTGGGGCTTCCCCGGTGGCTCAGTGGTAAAGAATCCACCTGCAATGCAGGAGACTGGAGTTCCGTCCCTGAGTCAGGAAGATCCCCTGGAGAAGGAAATGGCAACCCACTCCAGTATTCTTGCCTGGAGGAGGAGCCTGGCATGCTGCAGTCTGTGGGGTCACAAAAAGTCGAACACGACTGAGTGACTAACACACACACACACACACACACACTCCATGCTAAACCCTCACTTTATATGGAAAGAAAACCAGACAGGAAGCTAACTCACCTGGGGTCACAATCAGTCTTAGAACAGACAGCCGAAATCATTTTAAGGCCTCACACCCTGTCACATATACTAAAACAATAACCGCTAACCGCCCCCCACACACACACACACATATACAGCACGTGAGACTGCTGGCTCTGTGCTGGGTGGCTTTGCATGCATTGAAAAATTTTCACAGCTCCATGAAATTGGTCTTATTATGTTCCCATTTCACAGATAAGGAAACTGAGGCCCAGGAAGACTAATCAACTTGTCCTAGATCGATAGCTGCTGCTGCTGCTGCTGCTAAGTTCCTTCAGTCGTGTCTGACTCTGTGCGACCCCATAGACGGCAGCCCACCAAGCTCCACTGTCCCTGGGATTCTCCAGACAAGAACACTGGAGTAGGTTGCCATTTCCTTCTCCAATGCATGAAAGTGAAAGTGAAGTCGCTCAGTCATGTCCAACCCTCAGCAACCCCATGGACTGCAGCCTACCAGGCTCCTCCGTCCATGGGATTTTCCAGGCAAGAGTACTGGAGTGGAAGATCGATAGCTACTGAGTGGCAAAGTCAGGCTCTAAATACAGACAGTCTGGCTCCAGAGTCATCTTGGGGAGAGAGCAGCTCCAAGGAAGAGACACCAGGGCCATCAGAGAAATCCAGAGCGATGCTCTTCCTTTCCTCTTGATCAGTATCTGATCAGGAAAACTGAAACCACTCCAGGCATTTAAGCTAGAGGAAATATAATTAGGGAATTGGACACCAAGAGGCTGGAAAGGTTGGAGGGTAAAAGAGGCATAATCGGGTTACCACTGATTCGTAGCTGCAGGAAACTGCTAGAATTCCTAGGGTCGGCGTGACAAGAAAATGATGGGTAGGGAGTTCCCTGGCGGTCAGGTGGTTGGGACTCCATGCTCTCACTGCAGAGGGCCTGGGTTCAATCCCTGATCAAGGAACTAAGATCCTGTTCTGTGGTGTCACCTAGAGACTGTGACTACTCTGTTGCTGAAGTAGGAACCAGGCTGGACTCCCGAAGTCTCAGCTTGGCAGCCCTCCCTCAGGGCACTGCCAAAAGCAAGGGGAAAAAAAACTTCTGTGTGTGTGTGTGTGTGTGTGTGTGTGTGTGTGCGCGCGTGCCAAGTCACTTCAGTCATGTCTGTCTCTGTGTGACCCCATGGACTATAGCCCACCAGGCTCTTCTGTCCATGGAATTCTCCAGGCAAGAATACTGGAGTGGATTGTCCCATTACCTCCTCCAGTTTTTATTTTTTTACTGCCTTCCAACTGCCAGAAACAAACAGGAAATCAGCCGGCAAAGGAGACAGAAGAAATAGTTTGCAGGTCTAGCCCCAGATGTAGAGAGGAAGGCATAGGACCCAGTGTGGGTCTAAGACACTGATTGTCTTCATGTCCTGGGGCTGTCCTGGAGGGGCGCTGTGAAGCCTTCTGCTGTGTGGGCTGTCACTCTGGCAGGGGACCCAGCCCTCACTTTGCTGTGTCCTCAGAATCACAACCCAACTATCTCGGAGGCTCAGCAGTGAAGAGGAGATGGGACAAGCTGGTAGAGGAGAGAGGGAGATGACTCCTTGCCCCTAAGCCCTGCTTCACCCTCCCTTTCTTCCTGGCATGTCCCAGGAATTATCAGAGCGGGCTCTGCGTCTTCCCTGGAAGGAACTCTCCTTCACTCTTCCTGACACAGCTCACTTTATCCAGCCTTCCGTCTGTGCTTCTCATACACCTCATGGAGACCTGATGTGTCTTCATGAAGGGCCTTGTTAAGACAAATAGCCAGTGCTCCATGCCAGCGGGCATCTAAGTGCCAAGAGCACAGACCATATCTCGTGGAAGATGAGCCCCAAGCCTGGAGAGGGAGTGAGTGGTTGCATGGGTGTTCCGGAAAGACACAGCTCTCTGATCTCCTGCCAGGTGTACAGGACATAGGGTTGCCTTGTACAGTTGTGCAGGTTTCTCACTGAACAAGGACATCACAACTAAAGGGGGCTCATTTACATGGAAATCATAGGTTTGTAAACTAATGACAGTTTTCTAGCAAGTGGCAGAAAAGGTCTCTTGTTCTAACCAAATTAATGTAGCAGGACAGTTTCTCAGGTGAGTGGAGATCCCCCCAGTGGCTCAGTGGTAAAGAATCCCCCTTCCAGTGCAAGAGACACAGGTGACTTGAGTTCAATCCCTGAATTGGGAGTATCCCTGGAGAAGAAAATGGCAACCCACTCCAGTATTCTCACCTGGAGAATCCCATGGACAGAGGAGCCTGGTGGGCTACAGTCCAAGGGGTTGCAAGGAGTCGGACCTGACTGATCAACTGAGTGTGATGGACACAGTAAAGGAGAGTCTTGATCCTTGGTGGGTTGGAGGCCAAGGAAATAGGAGGGAAAGGAAGGGACTGTGTGAGGGAACCCCCAAGAATCCCAGAGGAAGACACAAAGGTGGAGGGAGGGGCAGTTTGGTGGCGTAGACATGAGGTCAGAAAAGGGAGTTGCTTTCAGCAGAAAGATGGATGTACAGTTCAGCGGGGTCTGAAGGGCAGGGAGAACAGAAGTCCCATCCAGAGCCTTCAAACCCCTCCATCTCGTCTCCTCACATCTCTTACTCCAACAGCTGCTTCACCAGAAGTGGATGGAAGGTCAGTGTCCACCCAGGGGTATCCAGGTTCGGAGAGGCATAGGACACTGAAGCTGTGGGGAACGGAAGAGGTCTGGGGACACTGGGAAGGGCCCCAGCTGCTCCTGTGGCTTGGCCTGCCCAGACAGTTCTGCTTTCAGAATGATGTTTCTTGGGAAACAGGTGAAGGTCCTCAACAGGCACAAACTTCCGGTTAGAAGATGACTGTGTTCTGGGGGCCTAATGCATGGTGAGTCCGGGTAACAGCGCTGTATGGTACACTTGAAGATGACTAAGGCAGTAGATTTTTTTTTATATATCTACTTATTTGGCTGCACCAGGTCTTAGTTGGGGCACACAGCATCTTTGATTTTTGTTGTGTCACGCGGGATCTTTAGTTTCGGCATGTGGGATCTAGTTCCCTGACTAGGGATTGAACCCGGGCCCTTCTGCATTGGGAGTGAGGAATCTTAGCCATTGCATCCCCAGGGAGGTCCCAGGACAGTAGATCTTAAATGGTCTCATCACATGTTAAAAGAAACAATGGTACCTATGTGAAGTGAAGGAGGTGTTAGCTAACCTTATAATGAGGTATTCACGTTTCAATATATATTGCATATCAAATCATCACTTTGTGCATCTTAAACACAAACTTATTTGCTAATTATATCTCAATAAAGCTGGGGAAAAGAAACCCAAATGACACTTCTGTCCTTCCACTCAGCCACCCCAGCTTACAAAAGCAATCTTCATGGTAAAATCTTTTGAAAATTCCCCCCAAAATGGGAAGAAGAAAATAAGTATCATCCAGAATCTCGTAGGGGCTTTCCTGGCAGTCCAGTAGTTAAGACACTGCACTTCCACTGCAGGGGCCACGGGGTTTGATTCCTGGCTGGGGAGCTAAGATCCTCCATGGCCAAAAGATAGGGGGAAAAAATTACCCAGAATCTCATAAACCAAGTTATTCAGATTGTCACAGGAAGACCTGATCCTTCATGTAGAAAACCCTCACAACCCACCACCTCCTCTTCTCTGGGTTCATCTCTTCACTTTCTGGAATACATCCTTGAAGTTATTTTTACAAGGAAGAGAATACCTAGGTGTGGGAGGATATAATGTGGAGAGGTGCCATTTAGCCAAGAAAAATACTATATACCAGCAGTAACCAATCAGGAAATTAACAGAAAAATCAGATAAGCTTCCCAAGAGCAATTAAAAAACCAGGAAGTAGCCAAATGAAGAATGCCAGAGAACTTTATGGAGATGGCAAATAAAAACAACTCTGGACTGAGATAACTTTATTCAAAAAGCCCACTTGCAGTAAGGAGAATGCTCTGAGCTCAGAAATATGCAAGCTTCTCAGAATCAAACAGAAAAAGTCTTTGCTTGTCTAGGGTAAGAGGGGTTCCCCATAAAGGGGAAGTTGATTAGTTGAGGAAAAGTAACCACGGTGGTTGGCAAAACACTCAGGAAGTGTGTCTTCTTCCGGTCAGCGGTTCTCAGGAGAAGCTGACCAGGGGCCCCGTCCCACTTTTCAGTCCTCAGGAGGCGAGGGAAACTATTTGAGGGCCAGTGGGGAGAAGAGAAGCCAGACTTAGGCTTGCTCAAAGCAAAGCAGAAGGTGAGGGATGAGCCGTGAACACCTGGTTGGACAAAATATTGAAATCTTGTTCAAGGACGACCTGCATAAATGGCTGACCTATGGGTTTCACAATATGCCATGCAATCCGCCTCCACGTTCTGAAATGGCCTGCCAGCAAAGTTGATTCTTTATCTCTTGTTTACCTCTTTGGTTCATTGAATTCACTATTGTGTCCAGAGATGGTGGAACAGTCTCTGGAGTCTAATCAGTTCTTGATACAAATGCATTCTTTTAAAACAAATTTTAGGACTTCCCTGGTAGCTTGGGGGTAAAGAATCCACCTGCGGATGCAGGGGACATGGGTTTGATCCCACATGCTGCGGACAACTAAGACCAGAAGCCACAACTATTGAGCCTGTGCTCTAGAGCCTGGGAGCTACCACTACCGAGCCCACATGCTCTAAGTTTGTGCTCTGCAACAAAAGAAGCCACCACAATGAGAAGCTTGAGTACCACAGCTCAAGAAAAAGGCCGAGGAGCAGCAAAGACCCAGCACAGCCAAAAATAAATAAATACAATTATTATTATTTTTTAATTTAAAGAGAATTCCCGGTGGTCCTTTGGTTAGGACTCTGCCGAGGAGGGCTCGGGTTCAATCCCTGGTCCAGGAACTAAATTCCTAAAGCAAAGTGTTGCAGCAAAAATATATATATATATATATATTTAAATGGAGCTATAATTGACATAGAATACTGTATGAGATTGTGTTGTAACTATGATAATTTGATACACAGTGATCTGTACATACAATTACACATTGCAGTATGATTACTACCACTATCTTTGGAGCACCTCCATCGCTTATGTAATTATCATTTCTTTTCTTGTGGTGAATAAAAATATTAATATATTCACTGTAAAAGGCCACCAGTGCCTGGTCCCACCCTCCAGTCCACAGGTCCTGGTGGCGCGGCTCCAGAGTGGGGCTGAAGGATTAATGTTTGTCTTAACCAAGTTCCTGGATGATTCGTATTAGAACCACTGATCTAATCACAAGTGCAGAGGCCACTGGCCAGCTCTGTCTCTTTAAAAAGGATTTTTTTCTCTGCTCTGACCCTTTCTGGTATTTAATTTCTCCCCCTCTCTCAATCTGCCTAAACCATCTCACCAGCCAAGAATGTGAGTAATGTGTTTCAAATATTTTCAGTTCCTATTTAAGCCCATTTAATGCTTGTTCACTGCCAGCAGGCAGACTATCTTTTGGACTATCAGCCTATTTGAACTCCCTCCCCTAGTTTAACCCCCAATCCGTCTCTCCCTCCATAAAATCCAAGCTCTCCAGTGGGAGATGAAGGAGCAGAGGGCAAGAGAGGCCTGGCCCAGCAGGTCTTGTAGTCATGGTTTTGGTAGGGGGGCTATGGCAAGCTGTGGAAGGTCTTCCCCCTCATGGGAGGGTTTAAGCTGGGAGAGACATCACTAGATGCTCATTTAAAACATCTGGGGAATTCCCAGGTGGTCTAGTGGTTAAGACTCCCTGCTTCCAATGCGGCACGCTCGAGTTCAGTCCCTGATTGGGGAACTAAGATCCCACATGTGTGATGAGGGAAAAAAATAAAAAAAGAGGAATCCTACAGAAGTAACTTAACTGGGTGGTTTGGGCTCGGGGTCTCCCATGACCTTAGGATGAGGCCGGGATCACCTAAAGATTTGATGGGGGGTGGAGGGTTCACTTCCAATTAAGTTCACTCGTGTGGCTGGCATGCTGGATGTTTGCAGGGAGCCTCAGTTCCTCTCCAAGTGAGCCTCTCCACAAGGCTGCTTGAGTATCCTTGAAAAGTAGTAGCTAGTTTCCCACAGAAAAGGTGATTCAAGAGAACAAGGTGGAAGTCATAAAGAACCTAAAATATCCAATCTTGGAAGTCACACTGTCACTTCAACAGCATTCAACTGGTCACACAGACCAGTCCTGATTTGATGTGGGGAGTGACTATATACAAAATGTGAAGATCATTGGGGTCATCTATTCTTTTAAATTTACTTGGCTGCAAGAGGTCCTAATTGTGGCATATGGGATCTTATTCCCTGACCAGGGATCGAACCTGTGTCCCCTGCATTGCAGCGTGGATTCTTAACCACTAGATCCCCACGGAGGTTCTGTGTGTTTCTTTTCATTAGATGCACTTTGTAACCTGCATCTTGTAACGTGTTCAAAATAAATAATATTTTTAAATTAAAAAAGTTATGCCGCGGGAAAATATTCAGTGCCACTGGTCAATGTTCATTATTGACTGTTACATGAAAAAAATTAAGTTGTCAAACAAGTCTTTTACACCCGTCTAGAAAAAAGACGGGATAGGAATACAACAAAATATTACCAGTAACCGCTCATTGGTGGGATCAGTGATGAATTTTACTTTCTCCTTTGGAGGCTTCGAGATTTTGCAAATGTTCTACATTAAGTACCACGAGTTTTGATTTTTTGGGCTTTAAAATTAATGTTATTAACAAAAACTACAAGTCCCGATAGGCATTGCGCCTCCAACTTCTGAAGACAGGCCTTCCCCCGATGCAATGAACGCTGGGATTCGCAGTCCGTCCCCGAAGCAAGGTGGGACGCACAATACCGGCACAGATGACAGAGGAGGGATCACCACCATTTCGACCAGTGGACAGTGCGCACTGGTCCTGAGTGGCGCACGGAAAACCAATAGATAAGCGGCTAAGCCTGAGTGACGTGTACTTCAGCCTACGGGCGGCCCATGGGGCGGGGCGGGCCTCGGCGGTCGTAGTGCGAACCATGGGAGGCGGCTGGTGGTGGGCTCGAGCCGCCCGCCTTGCCCGACTCCGCTTCCGGGGGGCGCTGCTGCCACCTCCGCGGCCCCGGAGCGGGGGCGCCCGGGGGTCCTTTGCCCCTGGCCACGGCCCCCGCGCTGGGGCTTCGCCGTCGCCCGTGTCCGAGCTGGACCGCGCAGACGCCTGGCTCCTCCGGAAGGCTCATGAGACAGGTCTGGGGCTTGAGCCTGGATGGGAGATGGGGTTCCGCCTAGCCAACCTGCCCGCGCGCACGAGTGGAGGATGGGGGTGGGATTTCTGCTGGAAACGGGGCCCGAGCTTAGAAGGGAGAAGGGCTTCCGTGTAAGTGCAGGGAAGCGGCTGGCCGTAGGAGCGCAGTCTGTGCGCACAGGAGAAGGGCTTGCGGATGGGACGGTGGGTCTGGTTTATGGGATGCAGTAGGAATTGGAGAGGTTGGTCGGGCCAGGACAGGGAGCCTTATCCAGCTGCGCTGTCTAGATGGGAGAGGCTTCCAAAGAGGGCTATGGGCGGGGGAGTTGAATGCAAGAGGGGCCTTGGTTGGAGGGGCCAGTTCAGGTTAGGGAACCACTCTGCATAAGGCGGGAGCGTAGAGCCCCACAGAAAAGGAGGGAAGTTCCGGATTGGAAGAGGGAACAACCAATAGAAGAAAACCTCTCGACTGATTGGAGGGCGTGGTGCCCCCTGGTTGTAGGGGGCGGGGCTTCACGTGGGCATTGGCGGTCCTGATTGGAGAGGAGGTCTTCTAGGTACATGATGGGATAGGGGTGGGGGGATTGTAACCCGACCAGTCCCGGCTAGTGGCACACCAGGGACTTGAATGGATGTGAATAACATCGAGGAGGAGCATACCCACTAGCAGTGAGGTTTCAGAAAGCTGAAGGGGAAGCTGGAGAGAGGCCTGGGAAAGTAGGGGGGTAACAATTTGTTGGGGGATCTGAGAAAGAAGTGGGGCGGGGCGAGCCCATGGGGATACACGTGTGGCAACGACGTTGACCCAGATGACCTCTTGGGATCTTTCTGTCCTCAGATTTGTTGTTGTTCAGTCGCTCAATCATGTCTGACTCTTTGCGACCCCATGGGACTGCCAGCTGGCCAGGCTTCCCTGTCCTTCACCGTCTCCCCAAGCTTGCTCAAACTCAAGTCCTTTGAGTCAGTGATACCATCCAACCATCTCATCCTCTGTCACCCCCTTCTCCTCCTTCCCTCAATGTTTCCCAGCATCAGATCCTCAGATACAGGTTCTGCAATTTTGATCCTAAATCCTCCTCAACTCATGTCTTGCATCTTTGGTGTTGCAAAGTTTGGGGTGGGGAGGGACTCGGAGATGGAGACGTGAGAGGGCTTTGAGCAGATAGACTTTGGTAGGTGGGCCGCCCGGACAACGTGGGGATTTAGGGCTACACAGTGTGGTCGGATGAAGAGGCACCCCTCGGTTGGACTATCCGGGCTAGGGGAGTGGGGACAGGGTTTGGGCTGACGCTGACTTTTCTGCCCTGCCGCCACCCCCAGCCTTCCTCTCGTGGTTCCGCAATGGCCTCCTGGCATCGGGCATCGGGGTCATCTCCTTCATGCAGAGTGACATGGGCCGGGAGGCCGCCTACGGTGAGTGTAGAGCCCCCGCACCCCGCAAGCTAGACTCTGTCCTGCTCCACCCAGTCACCCCCCCGTAGTAAATGAACCCCTCCTGCTTCCCCCACCAGAAGCGCCTCCTTCATTTGTGTGTGTCCTCCTTCTCCCCACCTCATCGCTACCTCTTGGGCACCGGACCCACCGGATGGGGTGGCTCAGGGCAGGGCTGTGGGTCCATGCCCTTTCCAATCTGACTTCTCAGCAAAGATGCGGGTCCCTGTCTCAGCCCCTCATGGTGCCCCCACTCCCATCTTATCTTTGCTCTCAGGCCTCCCCGCTCCAAGCCCTGGCCACCCCCTCTGATTCCCTCTCATGTCCCCAACCTTGGCTCTGTACCGTCCCTCACCCTGCCCTTGAGTGTGCCCTATCCCCTTTCTAACGCCACCTTGGGCCCCCAACCCACCTGGGTCCCCAGGATCGGGCTCCCTGACCCCAGCCCCCGTCTCTGTCCCACAGGCTTCTTCCTGCTGGGCGGCCTATGCGTGGTGTGGGGCGGCGCCTCCTACGTGGTGGGCCTGGCGGCGCTGCGGGGGCCCATGCAGCTCTCGGTGGGGGGCGCAGCCGCGGGCGTGGGGGCTGTGCTGGCCGCTGGCCTGCTCTGGGCTTGTGCCGTCGGCCTCTACATGGGCCAGCTGGAGCTGGACGTAGAACTGGTACCCGAGGATGACGGAACTGCAGCGGCCGACGGGCCTGATGAGGCGGGCCGACCTCCACCTGAGTGAGCCACGGGGAACTGGCCGGGCGCTGGCCAGCCCGGCCCGGAGGACCGGGACATTAAAACCTGAGCCTTCCCGTGCTCCAGATTCC
>SJYT01021743.1:8083-179763 GCA_006410635.1 Cephalophus harveyi | reverse complement strand
GGGGCAGGTGGGGACACATGGAGATAATTAAGGAGGAAGGAGAGAAGAGGCGCTCCATGGCCACAGAGCGGGAGCAGGCATTTAATTCACAGGGACCGAGAGCCCTGCCCCCTGTCCCCTTGGGGTCCCCACCCGTCCTCCCGGTCCGGCCACATGGAGGGCTGTCCCAGTCCTCAGTCCCCCTTCCGCTGCACCCTGGTGCCCAGGGCCCCCGGGTAGGGCAGGCCCAGGGCGGGGTAGAAGGCCTCCGGGAGGGCGGGGCCTGGGGCCAGCCTCTGCAGGTGTGGGTACGCCAGGCCCAGCTCAGCAGGGCCATAGCGGATGGTGCCTGGAGTGCACAGGCCCCGCAGGACTGGGGGCAGGAAGCCGGTGTGCAGGAGGGAAGGCGAGGGGTCCCCAGGAGGCGCCAGGCCCCACGGCCCCACCAAGTCCTGCTTCAGGGCCCCCGCCCGGATAACGGACGTGAACTCGGACCTCGTTGGGGCCAGGTGGCCCGACGGCTCCTCATCCTCACTGTCCTCTGGGTCTTCTGTCTCCCCGGTGGTGGGCTCCACTTTGATGGGTTTGCCCCGGGGCTGGGGGACCTCGTCCTCCTCCAGGGGGGCGGCCTGCTTTCCTTCCACTGGAGGCTCTGGCTCTGCAAGAGGAAGATTCGGAAGGGTGCCATCCTACTCATCCCCAGCCCTCAGCCTTCCCATCTGTAGAATGGGGCCACGCTCCATGGTCCAGACCCATGGGTCTCCGCTGGGGCGATTTTGTCTGGAGGCATTTTTGGTCGTCACTACTGGGGAGGAGGATGCGCCTGGATCCGAGGAGGTGGATGTCAGGAATGCTGCTAAGTACCGTACAGCAGGGCAGGCTGGCCCCCACCACAAAGTATGGCCAGGCCCCAGAGGCCCCGGTCTGTACCCAGGCCATCCAACGGGACGTCCCGTGAGGATGAACATGTTCCATATCTGCACTGGCCACCTATGGCTACTGAGCTCTTCAAATGTGGGGAGTACGACTAAGGAAATGGAACTGAAACTATTTATGATGATTTTGTGCCACACTGCGTGGCCTGTGGGGTTCACCAAGTGGGTATTAAACCTAGGCCCGAGAGTCCTAACTCCTGGAACTCCAGGAAACTCCTGGAACTTGAACTGTACTGTTACTGTAAATAGCCTCCACACTGGACAGCACAGGTCCCAGAGGCCGCTCAGGGCCTGCCCGGGGCTGGGCTGGGAGGTGGGGCTCACCTGTGGGCTCTGGCTCCGGGCTGGACGTGTCCTCATGGGCCACACTGGCCGGAAGCTGGAAGGCGTCCAGAGGTGTCTCCTCCCCCTCGGCTTGGCTGGGACAAGACATGAAGTTGGGAGCTAGGGGCTGAGGCCACCCAGCCTCTGGGGAAGAGAGTCTTCCTCCTGTCCACCAGTCTTTTGAGTAGAGACTTCCCCTCCCCCGCTGAGAGCAGGCACCTACCCAACTGCAGTGACTTGGAACCCCGCCCCCACCCGAGGCACTCAGGCCTCATCATTGGACCCCAGATTCCAAGTTGGTGTCTAGACCAGCTTGGCCCTGTCTCCTGAGGCCAAACCTCTGCAGCCCGTGGAAGCCTGGATGTCACCCTAAGTATCCCCTTGGGCACTGCATCCTCATCTGACCTCAGCATCCTCCTTCCAAACCTGCTGCTCCTCCCAGAGACCCAGGCCCAGGCCCCGCGAGGCCAGAGATGCCTGCTGGCCGCCACCCCCCTCCACCCATGCTGCCTGGCATCTCCCTGTCCCTGGCTCCCAGCCCGTCTTGTCCCACAGACAGACCTCCATCTTCACGGCAGCCAGAAGGTCCTTCCACAAAGCCGATTTGACTGTGACTGCCTCCAGCTCTAAACCCTCTCCCAGCTCCCCAGTGCCCCACCACCATCCTCAGCTTTGTTTCTGGGGACTCTACTCCAGCCCAGAGCGCTCGCTCCCTTTGGTTCCTCAGCTCGGTCAGCCGGGACACTGAGCCTTGTCTGTGCTCGGCCCGGAATGTCCCCCGACCTCTAGTTTCTTTCCATCAGTTGTTCTGGCCCTCTCCTGGATATTGCCTGCCATGGCTCCCCAGTGCCCCAGAATCCACCTAGGCCTGAGGCCACTTGGCATCTGTGTTTCTCCCTAGAAGAGACCATCACTTCCTCTCTGCCTCCTGCAACCAAGGTCTCTTCTCCTCCAGGCCTTCACTCTCACTGGACTCCATTCCCCTTCATGTTTTTACCGCCTCACCCGCCTAGACTTGTCTAGCAACCCTCCCTGAGAGCTCCCACCCAAATGGGGAAGAGCTGGCAGAATCTTCTGGAAGGAGTTCTGAGCTCATGGGAAGAGGGGGCAGGCAACCCTCACCTGAGCACATAGCTGACCCAGAGCACGTGGCGCTCTCCAGGGCTCTTCCCACTCACAGCCACGGTGGCCACGGACTGCAGCCACACGAAGCCCCCGGCACGCTGCAGCCAACGGTAGTAACCGGTCATCACCTGGCCCTTGTCCAGCACTGGGCCCAGCCCAGGGACCAGGAGAGACCAGAAGGGATGGGGTGGGGTGGGATAGAGAGAGAGCAAGAGAGGTGGACAGGGAGACAGGGGCAGAGAGGGGGCGGGCGACAGGGAAACAGGAAGGGTGAGATGGTAGGGAAAAGAGAAAGGCAGAGCAGAGAGGGGACAGAGAGAACCCAAGTCAGAAAGACGGAGAGGGAATCTGGCATCGAGGCCCCTGGAGTTTGAAGGCTGGGTCAGGGAGACCCCAGTCCCCGTAAATCCCACCCCCCGCCCAATTCCTGAGACTTTGCTCAGGGACGACTCCCTTGCTGCTCATCCTGTGATGAGCTGGCAGCAGGAGAGACCATGGGCAGCCTCAAAGAAGGACTTCCAGGGAGCAGGGCGGTGGGGTGCTCAGCTCTAGGGTGAGGGGTTCTCACGGTCCAGGTGGCTTTGGCGGATCCTGGTTGCATCCTGTCCATGGACAAACTGGTAGCAGCTGCGGCCCACTAGCTCCGAGGGCCCCAGGTCCATGTGGTCGCTGACCCTGAGGGCAGGGACCAACAGAGAGGTGGGGAGAAGGGGTCCGTGACCATGCGATGGGCAGAAGGGGGCAGGGTTGGTTCTGGAGTCACTCAGCGCCCTAACCCTGGCTTTGGCGTGCTCCGGGCTTAGTTTTTCCCCCTTAAAATGGGCGGGAAAATATTTAAAATAATAGTGTCCCCGTCTAGGGCGGCTATGGGCATTCGAGCAGATGGCATTCCTGGGTGTGGGTTGGCCCCGGGCACTCCAGCGGCCCCTGAATGGTGGAAATGATTTCGCTATTTATTGATAATTTCCCTCCCATTGCCTGGTGCGGGAAACAAAGTGGATGAGAGACCAGCGGATGGGAGACCAGTGAGGCAGAAAGAAATAGGATCAAGAACAGCTGAGCTCTGCAGGAGCGTTCAGCGAAGGGAGGACTTGGCCTGGGAACAGAACACGGCCCCGCCTCCTCCCCACAAGTCCCGCCCCAAGGCCCCGCATCGTCCCCGTAGGCCCCGCCCCATCCCCGCAGGTCCCGCCTTCACTCCTCTTCTAAGCGGTCCTCCGCCGCGTTCTCGCTTCCCGCCTCTCCCCAGGGCCGCAGCCTCCTGACCCCTGGCCTCTCTGACTCCCCGCCCACCTCCCTCTCCCGTGCGCCCCCATCGGCCCACCTCTGACCCCAACCCCGGTACCTGCTCTCACAAGCAAGGATGGTGAGACCCAGGCTGAGTCGGAAGACGATCATGTGTCCGTGCAGCGGCAGCTCGGCCAGTGGAGCTGGCGGCAACGTGTGGCCGAGGGCCACGAGGCCCAGGGCGCGGGCCCGAAGGCGGCCGGTCACGTGGATGACCTGTGTCGGAGGCGGGGGCAAGGCGGGGTCCTTGGGGCGCGGGGACCACAACCTGGCCACAGAGCCTGGCTCTGACCGTCGCTCCCAGGCCCTGGGGCCCAGGGAAATAGCTGGCAGGAACACAGGGTGGGGGAGGGGACGCGGGAGGCAGACGCTGGGCGCGGAGTGCTCACACCCACCTTGTACCCCGAGGCCTTGACATGCAGCCCCCTCTTGGTGAGGGTGGATTTCATGCGGATGAAGAAGGAGCGCTCCTGGACCCGGGAGGACGGGGATACCTCGGTGGGACTGGCCTCTGGGGCAGAGCGTGAAGGAAGGTTATGGGGTCCGGAAGCGGACACACACAGGCCACCCCCGCCCTCTGCAGACAGAGGGTCATGACCACAATCACTGTGACACACCTGATGGATACTAAGCTCCCCTCCTCCCCGGCAGCCAGCCCCTCTTTCTAAAGCTCGGATCTGACCCTATACCTCTGCTCTGAGCCTGCCATGGCTCCCTAGTACCCTTGGGAGAAAGCCCAGCTCCTCACCATGGCCTAAGACTGGCAAGCACTACCTTCTAATGACATCACCTCTAGCCACAACCTCCAGGTCTCAGTTCAGACATCTTCGCCTCCAGGAAGTCCTCCCCAACCCCCAGGCTGGGTCAGCTGCCCGCTCTGGGGTCTCTCCTACCCCAGCCCTGCCCACTCTGGGTCCTCAGTCTGGGGATCCTTCCGTCTCCTCCACTGGACTGGGAGCCTCGGGAGGGTGGGGCTGGGGCTCTAGCCACTGCTGTGTCTCCAGCCCTACCCCACGAAGGGCTGAGCACAGAATGGGGCTCCGGCTACCGGAACAAATAAGCCTCACAAATACAGATTATTCTATAAACCCCGTGAAGCAGTCTTATAAATAGGCTCACACCCAGATAACCCTGTCTGGGCCTCAAACTTGCCAACAGTCCCACACATGTCATAAACATCTCCCAAGCTTGCAATCACTGCTGATAGTTCACATGATTTTCCTTTAAAGCAAACCCCATACAAGAAAAGCCTATTTACGAGAAAGACAACCTCAGTCCCCCAATATCTCAGAGCTAAAAGGAACTTGCAGGGTAGTCTCCAACACCCTCCCTCCCCAACACGGAGTGGAATTTTCCACTGGAGAGAAGGGTTAGAAGCACAAACCCTGCAGTCAGACAAACCTGGGCCAGAGTCCAGCTCAAACACTTACATCTGAGTGACCTGGGACACTTAACTCAACCTCTCTGTGCCCCAGGTTCCTCCTTGGTAACATGGAAATCATCAGTTTCTGCTTCTGAGTTTGTGGTTGGGATTTAATAAAATTATGTCCTTAAGGGCAGCACGTGTAAATGCCCAATAAGCACGCGTTGTAAATAATAACAACCCACAGGCACCCGCCTCCACTCTGCAATCAGAGGGGGTCTTTCTAAAGCTCCGATCTTGGGGATTCAGGCATACTTAGGGAGCTTAGGTAATTTTAGGGAACCACGTCTCACTGCTTCAATTTAGACTCTGACTCATTCTACAAAAACTTGCTTTGCACAACTCTTAACAAGAGTGTTTTTGTTTAAAGAAGACATATTTGGAGACATTGTACCCAGTATCCCTCAGGCCTCTTTTTTGGGAGGCCCTGGGAATTACCGATCTCAGGCGTATCCGCAAGCGAAGAGGAAGATGAGGAGGAAGAGGAAGAGGAGGGGACGGAAGGCGGGGTGGGGGGTCCGGGGGTCGGGGCCCGCAGCCCCAGTTGCTCCAGCACCTCGGAGTGGTCCCCAGGATGGATGTAGTCGAAGACGCTGCTGCCCGTCAGCTCCACCTGCCGGCGAAGGCGGGGAGTGCAGGGGACCGGTGAGGGGAGCGCCGTCGCTAGCCCGCCTTACAAGCGTGTCTCATGCCAGTCTTGTGTTTTCATTAGAAAAATAAAAATTACTTAAACTTTTTAAAAGGAGAACATAAACTTAGGCTCTTCCCGTTTCCTCTCACTTCAAACCCAGAGATTATTGCGGATTTTCTGCCCCTACCCCTGCTATGAAGAAGCTGGGGGGAGGGGACTTCCCCGGTTGTCCAGTAGCTGAGACTGCGCGCCCAGTGAGGGGCACCCAGGTTCGTTCCCTGGTCAGGGAACTAGATCCCACGTGCCACAGCTAAGACCCAGTGCAACCAAATAAAATAAAATAAAAGAAGCTGGGGGAGGGGTTTGGAACGGGGGTGTCGTAGTGGAAGGCGGGGTGGGGGGTCCGGGGGTCGGGGCCCGCAGCCCCAGTTGCTCCAGCACCTCGGAGTGGTCCCCAGGATGGATGTAGTCGAAGACGCTGCTGCCCGTCAGCTCCACCTGCCGGCGAAGGCGGGGAGTGCAGGGGACCGGTGAGGGGAGCGCCGTCGCTAGCCCGCCTTACAAGCGTGTCTCATGCCAGTCTTGTGTTTTCATTAGAAAAATAAAAATTACTTAAACTTTTTAAAAGGAGAACATAAACTTAGGCTCTTCCCGTTTCCTCTCACTTCAAACCCAGAGATTATTGCGGATTTTCTGCCCCTACCTCTGCTATGAAGAAGCTGGGGGGAGGGGACTTCCCCGGTTGTCCAGTAGCTGAGACTGCGCGCCCAGTGAGGGGCACCCAGGTTCGTTCCCTGGTCAGGGAACTAGATCCCACGTGCCACAGCTAAGACCCAGTGCAACCAAATAAAATAAAATAAAAGAAGCTGGGGGAGGGGTTTGGAACGGGGGTGTCGTAGACTCTGTTTACCCAGTTCCTGCTTACTCACTCTCATCCCCATACAGCAAACAACTGCGCCCTGAAATGACTCACAGGATGTCCCAGCAGGAATGGAAATCAGGACACAAGCAGTGGAATGGCTTTCAAACTCTTTAAAGTGTTAGAACCTTTTAATTAGACTTTTCCATTCAGTTCAACCCTCAGATTTCTCACAGCGGCCCCTCATCTCCACATGGTCCCAGAGCCGGCAGCCACCTTCTCCCTATGTGTTCCTCCCCAGAGCCCTCCCTGGTTTTCTTCCTTCAGTCCTCACACACATACCCCTCCATAAGGTCCTGCTCGGACCATGGTCCTCCTCTGCTTAGAAACCTCCCATGCTCCCACTGCCCCTGGGTTTGGGGGTCACATGCTTCCCTCTGTTCTCATTAAGCACCCCCCACAAGCTTCCAGCCTTCCCTCCACTCATATCCTTCCCTTCCTCTTGTCCATATTCCCCGTTCAAGGTCTTCCTCTTCCAGGACCCTCCCTCCAACAACTCACTGAGGAGCTGCTCACAAAAGCCAAAACCAATGCACTGAATTTTCTAAATTTGCCATTTGTCAAAATCTCTGTAAAAATGCTAAAAGTTGGCAGCAATTTGCATTGATTGGATTGGCAAGACCTAAGATGCCGCAAGGAGCCAGGACTCCAGGGATGGGGGCTTTGGGCTTCTCTTTGCCCTCCTTTCCCTCTCAGACACCAGCTTCAGGAGCTGGAGCAGAAACAGTGGGTTGAAATCAAGGCACAACGCAAACCAGTCAACTAAGATGCTCCCCCAAATCCTCCAAGCTGGCAAAACCCTAGTCCTCCCAATATGAATGGCTGGAATCCTTTACAAGTGTTAAGAATAGAGCTTCCTATTCTTGGCTATTCGTGGCTCAGTGGTTAAGAATCTGCCTGCCAATGCAGGAGACTCAGGTTCGATCCCCAGTCCAAGAAGATCCCACATGCTGCAAAGCAGGTAAGCCCGTGCTCCACAACCTGTACTATTCACCACAGGTTCACTACAGCTATTGAGCCTAGGCTCTACAGCCTGAGGATCACAGCTACTGAGCTCCACACGCCCTAGACCCTCTGCTCCACAACAAGGGAAGCAACAGCCATGAGAAGCCGGTGCAGCGCGACTAGAGAGTAAGCCCCGCTCTCCACAACTAGGGGAAAGCCCAGACATGAAGACCCAGCACGGCCAAAAATAAGTAAATAAAGTTATGTGTTAAAAGTGTTAAGAAGAAACACGTTTCGGTAAATATCAGTACATTTGGTGACCACTCACAGGCAAACTTACCTTTCTGCTGATTTGCTTTCTTCAAATCGACCTATTACTTTAAAAACCCTCCTCTGCATTTGGTGTCATGTTGGGTCTCAAGGAACACACTTTGGGACCCTAGGAACCCATCCTTTTTTTTTTTTTTCATGCTGGTTTTGTGAGGCCAGGAGAGAGGAGGGCAGGCAAGGGAGACGGCAGCTGAGCTGGGCCAGGCAGCCTGCTGCGGGCCCCTTACCTGTGAGAGACCCAGATAAATGGAGACCGTCTCTGAGATGTAGAGGAACTTCCCTTCCTGGTTCAAGGCAAACACGAAGCCATCCAGGGACTACAGTGGGGAGAGAGGGGGGGGCGTGGGGAGAGGAGGGCATGGCATCTGTAAGAGGCTCTAAAATCCGGATCTCTGCTTGCGATGGGTTAATCCGGGGTAAAGAATTCCATTGGCCCTAGGGAGGAGGAGGAAGAAGGGGGAGCCCCAGCTGCCTGCCTCCCAGCTCTGGGGCTCCCCCCAGGCTGAGGCTGGAGAGGAGAGTGCCTTTCTCCCAAGTCAGCCACCAGGTGGCAGCAAGGAGCAGCAGGCGGGGAAGGGGCCTCACCTGCAGGATGTGTCCGCCCAGGTGCTGCTCAAAGACCTCGGAGACCAGCGCCACGGGACCCCTGCGGCCTGGGGCTGCCGGGAGAGTGAGGGGTAAGGCTGGAGCCTACTGGTTTGACCCCTGACCTCTGGGAAGACCCCCAGGGAAGCAGGCTACATATCTCCCTCTCTCGTCCCCAGTCTTGAGGCACTGGGGGGCCTTGTCAGGGAGAGACCCAGGGTGTGAGGAGGGGCAGACTGAGACACAGAGACAGGGAGACACCAGGAGATGCAGAAAGGGATCCATTCACCCATTCAGTCCTCCAGCAAACGCCCTGAGCATCTGCCCTTCACTGGGCAGTGCTAGAGACAGAGTGGGTGGTGACCAGGACACCCACCCCTGCCCTCACAGGGTACCCAAGTCAGGGCAGATATCAATGAGCAAGAAACTAACAAATACAGAACTATCATTTGTGACCAGCGCTAGGGAGAATTGAATAGGTGGCATGAAATAAAGAAAAATGGGGTAGGGCCTGTTGAAGCAGGGGCCTTTGAGCTCAGACCTGAAGGATGAGAATGCAGCAGAAAGGAACCAGAAAAAGAAACAGAGAGATAGGGACATAGAGAGACATTGAGAGACAAAGATACAAATAGATGGACAGAGATACAAAGGAATAGAGAAAGAGATGAGGACGTTACAACTCAACAACAAAAGGATGAGGAGTCCAGTTAAAAAATGGGCCAAATCAGGAAACTCAAACAGGGGCTCTGTATCAACCTAGAGGGGTGGGATGGGAAGGGAGATGGGAGGGAGGTTCAAAAGGGAGGGGATATATGTACACCTATGGCTGATTCATGTTGAGGTTTGACAGAAAACAACAAAATTCTGTAAAGCAATTATCCTTTAATAATGAAAATAAATTTTAAAAAATGGGCCAAAGAGGAATTCCCTGGTAGTTCAGTGGTTTGGACTCAGCGCTTTCACTGCTGAGGGTCTGGGTTTGATGGCTGGTCAAGGAACTAAGATCCTGCAAGCTGCACAGCACAGCCAAAATAAAAATCGGGTAAAGGATTTGAATAGACAGTCATCCAAAGATGATACACAAACGGCCGATAAGCACATGAAAAGACGCTCAACATCATTAGTCATTAGCAAAATGCAAATGAAAACCACAAAGAGAGATCATTTCACACCCACTAGGATGGCTAGAATTTAAAAAAAGAAAAAGAAAAGAAGTGTTGGCGAGGATGTGGAGAAATCGGAAGCCCTGTGTGTTGCTGGTGGGAATGGGAAACGATTCAGCCAGTCTGGAAAAATAGTTTGGCGATTCCTCAATAAGTTAAATATAGAATTACTATTTGTTGTTTAGCTGCTCAGTCGTTTCAGTCTTTTGCGACCCCAGACTGTAGCCCTCCAGGCTCCTCTGTCCATGGGGTTTCCCAGGCAAGAATATTGGAGTGGGTTGGGGACCTTCGAGATCACTGACTCCCCAATCTAGGCACAGGCCCCTTGGGGAGTCGTTCTCTGCAAGGTCCAGGCTGGATGTCTGGAGCCCTCTGTTCTTGACTGTTGCGGGGGTGGACAGCCTTTTCTTCCCCAAAGAATGACCATATAACCCAGCGATTGCACTCCTAGGTACATATCCCAAAGAATGGAAAACAGGTGCTCTAACAAAAACTTGGACGTGAATGTTCATAGCAGCATTATTCCTAATAGCCAAAAGGTGGAAACAGTGCAAATGTCTACTAACTGCTGAATGAATAAGTAAAATGTGCTAAATTCATACAGTGGAATGTCATTCGGCCATAAAAACAAATGGAGTCCCGATCCACGCTGTCACAGAAAGCAACTTTGAGAACCATCATGCTAAGTGAAAGCAACTGAACACTGGAGGCTACATAGTGTAGGACTCCATTTATATGAAACATCCAGAACAGGCAAATCCAGGGACAAGAAGCAGATTGGTGGTCGCCAGGGGCTGGAGGGAGGGGCAGGAGAAGCTGGGAGAGACTGTGAACCGCACAGGGCTTTAGGAGAGTGACGAACATGAACCAGATACGCGCTGCACACTGTAAAATGGTGAATGTCATGTTACATACATTTTACCCCAATAAAAATTTTAAAAAGAGAGATAGAGCGATATATAGACACAGAAATTGAGATAGAGATAGACAAAGACAGAGAGACGTGATGAGATGGAAGGACAGGGACTTCCCCCTGAGGTGCAGTGGGTAAGACTGCCCATGTCCAATGCAGACAGCATGGGTTCGATCCTTGGTTGGGGAGCTAGGATCCCGCAAGCCACCACCAGCACAGAACATTTTAAAAATAAAAATAAAGAGACGGAGGGAAAGAAATGCAAAGAGACATACGGGGAAAGTGGCAGGAAGATACAGATGGTGAAGGTGACAGAGGCAGAGACACAGGCCGTCCATCCCCACAACAGTCAAAAGCAGAGGGCTCCAGACATCCAGGCTGGACCTTGCAGAGAACGACTCCCCAAGGGGCCTGTGCCCAGATTGCGGAGTCAGTGACCTCGAGGGTCCCCAAGCATGCCGGCCTGAGGATCCAGGTCTGGTGTCAGTCACTGTCCCCCCAACCCCCGACTGTGTGTCCAGGGACCAGTGCCTTCACTTCTCTGTGCCTCAGTTTCTTCCTCTGTCAAATGGGTTTGCTAAGAGGACTGGCTGATCCGTTAGGGGATGTTGAGCATTCATTCCGCCTAGGGAACAGAGAGGGCCTACCAGGGGCGGGCACGCAGCAGGTGCTCCCGAAACAACCTGGGATCAGTATTAATAGCCTGATTACTATTGTGATTTCCAGACCATCAAAACACCAGGCGGCGGAACGCCGCCCCCCTCCCCGCTATCAGGACGCAGCCCCCAAGCTCCACCCCAGCTTGGCCACGCCTCCTCCCTCCAGGAGCGACCCCAGACACCCTCAAGCTGTTCACACCCTTTTTCCAACCCCCTCCACTCCTGGAGTTCCAGGGACAATAGCTGAGGGGTGGTGGTGGTGATGCGGACCCCTCCCCCGAGATGCAGCAGGAACCAGCCGGGTGACAGGCGGGAACAATGCCGGCTGCTAATTGTCGCAATTTTCCCCTGTCATTTTTGCTAATTCCTTCATTTTCCCTCTCACAGGATCAGCCCAGGTCAGACTGAACGGCTGCAATTAACAGCGTTAATGGGCACGTCGGGATGGGGGTGCGTGTAGCGGGGAGGGCTCAGCCACTCGCTCTTCCCCTATTCTGTCCCCTGGGTCTCTCCCCACCCCTGACTGAAGGGTCTTTGAGGGGTTTTATGGCTCCTAGCCCCACCTCGCCCCAAGTCTACCGACTCCCCGCTTCCTCCTTCTTCCCCCCGTCTCTCCTAGAAATACCTCAACCCCTATCCCTCCCAGATCTGCTCCTTGTTCATGTCCAAACCTCAGCCATCATTCACTCTCAACAAACATTTGCTGCGTTTCCTATCAAGTCAGCCTCCCCTGGAATAAAACTGTCCCAGTTGTCATCTTCCCTCCAAACCAGAGGGGGCGCTGAGGGGCCGAGGGGAGAAGCTAAGGCCTCACCCAGGGGTCCCGCCCCCAACGTCCATCCTCAACTGCCCTGGGGGCTTTGCTGCCCCAGACTAGTGGGGATGAAGAGCTGGGACTTCAGGAACTTGTAGCAGTCTGGGAGAAGGAGCCCCTGCCTTCATCAGAGTGCCTTGCTCCCTGGAAGCAAGCCTGAGGGGCTGGAGCAGGTGCATTCCTGGCGGCGCTTTCCCTGGCTGCATCTGTGATATGGGTCTAGGGCTGGAGCTGGGTGGGCTCATGCATGCACTCGGCACAGCCAGCTGCTACTGCTGCTCACTCCGTCGTGTCCCACTCTTCTTGACCTCATGGACTGCAGTCTGCCAGGCTCCTCTGTCCATGGGATTTTCCCGGAAAGAATACTGGAGTGTGTTGCCATTTGCTTTTTCAAGGTATCTCCCCAACCCAGGGATCGAACCTGTGTCTCTTGTGTCTCCTGCACTGGCAGGCGGATTCTTTACCGCTGAGCTACTGCGGAAGCCCATCCAGTAGGTGAGTCTGTGTTATTCTTCTAGGCATTTCTACGGATAAACTCCACTGCAGGCACCTACGGGGGGGGGTACCTTGCTGTCCACCTTGACCCTCTCTTTCCTCACACCCACACCCCTGTTCTGTAAGTCCCGAGGCTGGCTGGTCACTGCATCTCCTGGATCCCACCACCTCTCATCCCGCCGCCCCCACCCTGGCCTAGCTGCCTCATGTCCAGCTGGATCCCCTCGCTTGCC
This sequence comes from Cephalophus harveyi, assembly GCA_006410635.1. Taxonomy (NCBI): domain Eukaryota; kingdom Metazoa; phylum Chordata; class Mammalia; order Artiodactyla; family Bovidae; genus Cephalophus; species Cephalophus harveyi. Next base: position 167,003 of record SJYT01021743.1, on the reverse strand, counting down.
TGCTCACTGGGCTCCCTGCTTCTTCCCTCACGTCCATCACCTCTGTGGCTCCCATCTCACTCGGAGTAGCCGCCAGAGTCCCTGCCATGGCCCGAGAGGCCCTGCAGGAGCTGGCCCCGACCCGCTGACCTCTCCCCTCCATTTACCCCTCTCTTCCTCTCTGGAGCCCCTGACCTCACCGCTGTGGCTTGCACCCACCAAACTGCTTGCTGCCTGCCTCAGCGCCGCGGCACTTGCTGTTCCCTCTGCCTGGAACACTCTCCTTCTGGCTTTCCTCAGAGCTCGCTCCCTCACCTCCTCCCAGTCTCAGCTCAAAGGTCACCTCCTCAGAGAGGTCACGCCTGCCATGTGCGGCCCCCCAACACCTAGTTCTAACTGCTCCGTCACTCAGTCATGTCTGACTCTTTGTGACCCCATGGACTGTAGCCCCTAGGCTCCTCTGTCCCTGGGATTTCCAGGCAAGAAGACTTGGAGTGGGCTGCCATTTCCTCCTCCAGGGAATCTTCCCAACCCAGGGACCGAACCCACGTCTCTTGTGCCTCCTATATTGGCAGGTGGATTCTTCACTGCTGTACCACATGGGAAGCCCCGACCCAGTTCCGTAGCCGCCCAGCAAATATTTAGTGATCCCTCACTGTGTGCAGGGTCTATTCTAGGCTCAGCAAACAAGGTGTTGTAGGGGAGAAACACAATAAACAAGAGAAGGGGCTTCCCTGATGTCCAGTAACTAAGACTCCAAGCTCCCAATGCAGGGGGCCTGGCTTCTATCCCTGGTCAAGGAACTAGATCCCACATGCTGCAACTAAAAACTGGCACAGCCGAATAAATTAATAAATATTTTAAAAAATTAAATAAACAAGAGAAATAATAAATATGTAATAGCAGGTAACAATAAGTACTATGGAAAGAAAAAAGACAGGAAAGGGAGAAAGGGAGATGGGACATGCCGGGAGCAGGGGGTTGTTATTTTTGTTTATTTGGCTGCACCGGGTCTTAGCTGTGGCATGTGAACTTTTTGTTGCAGCACGTGAGATCTAGTTCCCTGACCAGGGATTGAACCCAGGCCCTCTGCAACGGGAGTGCAGGCTCTTAGCCACTGGACACTAAGGAAGTCCCTTTTATTTTTAATAGTGTGGTTGGGAAAAGCCTGACTGAAAAGCCCACATTCAAAGGGAATGAGGGTTCCTGGTGGAAGCCCAGCAGGTGCAAAGGCCCTGGGTGGGAGCAGGCTTCTCTGAACAGCAAGGTGGCCAATGTAGGGCAAGGGCTTGAAGTCATTCGAGAGGTAGAAAGGTGACGTTAGAGAGGTAGAGGGCAGGGGCCCAGGTTTGTAGCCCACCTCCCAGGGCAGGAACTTTTTCCTGTTCTCTGCGATGTCCCCAGTCCCTAGAACACTGCCTGGCACAGCCGAATCAATGACAATGAATGACTGATAGGAGATCAAAGCTTTCTTCTCTTCAGACTCAGAGCCCCTAGGCTAGACTTCAACATTCATGATCCCATTTTACAGATGGTAGTGTGAGGCCCAGAGAGAGGCCAAGCCCAGCAATCCAGAACCCATCCCCGGAGACCCACACAGATGCCAAGTATGGTGATAGAGAAGGTGGGCTTCCGAGCCAGGCTACTTGAGTTTGAATCTCATCTGAGTTGGCTGTGTGACCTTGGGCAAAGAGGATCACCTCTCTGGGTCTCAGTTTTCCAGTTCTATAAAATAGGGATCAAAACACTGCCTCCCTCTGAAGATTTCTGAGAGAATTAAGCAAGTGAATTTGGATCCAGTGCTCAACCCAGTGTCTGCGGCGTATATTATTACTAGTATTTTTGAGGAGAACGTGGGAGTCTCCCCTTCTTTAGAGAGCCTACATTGTGCTTTTCTCTGATGGCAACTAAGTCACTGGCCTCAGTTTCCCCATCTGAACTGTTGAGGCAGGTTCTTGGCCTCTTGCTGAAGATCCCGGGAGAACAGATGCCTCCATTTCTTAATTTTGGGGGGAACCCACGCAGCTCCTCCCCAGCACACTGCCCTGCCCCGCCTTCCCATCTACAGCAAGGGGGTTGCTAAGGTCGGTGGTCTGCCCCCTCGAATGACCCATCCCGGCAAGCGGGGAGGGGGGGAGTCCGGCCGCCGGCGGGGCTCTCAGCGTCTCCCCCTCCCTTTCTCTCCCCGGGGCTTGGGGACAATAGACAAGATGTTTATCCCCCGCCGGCGCACATGTTGTTCGCGGTAATGACAGTAATCAGCGGCGCTAATGCCGCATTCTCTCCGCGCCAGTCAATTCGCCTAATTACCGCCTGGGATCTGGTCTCGGGGGGGGGGCAGGAGGGGAATTGGAGCCCCTCCAACCCCACCCTAAGGACACTCCATCTTGGGGTAGGGGGGTGGGGCTCAGTTGCCTAGGGTGCCCTGTCCCGGTTACCTGAGACCTCTGAAGAACACGATTCGCACACTTCTAGTAATAAGAGTAAAGCAATAAAACATAAATAGAAGTAATAACAATAACGTAACACTTCTGTGTAATGAAGTCTGAATAATAATGAAAGTAGGTATCTATCTATATATATCTGTGTTTTACATGTTCTATATTTTAACATATTATGGACTGTATTTCGTTATCATGTCTTGGGGAGTAGGATGTCAGCCTGTGCAGGGCAGGGACTTTTATTCAGTTTGTTTCCGGCTGGGTCCAGAGGGCTCAGAATAGTAGCAGGCACACAGCAGATGCTCAATAAACCTGCAGGTACCCATTGATAAGGACTTCCCTGGTGGCTCAGCGGTAAAAAATATAATTTGCCTGGCAATGTAGGAGACGCGGTTCGATCTCCGGGTCGGGAATATCCCCTGGAGAAGGAAATGGCAACCCACTCCAGTATTCTTGCCTGGAGAAATTCCATGGACAGAGGGAGCCTGGTGGGCTACAGTCCATGGGGTCGCTCAGATGCGACTGAGCGACTAAACAACCACCACTTATAATACTAATTGCTACACATTGGCTGTTTACTCTGAACCAGGTGTGTTTAGGGTCTTTATTACCTGGTAGACCTTTTTCTTTTCTCAGCCCTGGGGAGGGGAGGAGCTTCATCATGATTTCCATTTCACAAATGAGGCACAGAGAGATGAGGCGACCTGCCCGGGGGTCACAATGCTGGGGAATGGCCAAGCGGGGACAGGGACCTCGCCATCTTACCTGCCATGTTATCCCGTCCCCCTCCCGCATCCCATGCTGGGAATTCAGACGCCAGAGTCCTTGTGTTTCCTCTGGGGTCCCTCCGATCTGAGTGCGGGGTGTTTCTTGCTCATTAGCGGATGGGAGGCCCGGGCTGGGTCCTCTCTGTCCTGCTCATGCAGCTGCGGGTCTCCTTTGTGAGAATCATGAATCATTTCCTCTAATAAAAATAATAGCCTTACTAGTGGCATGACCCCTGGTACGGCCAGGGCAGAATTCATGAAACCGTCCCTACCTGGTGAGCCCATTTTACAGATGAACAAACTGAGGCTTGGACAGCAGAAGCCGTCTGATAGCACCATACAAAAGGTCTGACTCCAAAGTCTGTACTCCCTTCCTTTCGGGTGGAGGAGCCTGGCCACAGCTAGCTCACAGCTCAGACCCGGGGTGCCCTGCCCGGCGAGAGCGCGCCAGGTCCCCGCCCCCGCGCATGCGCACTCACCTAGGCCCGCCGGCGGCCCCGAAGACCGCAGGCCCCAGGGCGGCGCCCCGAGCGCGGCAAAGCGGCGCAGGCGGAGGTAGGTGACGCTGAGGCGCACGATGGACGCCTTGTCCAGCTGGCTGGAGATGGCTCCGGGCAGAGGGAGTAGCTTGGCCAGCTCGAAGAACTCCAGGTTCTCCTTTCCGCGCCGCGAGCGCGCAGCGTTACGGGACTTCTCCTTGCGCTGCGCCTGCAGGCTGGGCGGGCGGCGCGGAGGGAGCGTCAGGGGGGTCCGGGGACTCCGGGATCGGGGGCGGGGGCCTCGGGAACGGGGGGAACGGGACGTTGGAAGTGAGTTCAACACTCTGGAGGTCGGGACAGAGCCTGAGAGTGACTTCTCTGCCAAGCCGTGGGGCAGGACTTGGGGGTGTAAAGGCTGAGGGGGAGGAGGAAGGAGAGGGGAGCGGTAAGAATATTGGGTAGGAGTCCCGAAAAAGGGGGCTGGGAACCGAACGCCCAGTGTGCGGTGAGTTACAGAACCTCGGTAGAGCAACTCCGGGTGAGAAAGTCTAGCCCGAGGGGGCGGGGCGGAAGGTGAGTGTGAATTCTCTTCGGATCCCGCCTTGGGGCGGGGCCACGGCCCGAGGGGTGGGGCGAAGGTGAAAGTGAATCCTCGTCGGATCCCGCCTTGGGGCGGGGCCACGGCCCGAGGGGCAGGGCTTTGCTCACCAGGGTCCCGGCGGGGCCTTGAACACGAACCCCGGCAGAAAGTCCCAAGGGACGCTGCCGCTGCGACCTCCCCCGCCACCGCTGGAGTAGGGGGCCGCCATCTCCGCGGGGACCCGCTCAGGCGGGCTCAGAGCGGCCTGCGGGACTCGAGAGCGTCTCCTGCAGCGGGAAGGAGCGGGAGGCAACGCTCAGCGCCCGAGAGGGCGCGTGGGACACCTGGTAGGCAAACCAAGGTCCGCGGGGTTGGGTGTAGGGTCCCGGAGAGGAGCTGCCGCGGGAGGCGGCCTCAGTTTCTCCTACCCGGAGGCCAGGCTACACAGCCCGCAGCTCTCACCGTGCCGGGCTCCGGGCGAAGCTCACTCAGGGTGAGGACGTGCCCCGCCGCCGCCTCCCCCGCGCCGCCCGCCAGCGCGCCCGCCTCACGCCCGCGCCGGGCCGGCTCCCGCATACCAATAGGCGCACGCGGCGCGCATACGGATCCGACCGGCCCGCGCGCTGCGTGCCAAGCATGCCCAAGCCGGGCGGGGGGCGGGCGCCTCGCCGGGGCCCAGGCGAGACCGGCTCCAGCCCCCGGAGCCCTCTACCCCGGGGACCTGCTCCCACCACAAGCCCATCCCGGGAGTCTGGTTTTTGCATCTGCGGTACGCCTATTTCCCAGGCTCGGTTAAAGAGATAGGGGCGGGGGGAGGGGGGCAGAAACTAGGGACCCCACCCGATGCTCTTCCCAGGGACCACCCCTCAAACCCTGGGGGTGATGCCACGTGTCTGGGCCGCCAAATGTCCGCAACCACAACTTCCTCCCTGAAGACCCCCGATGCAGCGGCCAGCTCCTCAGCCCCAGGTAGCCCTCAGGATGGATCCAGAATTCTGAGCCCAGGTGTCCTGGTATTCAGATTCCCCAGAACCGGAAACATGTTCAATTAGGTCTTCATTCCTCCAGGGCTAGGCATTCAGGGTCCAGCCCCTCTTCCCATATCCACGCCGCCCCCAAGCCTCCCCAGCCAGGTCCCCCGATGCCCTGCATCTTGGCGTTCAGATCCCCCAGGCCCCTATTTCTCCAAGACCCAACCTCCGTGCGCCCCTACTCTCAGCCCCGGGAGACAGGCGTTCCGCTGCCCTAGCCCCCAGGACACTGGAGTCCCGGTCCCCTTCACCTCCAGGACTCAGGAGTTCTCTGTCCTCTCATACCTGCCCCCTGGCGTCTCCTACCTGCAAGACCCACCGCTTCGTTATCTGACCGCGAGGGCAGTCTCCGGGCGCGGCGTGGGGCCGGCCGGGCGGCGCAGAGGAGCGGCCCCATAGACCCCGGGGCGGGCCGGGCTCGGCGGGGCGCGCGGGCTGTGGCGCTAGGCTCTCCGCGCCCGCCGAGGCCTCGCAGACTTGGATGCGTGGAGACAGCGAGGGCGGGCGGGGGCGGGGCCTGCTGGAGCCCCGCCCACGGAGTCTCCTCCCTTCGGTCCTGCCCCGCGTCAGCCACTCTGATCTTTTCCGCGGTTGTTGTTCAGTGGCTCCGTGGTGTCCCACTGTTTGCGACCCCATGGACCGCAGCACGCCAGGCCTCCCTGTCCCTCACCGTCTCCCGGAGTTTGCTCAAACTCATGTCCATTGAGTCGATGAGGCCATCTGGTCTTCTGTCTTCCTCTTCTGCCTTCAATCTTTCCCAGCATCAGGGTCTTTTCCAATGAGTCGGCTCTTCGCATCAGGTGGCCAAAGTATTGGAGCTTCAGCCTCAGCCTCAGTCCCTCCAATGAATATTCAGGTAGGGGGTTCCAAGCAACGGAGTCCTGGGCTGCTCAGATGTCTGAGCCCCCTTAGCCTACCAGAACGGGAACCTCGAAGTCGGCTTCCCCACCCCAAGAGGGGAACACCGGAGTCCAGGCTCTATCTCTATATACCCCACTGGAAGGAACTATCACCCCATGTTCCCTAAGAGTACTCAGCACCCAGCAGCTTCTCAGGACAAGGAGGGCACCCTGCGCCCGTCTCCTGTAGGGGTGGAGGCCCAGACGTCAGCGTCCCCTCTAGGGACGCAAATCCAGATGTTAGAGACCCTTTACCAGGAGAGAACTTAAGAATGTCAGCGAAGCCATCTGGACAAGAAGGGGACCTTGGGCTCATCAACCGCCCCCGCCCGCCCCCCACCCCTAAAAAAAAAAAAAAAGGAGAGGCACAGGATTTTAGTAGGCCGTAAGAGCACGGGTGTGTGCCTGTTTGTGTGTTTGGAGGGTTCCAGTGACTTCTCCTTAATCTCACTCTTCTCTAGTAAGACAGCAGAGTTTTAGGAAGGGGACTCAATGGGCTCCTGTCTCTTATACACATCTAAGACCAGGATTTGACATCTAGACCTCCCAGGGACTGGGACACAGGTGTCCAAGGAACTTCAGAAATCAGGATCCTGGGGTCTTAGTTCCACCACTACTCCCAAGGGAACCCTAACATTGGAGCTTCCCATTAGACCATAAATGGGAACTAAGGGATTATAGTACCTCCCATAGAGGTGTGGAGACCCAGGTGACCGAGCCAGGTCTTTTCCACTCTGGTAGAAAATACAAAACCTCTCCCTCCCAAGCCCCTTCAGCAGCCTGGCATGGGGTTTCCAGGTGCTTAAGTGCTCCCAGGGGGCTTCCCAGGTGACTCAGTGGTAAAGAACCCGCCTGCCAATGCAGGAGACATGAGAGACTTGGGTTCAATCCCGGGGTTGGGAAGATCCTCTGGAGGAGAGTATGGCAACCCACTCCAGTATTCTTGCCTGGAGGATCTCATGGACAGAGGAGCCTGGCAGGCTACAGTCCATGTGGTCGAGAAGAGTGGAACCAGCTGAACATGTGAGCATGAAGTACTCCTAGGAGACCACAGTGCAACTAATGAAGGTGGGCCGGGAGTCTTAGGGGAGGCGGGTGGGCAGGGCTGGCAGAGAGCTAGGGTCTTCCTCAGGCTGGACAGAGGAACCATGGCACACATCTCTGCACCCTCATGTACACGGGCTGATAGGAACACTTTTTTAAAAAAATTGTTTTTAGTATTCATTTAAAGAAGGCTGAGCACCAAAGAGCTGATGCTTTCAAACTGTGGTGCTAGAGTAGACTCTTGAGAGTCCTTTGGACTGCAAGGGGATCAAACCAGTCAGTCCTAAAGGAGATCAACCTTGAATAAGGTTGATCAATCTTGAATATTCATTGCAAGAACTGATGCTGAAGCTCCAATACTTTGGCCACCTGATGCAAAGAGCCAACTCATTGGAAAAGACCCTGATGCTGGGAAAGATTGAAGGCAGGAGGAGAAGGGGGTGACAGAGGATGAGATGGTTGGATGGCAGCATCAGCTCAAGGGACATGAATCTGGGCAAACTCCGAGAGATGGTGAAGGACTGGGAAGCCTGGCATGCTGCAGTCCTTGGGGCTGCAAAGAGTCAGAGATGACTGAGTGCCTGGACAACAACTGAACAACAATACAAAATTTATTTATTTAGTTTAGTTTTGCCTGTGCTGGGTCTTCATTGCTGCACGCAGGCTTTCTCTAGTTGTGCTGAGCAGGGGCTACTCTCTCTCTAGTTGCAGTGCACGGGCTTCTTGCGGTGGGTGGCTTCCCTTGTTGTGGAGCACAGGCTCTACAGCACAGACTTGGTAGTTGTGGGGCACAGGATTAGTTGCTCCAAGATATGTGGGAGGCGCTATAATCCCTTAGCGCTCATTTATGGGCTAATGGGAAACTCTGATGTCGGGGTTCCCATTGGCGCAGTGGTGGAGCTAAGACACCAGGATCCTGGTCACTGAAGTTCCTTGGACACCTGTACCCCAGTCCTTGGGAGGTCTGGAGGTTCAATCAGGATAACCACACTGAACAATTTGAGAGCTAATCTTTTATGTGTGACGTGGGCACTCATTCCTGAGACCATCTCAGGGGGTCTATGAGGTCACATTTTCATACCGAGACATTTCCTGCCTTTCCACTTCCTTCTCCATGAGCGTCCGGTGGTGGGGGAGGTTTCAGAGGCTCCCTGGCCTGTGATATCACAGCAGACCCCAGGTATAAGCAGCAGAAGTGTCCAGCTGTTTTCTGTGAGGCTGAACTTCAAGGAGCTTTGCAAAAGTGTAAAATAATGACACTCCTTTCACTAAAATTTTTCTTAAAATAGGTTATTTATGGTAGCCTGTAATGCATTTATTATTGCTATTTTAAAATGCCTTTTGAATCCTTTTCAAGAATTTCCAGTTTTATTCTGATATGACTTAGGAAACAGAAATAAAAGCTCTTTGGTCTTCCCTAAAAATGTAAGTGAAGTGAAGTCAAATCACTCAGTGGTGTCTGACTCTGCGACCCCATGGACTGCAGCCTACCAGGCTTCTCAGTCCATGGGATTTTCCAGGCAAGAATACTGGAGTGAGTTGCCATTTCCTTCTCCGAGAATGTAAAGAGAACAAAAAGTCTGAAAACTGCTGAGTTAAGCCACTTAAAGCTGAGAATGTGTCACTGAGTCGCTTCAGTCCTTTCTGACTCTTTGCAACCCTATGGACTATAGCCCTCCAGGTTCCTCTGTCCATGGGATCCTCCAGGCAAGAATACTGGAGTGGGTTGCCATGCCCTCCTCTAGAGGATCTTCCCAACCCAGGGATTAAACCCGCATCTCTAATGTCTCCTGCATTGGCAGGCTGGCTCTTTACCACTAGCATCACCTGGGAAGCCCCAAAACTGAGAATAGAGCCAGGCATTAAATCTGGAAGATATACATGTCCATCCAAAGACACATTCACCCTCATGTGCCCTTGACTCCACTCACAGAGTGACTGATAAACACAACCATTTGGGGTCTCAGTTTTCCCATCTGTGAAATGGGTGGGCTGTTCTGTGATGTCCATGCCCTTCGGCAGCTCTGGTCATAAAGCTGGGAAGAAACAGGATCGCTTCTGGGGCAGAGTATATGCATCAGGTGGGACCCTGTGGGGAGAGAGCTGGGACCCTCTAACTGGGAATCGAGACAGCTTTCATAAAAGACTTTTTTTTTTTTAAAGCAGTCAGGGGTCAGAGGCTTTTCTGTGAATCTCCCAGGGTTTATTTTATTTCATTAAAAAAATATTTATATTTATTTAACTGAATGCAGTCCTAGTTGCTGCAAGCAGGATCTTCATGGCCATGTGTGGGTGTGGAATGCAGGCATGTGGGATCTTAGTTCCCTGACCAGGGATCAAACCCGTGTCCCCTACATTGCAAGGCGAATTCTTAACCACTGTACCACCAAGGAAGTCCCTGAAGGGACTCTTGACAAAGGTTTGGGGAACATCCAGGACAGCTGTGCCCCCTCCAGGGCAGGCAAAGCAGTGAGCCCTTACCACTTGGGGCCTGTTAGAGAATCTAGAGACAGTGGCAGTTGAGACCCTCTTGGTCTCATCCCTGACATGTCCTGCCCTAGCTTCTCAGTCTCTCAGCCACATTCAGCTCTCCTTGGCCTTCCTCAGCTTAGGAGATGTTTCTCACCAAAACATGGAGACCTCTTCTGGGGTGGAAGAGATGGGAAAGAATAGTATGTGTCCTTGGGAGATGGTGAGGTCCCCATAATCAGGGGAAATCAAGGAGAAGGGCGAGGGCCCGTGTGCCATAACTACTGAAGCCCGCAGGCCTAGAGCCCGTGCTCAAGAAGAGACGCTCTCGCGACGAGAAGCCCACGCACCACAGTGAAGAGGAGCCCCCGCTCACCACAGTTAAGAAAGCTCACATGCAGCAATGAAGACCCAGGGCAGCCAAACAACCAATAATAAATAAGTAAATCTTAAAAAAAAAAAAAAAAAGGAGAGGCACAGGATTTTAGTAGGCCGTAAGAGCACGGGTGTGTGCCTGTTTGTGTGTTTGGAGGGTTCCAGTGACTTCTCCTTAATCTCACTCTTCTCTAGTAAGACAGCAGAGTTTTAGGAAGGGGACTCAATGGGCTCATTGTAAAACTGACGCGACTTGTGTGACCTTGAGCAGTTTCCTTCACCTCTCTGTGTCTCACTCCCCTCATCTGTAAGATGGGGAGAGTATAATACTCCCCAAATAAATGAACTGCTCCCCCACATCCACGGGCATCCCCCATTTCACCTTTGTGAAAGAAATAAGTACTAGAGGGAATACAGAAAGAACCTATTTTTTCAAAGTCCGAACCCAGGCACAATAAACAATCTATTACTTAGGGATGTGAGCCTGGGTGATGCACGAAATGATAGTAATAGATAATAGATCAAGAGAATGGTTAACCTGAGATTTAGGAGAGAGGTTGAGTCTGGGGGTGAAGGAGGAAGATGCTGTGGGCTGGAGGGCGGGGGCCAAGGGGCAGCAGCAGAAGCCTTACTGTGGCTGGTGAGTACCCAGGTGACCACTTAATTATCGTTATTGCATAAACTTGGCAGGTTGCTTTGTGTAGTCTTTTGTTTGTATGATCTAGTTCATAATATAAAATGATCGGAAATGGGGAAGGGAGGTGTTGTGGGTTGAACTGTGCTCCCCAATCCCTACCCCCACCCCCACACAAAGGCAAATGACTCTGCAGTAGTAAAGATACTGTAAACAATGTTAAAAGATTAGTACCAGGATGGACAAAAAATTAAGAGACAACGGATTGACATACATCATAAATAAAGAGCTCCTACCAATCAATAAGAAAAAGGCAGATGACCCAATACAGAGAACTCAATGGGGAAAATGGTCAAGATGCATGCAGGGAAATCACAAAAGAAATGTGTCTGACACATAAACATATGGGAAAGTGCTCAACTGTAACGATAATCAAGAAATTGAAATTAAAAAGGCAACAACCTGTCCTTTGCCTGTAGACAGACTTGAAAAAACAAAATAGTGGTGGTGGGACTTCGCTGATCATCCAGTGGTTAGGACTCAGCCCTTCAAATGTAGGGGCCCCAGGTTCAGTCCCTGGTAAGGGTACTGTGATCCCACAGGCCCTGCACCACACAGCCAGAATATTAAAAAGCAAAGCAAAACAAAACAAAAAAAACCACTGTAGGTCTCCAGATTTAGTGAAAGTGTGAGGAAATGGGTCCTTTTATAAAAAAACGGTAACTTGGTAAAGGGAGATTTAGTTTGCATCTTATAGATTTAAGAATTATTTAATTTTAAACTGTGTTTGCATTCAATGAGAATATTATATAAATAGACATGATGCAATTCTTCAACCCTAAAAATTTTATGAATACCCACTGTGTGCCAGGGGCTGGGAGACATCAGTGAACAAAGCAAACAAGGTCCTTATGTGTGTATGTGGGGGGCAAGCAAGGAAACAAATACATGAAAAAGATGATTTCTGCTCATACTGAGAGCTGTGAAAGAAGAGAGTGAGGCCAGAGAAATAAAACTACCGGAGGGTGGTTATGGTGGCAGGAAGCCCTCTCAGGGAAGTGACATTTGCTGGGAAACCTGAGGGATGAGATGAATCTACGGGGAAAGTGCTCCAAGCAGGAGGAGTGGCAAGTGCAAAGGCCCTGCAGTGGGATGGAGGAGCTAGGGAGGAAAAGAGCCTGAGCGGGTCTGGCAGGGAGTGGGCGGGGCCAGCTGCAGTGGGCGGGGCCAGCTGCAGTGGGAGGAGTTTGGCTTCCACGGGGCTTAGAGGGTGTTAGGTTGGGGGAGGGGCCTGATCTGATTGTATATTTTTGCTTTTGGCGGCACCACAGGACACATACCCCCCACCAGCAGTGGAAGCGTTGGGGAGGCTCAACCACTGGACCCCCAAGGGAGGTGTTGAAAGTGAAAGTGTTAGGCAGTCTGTGAGCCCACGGACTGTCGCCCGCCAGGCTCCTCTGTCCATGGGATTCTCCAGACAAGGATACTGGAGTGGGTTGCCATTTCTGTCTCCAGGGGACCTTCCCGACCCAGGGGTCAAACCCAGGTCTCCTGCATTACAGAGAGATTCTTCACCATCTGAGCCACCAGGGAAGTCCCTCTAATTCCTATTTCTGAAATTTGGACTGCTGGATGGAGAAGGAATTATAAGGTGTGAAAGCAGAATCCTGGAGCCCAGCTGAGGAGGCGACTGGAAAAGTCAGAGATGAGGTGATGGTGGTCCAGCCAGGAGGCACAGGGGATGGGGGGAGGTAGTGGGATTCTGGGGATATTTCAAAGGCCGGGCTGAGGGATTGGCTGGCGACCAGATGTGAGGGTGACAGAAAGGGAGGAGGAGTCCGAAAATGCAGAGGTTTTGGCTCCAGGGCCTGGAGGATGGAGCTGCCCTTGAACCAGATGAGGCAGAAATGAGGGAGCAGGTGCTGGGTTTAAACTCCCGGGGAGAGGGAGGGGTTTGTCCAAGATGTGGGTGAAACCCTGTCCTTGAGACCTCCTGGGACAGACCTGTGACTCGTGGAGTCGCTAACATACCCCAGGCGTTCACTTCTTGGGAAGTCCTTCCACATGGCTAATCTTCATCTTTTCTGCTTTCACTTCTGCACTTCACAAACTTATAGTAGGAGTCCCCCGACCAGGCCCTGTTTAAGGCCAGGGTTCCCATAGTCAGGTTCTCAAGGAGCTGATTCCTCTGATCACCAGAGGGTGCTAGTGGGGTACCGCACCCCTAAAGAATGTATTCCTTGAACAGACAGTTTTACACTGAGTTCTGAGAGTAAAACTTTTCATTTAAAGCACATGCGGTGAATGATGAAGGGTCATTGGAGACCTGGGCAGCCCAACCTGGCCCCAGAGTTGTACTGTTCTTGGTTTTGAGCTAGCTAGCCAGCAAACGTTTTGAGCACCTCCTGTGTGCCAGAAGCGCCAAGGATCTAGCAGGGAAGAAACAGGCAGAGATTCTTGTCACCCACCATCCGGGTGGGATGTCACAACAGATAAAACAAGAAAATATACACATCAGATGGAGCTAAATGCCGGAGAGAAATAAAGCAAGGGTATGTGCTACACGGGAGAAGGCAATGGCAACCCACTCCAGTACTCTTGCTTGGAAAGTCCCATGGACGGAGGAGCCTGGTAGGCTGCAGTCCATGGGATCGAGAACAGTCGGACACGACTGAATGACTTCACTTTCACGCATTGGAGAAGGAAATGGCAACCCACTCCAGTATTCTTGCCTGGAGAATCCCAGGGACAGGGGAGCCTGGTGGGCTGCCATCGATGGGGTCGCACAGAGTCAGACACGACTGAAGCGACTTTGCAGCAGCAGCAGCATGTGCTACACGAGCAGTTTTAGGTAGCCTAGTGTGTGTTAGCTACTCAGTCGTGTCTGATTCTTTTCGATTCCATGGACTGTAGCCTGCCAGGTTATTCTGTCCATAGAATTCTCCAGGCAAGAATACTGCAGTGGGTTGCCATTCCCTTCTGCAGGGGATCTTCCTGACCCAGGGATCGAACCTGGGTCTCCTGCACTGCAGTCAGATTCTTTACCCTCTGAGCTACCAGGGAAGCCCCAGGTAGCCTACTGACAATTAATGGGAAGAATAAAGGAAGTGGGGAGGACTTCCCTGGTGGTCCACTGGCTAAGACTCCAGGCTCCCAATGCAGGGGGCCGGGGTTTGATCCCTGGTCAGGGAACTAGATCCCACATGCGGCAATGAAAGGTCCCACATGCCGCAACAAAGACTGAAGGTCCCGAGCGCCACAGCTAAGACCTGCAGTCATCAAAGAAGTTTTTAAAAATTTTCTTTTTAAAGTGGGGGATGAAAACACCACCCACCAACTGGATAAATGACCAAACACTAAGTGTCACCCGGCCTGACACTTGGGTGTTCTCTGGTTGCCTCCCATCTTCCAGCCCCGTCTTGTCCCCTTCAGGCCACCCAAGATGTCAGGGAAAGACTCTAGCCTCCAGAGGACATCCGGGCCTGACTGTCACCTGTCTGTAGGTGCCGAAAGAAGAGAGCAACCTCCTGGAACAGATGCTCCTTACAGCACAGCTCACAGCGGGAGGGTCAGCATCACTGGGCTGGTCCCCTGACCCCCCAAGTGCCACCGGGTGAGGCCATGGGCCCAGGTGGAGAACTAAATGAGTGGCAAGCAGCAAACTAGCTGGTGTGCCCCCTGAGGGGGCGGCCAGAGCCGGGGATGGTGAGCCTCTGGTCCTGCCCACCAAGGAGGGAGGTGTGGGCACGCTCACGGAGGTGGGGTGACTGCTCTTCCTGTCCAGGGGCTGCTCCTGCCAGAGACAAAGGGACTCTCTTCCCACGACTGACCCTGCAGAGGGGGACTCAGCAGGAAGCTGAGCATCGGCTGTGGAGGCAGCAGGGGAAGGCGGGGCAATGACAGGACACGGCTGCAATCATTATTTTTGGCTGCACCAGGCAACATGTGGGACCTTAGTTCCCCGACTAGGGATCGAACCCCTGCCTCCTGCCCTGAAGTAGAAACATGGAGTCTTAACCACTGAACTGCCAGGGAAGTCCCTACAGTTATTCCACATGCTTGCTCCTTGCTGTGCCCGACTTCCCCATTGCCCACTTGGCTAACTTTATTCCAGCCCCAAGCTGCCCTTCAAGCTCATAGCTTAATACCAATGACCGCAATGATAATAAAAGGATCATGGGGAAGAGTTGTAGGGGGTTGAATGTTGCCCCTTCTCCGACCCCAAGAGATACATGTCCGTGTCCTAACCCTGGGACTTCTGAATGTGACCTTATTTGATGAAAGAGTCTTTGCAGGTGTAATTAAGGGCTCTGAGATGAGCTCATCCTGGATTATCTGGACAGACCCTAACTCCAGTGACAAGTGTCTTTATGAGAGACAGAGAGGAGGGAATTCCTTGGTGGTCCAGTGGTTGGGACTCCCTTGCTTTTCGAGGCCGAGGGCTGGCTCGGGTTTGATTCCTGGTTCAGGAACTAAGATCCTGAAAGCCACCATGCAGCAAAAAAAAAAAAAAAAAAAAAAACAACAACAGAAGAGGGGATGCACAGGAAAAATACAAGTACACTGGGAGAAAGAAGAGGAGGCCCTGTGAATACAGAGGCCGAGACTAGACGGACGCCAAGGAACATCTAAACGCTGGAAAACGAGAGGAGCAGCTCTTCTCTAGAGCCTTCAGAGGAGCAGGGCCCTGCCGACACTCTGATTTGGGGCTTCCGGCCAGTAGAACCGTGAAGGAATAAAGTTCTGTCGCCAGCCCGTCTGCGGCCATTTGTTACAGCAGCCACAAAAAGAGCCATGGGCTTTGGGGTTCAAATCCTGGCTCCCACTTACTAGCTTGTGCTGTTGGACATCCCTTTCATGCCTCAGTCTCCTCATCTGGAACGTGGGGACAATGATAATACCTGCTTCATAGAATTTTCATGTGAAAATTGAGTTGGTACATGAAAGATTATTTAAAAAGGGCATGATACTTTGTAAGTATCCAAAAATGGTTAGCTTTTTTTTTTTCTACACTGCAGAGCTTGCAGGATCTTAGTTCCCCGGTCAGGGATTCAACCCTGGTCCCCTGAAGTGAAAGCAAGGCGTCCTAATCACTGCACCATCAGGGAAGTCCCTGTGAGCGTTTATTAATTGCTGTGTCTTGCTGACATTTGTGGCAACTGCGTGCTCTTTAATCCCCACCTTGGAGGCAGAGTTCCTGTGAGCGGTATCTCTGGAATCCCGTTGCTTCTCCCACTTCCTCAGCTCCTGCAAATCGGATCCAGTGGCTTCCCCACTGACCTCAGGACAAACTTGGAGCTTATCACCTCCAAGTGGCCTGGCCCCCTGCGTGAATAAATGGAGGGATGGTTGGGTGAAATGCCAGGAAGAGTAGCTCACCCCTGATTCTCAGCTTGCTCCCGAGACACCTCCAGCCCCGTTCTCAGTTCCGTTCAGTCGGTCGTGTCTCACCCTCCTTTGAATAACGTCACCCTCTGGGCTTCCAACACTTCCCAGGCCAGACCACGGCTGGGCAGGGCGGCGCTCTGCTGACCCCTGGTGGCCGCAAGGAGTAACACGCCGCCTTCCCACTTACGGCGGTTGGCTTGGAGCTGCTGCTGCTGCTGCTGCTAAGTCACTTCAGTCGTGTCCGACTCTGTGTGACCCCATAGACGGCAGCCCACCAGGCTCCCCCGTCCCTGAGATTCTCCAGGCAAGAACACTGGAGTGGGTTGCCATTTCCTTCTCCAATGCATGAAAGTGAAACTGAAGTCGCTCAGTCTTGTCCGACCCTCAGCGACCCCATGGACTGCCAGGCTCCTCCGTCCATGGGATTTTCCAGGCAGGAGTACTGGAGTGGCGTGCCATCGGCTTGGAGCTAGCGAGCGCCTAGTACACGCTCCGTGCTGGCTGCAGCTTCTGGAACTGACACTGATTAGATAGACTTTGTGTCAGCCCTGGAGTCCTCTCACCTCCTGGGGCAATCTTGAGCATACTGTGCCATCTTGTCGCCCTGACGTTTAAGATATTCGGAGCTCTTCTCCAATTTCACTGTCCTAGGTTTGTTCTCATCCACCATCACTTTTCTCCCCACCCCAGGATGTCTTATCGATTTCTCCTTTTGACTCAGGCTTCACAGCACTGTTACTGAATCTGTTTCTTTTTGCCTTAAGAAAGGGTTTTGATTTTGGCCACACTGCCTGTGGAACTTTCCCAGCCAGGGATTGAACCTATGTCTCCTGCATTAGAAGGGCAGAATCTTAACCACTGGACTACCAGGGAAGGGAAGGCCTTTTTTTTTTTTACTTAAAATTTTGGTCATCGTGGATTTTGGGAGGCCGACTTTGATTTTTTAAAACATGAATTGAAATAATTTTTTATCTTGATCTCTGATCCCTTGTCCCTTTAGGTTTTGTATCTGAGGCAAATGCCTGACTCACCTCATCCTGGTTTCTTGATATCACGTCCCCAGGGAGGTCTTCCCAACCATCCCAAATAACAGCTCTGCTCCCCCAAATTCACATCCTCCTTTATGTCTTATCCGTGCCTGACATTAAGGCATACATTCATTTCTTGGATTGTTTTCTGTGTCTGTTCCACTAGGGGTCAGATCCCAGCTTTGTCCCTGAGGGACTGGCACAGAGTAAGGAAACGTGTGTTAAATGGGTGAATACAACGTAAAGGAGTAACAGAAAAAAGCTGTTGAAGAGAATGCTTTTTTCTTTGAAAGCAAAGGAGTTCATCTTGGTCTGGGTGGGGGAGGGGTGACTTTCCCAAGGAAGAGTCCAGGGAACTGAAATCTAAAGCTTACGGAGGGAGTTAGCAAGGAAGGGTGGACAGAGTGTCTAGAGGGAATAGCACCCGTGGTAGGCAGGCCCCTGAGGAGTCAGAAGGCTGGACTGCTGGCTGCAAGGTGAGCCTTCCTGGGAGGCTGGCAAGGGCCCCCCCAGGACCTGCGGAAGAGCTGGCTTCTGACGGTGCTGGGGAGCCCCAGAGGGTGTCAAGAGAGGGGTGGCAGGGACAGATATGTTTTGAAAGCTCACTCTGGCTGCCACAGAGAGATGGAAGGGAGGGGGTGAAACGAGGCTGGGAGACCAGGCAGGAGGTCAGGGAGGGGGCTGGTGAGATTTAATCAGGATGGTGGCAGGAAATGAGGCAAGTGGTAGAGTGAGAAGGTGAAACAGAAGGTGAAACAGAAGGTGAAACACCTTCATGTGGAAGGTGAAACAGAACTTGGGGTGGCCTGATGGGAGAGAGGAATACCCTGTGGAGGTCTCCAGGGTCTCTGGCTTGTGAGGGGAGCGGGGGCGGGGATGAACAGGTTTGGAGAAAGGGATTGGGAGTCTGGCTGTGGTTATGCACAGCAGAGTCAGCGACCAGAGTGTCACAGGCAAGTGGGCAGGAATGTGGTTCTCAGAGCAGATGTTTGCACTGGACTTGGCTGAGCGCCAAAGAATTGATGGTCTAGAACTGTGGTGTTGGAGAAGACTCTTAAGAGTCCCTTGGACTGCAAGATTAAACCGGCCCATCCTAAAGGAAATCAGTCCTGAATATTCATTGCAAGGAATATTCCAATATTCCAAAGCTGAAGCTCCAATACTTTGGCCACCTGATGCAAAGAGCCAACTCATAGGAAAAGACCCTGATGCTGGGAAAGACTGAGGCAGAAGGGGATGACAGAGGGTGAGATGGTTGGATGGCAACACCAACTTGATGGACATGAGTTTGAGCAAGCTCTGGGAGATGGTGAAGGACAAGAAGGCCTGGTGTGTTGCAGTCCATGGGGTTGCAGAGTTGGACACGACGGAACGACTGACCACTACCACGTGGGAGAGGCTAGCTTAAAGAGGCCAAGGGCAAGGCTTCCCAGGTGGCACCAGTGGTAAAGAACCTGCCGGCCAGTGCAGGAGACGTGGGTTCTGTCCCTCGGTTTGGAGCATACTGTGGAGGAGGAAATGGCAACCCACTCCGGTATTCGTGCCTGAAAAACCCCACGAGCAGAGAGGCTGGCGGGCTACATACAGTCCATCGGGTCACAGAGTCGGTCACGGCTGAGTGCGCACAAGCATAGGCAAGGGCAAGCTTGAAAGTGACCGTTGAGTTCTCCAGACGGAAATCCTGTTACGTTTGAGGCACCTGCTTGATGCTGAGGGACATATGGGGAAGCCACAGGCCCTGCCCCCCCAAAGCTCTCCACTTTGGGTGGATGGTGGCTGAGAGGTGTTAAATATGCAAGTACATGGCACTTGAACATCAAAAACCAGAGACAAAGACAGGCTTATGACGTCAGTGCACATATTGAATGCCAACTGTATACTGTAGAAACTTTTTTTTTAAAGCAAATGCTGGGACCACGCTTCCACTGCAGGGGACACAGGAGTTCGATCCCCGGTGGGGGAGCTAAAATCTCGCCTGCTGTCTGGCGTGGCCAAAAAAATAAAAGAATAAATGTTGAAGACTTTCTGGGAGTCACATAAATCGCCATAGCAGGTCAGTAGTTGTTGGGTCCATCAATGGGTAAAATGGCCTGGGAATAATTTCTAGAGGAAGACTGGCTTTGAAGGACGGGTGAGGATGTGATGGGCAGTGCTGAGATTTGGGGGCATGAGGAATAGAAGGCACTTCAGGCAGAGGAAACAGTGCAAGCAAAGCCTTGCAAGTCGGAAGCAACCAAGTGCACTGGGAGAACGCGAATGACTCAGACAGAAGCTGGAGTCTGATTGGAGGACGGGGAGCGGAGCGCGGGCTGGGGCCAGAGGGGGCGCCCCTGGCTGGCCTGCGCTCAGGGGCCTGCTGGCTCCTGCTGACTGGCAGTGTGGGGCCGGAGCGCTGGGGCAGGAGTTGTGATCCAGGACCGTGCCTGCCTCAGGCAGGGGAGGGGAGAGGCATCTCTCAGGGTGACTAGTCCCCACTACTGCCATAGGTAAAGCAAAGCTGGGTCTTCTGGGGTAACTTCTTGGTTTAAAGACTGAGGGCTGGGAGCCATTTAAGGTGTGGGCGTGTCCGTCGGAGGCCAGGGGAGCCAGAATTAGGACCTGGGCCGGAATGGACGTGGTGGCTGAAGGTGGCATCTGGGAGGTGACTGAGGGGGCCGTGGAGGGGACAGCACGGGGCAGAGCAAGCCCGAGTGGCTGAGGCATCTCTGAGGCACTGTCCTGAGGCTCACTTCCCTGGGTCACCTGGGAGTAAACCCTGGATCCCATCCCAGAGCCGCCGGCGTGGCCTCAGCTCAGACGACAGGGAAGGGCATCAGCTGCAGATGCTGGTGTGCGGCCTGCTGGGCGCCCCCGTGGCCACAGGGCTCTGTGGGTAGTGCTTGGCCTGATGACCTAGAATAAACTGCGGGAGCAACCAGTGGCAAGAAGACCTGGGGAAGGCAGATCCCTGAGCTTGCGCTCAAGTTGTGTCCGGCTCTTTATGATCCCACGGACCGGGGCCCACCAGGCTCCTCTGTCCATGGATTCTCCAGGCAAGAATACTAGAGCAGGCTGCCATTCCCTCCTCCAGGGAATCTTCACGACTCAGGGAAGGTGAGCTCTTTACTGCTGTGCCACGAGGGAAGCCTGGATCACTCTGCTGGAAAGGCAAGGCAAGGAGGCCAGGGCTGGCGGGGGGGGTCCCAGCTGCAGTCCTGTGGGTGGAGGGGGAAAGTGCCTGCAGCTCCCACGGGCCTTGGCTCTGCTGGAGAACCCTTCTCCCTGGGTCACTGGGGGAACCCTCTTGCCCGTGGTCCAGAGGCCCCCATGCTCCTCCTGATGGGCCGAGGCTGCAGCCAGGGACCCCACGAGGCCTGCCCGGTGGGCGTGCGCCCAGGGGCCAGGGAGGGGCCGCCTTCATCTCTCTCTCAGGTTTGGTTTTTTACAAGATTGATTTATTAACTATGATACATATCACGTAAGGCCTTTTCAGTTTTGTACACCATTCCCATTGAGACAAGTACAATACTTTGTAGCAAATACATGATTTTAAAAAACAAAGCCAGAGGGAGAACACCTCAGTCAGAGACGCTCAGCCTGTTGACGGCTGACCATGCACTAATCAGGCTGGAGCCTCAAAAAACCCACGATGTGTTAAAAAAAAAAAGTCTGCAAATTAAGCAAACATTCCTAACGCCAACTAGAGGATGTCCCGGTTAAAGCCCCTAAAATACAAAGAAATAATTGTTATACTTTCTTTACATACAGTTCTCCACTTTTGCTGCGAAACAGAATTTTGGGCATACAGCCAGACTACTAACACATTTCAAGACCATTAATGTTCCCCCTCCCCACCCTCAGGAAACTCAAAATATTTGTTAATCCAACATATATAAAGATCATTTAACATGTGAAAATACAAGTACCAGAAAAATAAGCTGGCAGCAGCACTATTCCAAATTTTCAAACAAGTTTTATTCCCATACAATTCAGACTTTTTTTTTAATGTACACAGGGAACATGATTCTTCTTAATGCAAACAATAATTTACGCCCTGTCTCGACTACACTGAGGTGTAACATCACTGCTGTTGGAGCTGGCCGAGGCGGGCTCTTGGGCAGGAGGCGCGGGCAGTCACCTCAGAGCCTCGAGGAGTCTGCAGTCAGCAGCCGGTGGAAAGAGAGTTCCGGGAGGAGCTGACAGGACACTGGTGCAGGCCCCTCCCCGCCCCAGGCCTCCTGCTGTGGGATCACCAGATGTGACCTAGGTTTCCAGCACACACGACTCAGTCGTCCTTTCACCTAAGCATGAATGAGCGGCTTGAACCTGCCAAGCAACAGGAGGGCAAGACCTCCGTCCACCGTCTGCGGGAACTGGAGGCCCTGGGGGTGAGCGCCGTGGCTGTCCCCAGCGGCCAGCCCAAGTCCCTGGAGCCTCCTCCTCCTGGGAAGGCAGCCACTGGCCAAGCAGAACTGAGCCGACACCTGAGACAGCCCCCAAGCAGCGTGGATCTCCTTGCAGGAGGGGACAGGGGAGGGTGCGGGTGGAGAGGAGCTGGGATCACAAGTGCTGCAGGGAACTGGCCTGACCTCCCGGCCTGGGGGCAGGCAGCCCGAGGCCGCCCCCTTCACAGGCACCTGAGGCGGAGGCGAGTTCTCCAGCCCCTTCTGGCCAGTGCGCTGCTCCAAGGAGGTCACCCTCTGCCCACCCTGGCCAAGATACAGCCTGCTAGAAGAATCGCACCTGAAGCGCGTGCTCAGCCTGGAGGAAACCCGGGGAACAGCACTTTAGCATTCCTCCTTGAAAGGTCAGGTGTTGGGAAGAACTCGACAGAATGCAGGGACAAATGCACCGTGATAACCACATGCAACACAGCCAAGAACTGAGGGCAAACTCACAAGCCACGGCCCTAACCATGGACCACTTCCTTCCGTGAAGCCTCCCTCCAGAGCCAGCCTGACACTTAGCCAGGGCTGTCTACTTCTGGCCTCGGGGTCTGCACCTTCGGGGATCCGAAGAACACTGGGCGGAGAAGAGCTCCCTGGCGTCCAGCTATTTCACAAGCCCTGCGTCTCCACCGCCAGGTGTTCCCAGTTTGGCCAAGGCTAGTAACATCCGCCCCGCCTTCAATCCCTAGAGTTGTGGTGCCACTCTCATGAGAATGACCTGCGAAAGAACTTTCTAGAGCTTAGCACACTAGATAAATGGGTGGGGTGGGCAGAGTTCCAGTTAAGGTCGGCCTGCCCCCGCACACACCCACTCTCCTTCATGGGTCCCCCTCCGAATGCCCGTTTGGTCCAAATACCAACCACTCCCTGCCCCCCAACTAGCACTGCTGATGGTGGGAATGCCAACTCAGAACGATCGAGAAATGTCCTCCAAGCCCAAGCCAGCCTGAGAAGCAGAAGATGAGAAGAATTAGCAAAGGAAACAGAGAGGAGCCCCTGGAACTTCCTGTCCAACCGTGGCTCTCTGGGGAACAAGCCACCAGTCCCCACCTGCGGTTAAAGCCCTGGCAGGGTTCTGGGGGCAGGCCTGAGGGGCCCCTGCCGCTGCCGGGCTGGCTAGCAGGGGGCGCTGTGGGACCGGCGGCGACCCCGTGGAGCCGTGGAAGCCTGGTCTCCGCTACTCCCCCAAGGGTTAAGGATGAAAAGCACAGGTTTCCACCCTTACTGTGCCCTTTCTTCTTCCAGAAAAGTCACCTACCACTTAGAGAATTGCGGTCTCAGGGAGGGGGTGGCGTGGGAAGGCAGGACAGTTGGGGGCTTGTGAAGTTCCTGGTGCAGAGCCAAGGTTGCAGGTGGCGGTGTGGTCCAGGGTGCCAACAGAGGTGGGAGGGAAGCAGGCCTCTTCTGCTTTAGCTGACACATGAGACAGCGGTCCCAGGCCACTCTCAAGGCTTCCTTCCCTTCCACCCCCACCCAATACCTTGACGGGCTGCCTGGGAATAAGCGAGCATGACCTAGGAAAAGGCTGAGATTAGTCAGTGGAATCATGTGCACACCTGCCTGGGACTCAGCACTGGGGCAGCTGCAGGGCTAGCGAAGCAGGAGTCTGCCGACCTCAAGTCAAAACTAAGCAACGTCCCCCTTCAGCCAAGCCCCGACCGAGAAAGCATCAGACACAGATCTGCCAGAAAAGAAAATCTGGCATCCGACATTTACGTAAGACGTTCATGTACCTTAGGTTTTCTGACTTGTGTCCTTAAGGAGGTGGTAAAACGTGCAGGGGACATGTAGTTTTTCCAAGCACCTTATTTTGCCGTACAAGAACTAGAGACAGTGCGACATCCAGCTTATCCAGAGGAAGAGTCGGTGAGCACAGGGCCTGGCCTGCCCTCCCACAGCCAGTGGGAAGCGTCTGGGGCCAGGGGTGGCCGAGACTGTTCTGAGGCGTCTCTCGCTTTGTCAGGCAGCCTCGAACATACCACAGGTGCTGCTTCTTAAAGTGCAAAGAGACCCCCGGAGGACTGTGCGGCAGGCGGGCCTCCACCCCACGCCCCCATGCCCAGGGTACCTTAGTCAGGCTTCTCCACTGCGGAGGCATGGCCCAGCCACGGGAGGGGGGCAGCCGTATCTGTAGCAGCCATAGCAGGGTCTAAGGGTGTTTGGGAGTGGGGTGGGGCAAAGCGGGGGCACGATGAGGAAGCTTCTCCCAGAGGCCAGTGGAAAGGCCAGGAAGGGCGGGGGAGCCCAGGGAGGATGGTGACGGGCAGGCACGCCGCCCCGTCCTGACTGACCGCCTCTGTACCGGCAGCTCCTCTGGGCACTGACGGCCGGGGAGCAGGAAGGCCGGCCTTGCACCCACCGGCAACCATCACACCCTCGGAGTCCCCTGACACGGCCCACTTCCCACGGACAGCCCTGCTGGCCCAGGAGGAAAATGATTCTACTTCAATACCAAACACACGGAACCAACCCCACTAGCCTGCGGGGACCTCCCGCCGCCCCACCCCCTGCCCGCACGAGGGGCCGTGTCCCCGCAGCACCGCAGCGCTCCAAGGCAGACAGGAGCCGGCGGGCCCCCAGCTCTTTTTGCCAAGGGGCTTGAGCCGTACCCCTGGGGCGGGGGAGGGGGATCTAGTGACAGGACGTAAGTGGGACCCCAACAGGCTCTCAGGCTGCCACCCCTGGGCACCCCAGTCTTGCTGTCACAAAGACAGGTTGCCCTCCACTTGCGTGCCTCTTGGCAGAGGTGGGGAGAGAGTTTCATCTTGAGGTCTGTAGTTTTCTTCCTGTAGTTTTTCTTCCTTTTTAAAAATTATTGGGGGAGGGATGTCTTTCCATTTTTCTTCCAGTGTTCCTTTGTTTTAAAGGGAATGGATCCCCAAAGCCTGTGAAGTGGGGCGGGGTACATGGGGGCGGACGCGCCCACGCTCCCTGGTCCAGGCGGAGCTGGCCTCCTCTGTCCTGACCTGCTGGGCCAACGCCCTCAGATGGGACTGTACCTTAGGGTGGCAGAGCTGGCCTACATGTTCCCAAGGAGGCTGCCGGGCAGGCTGCACCCCCCAAGGGTGGGGAGCGCCAGGCGCAGCAGAGGGACGTGTCCTCATGAGGGGCTGCTGGCCCTGCCCTGTGGCAGCTGGACCTCAGGATCTCCTCCTCCCAGCTGGCACCAGGCTCTGCCCAGCGGGCGGCGGCCCTGAGGCTGGTGTGCACAGATGGCGGGGAGAGGTCCAGGGAGCAGTGAGGGTGTGGAGGGCCCCTGCCTGCCTCGTTCAGTCCACAAAACGGTCCATGCCACAGGGCAGGGCTCCCGCCATGGTCTGCGGCCAACCCCAGGTCTGCAGTGCTGGGCTCCGGGTGCCGGCCGGCCCAGCCTGCGCCTTCTGTTGGCGGCTCCTAGTGCTGCGGGCTGGAGAAGGCGAGAGGAAAGGAGACCCTCCCCGCCCCACACCAGCAGGCCTGGTTCTGTTCAAGGCCTAGTGCCACCCTGTCAAGAGAGAAGACCATGTCTCCTTCAGCCCGAGGCCTCGGGGGCTCACAGCGTGTGTTCGGCTTGAAGTTGGGAGGGGAGCAGCGGCTGCATTGGGGACTGGGGGGTGGGTGGAGGCGACTGGGGTGGCGACGGCTGGCTTGTGACAGGCGTGGAGGTGAGGAAGGGCACGGTGGAGGCCAGGGCAGAGGGGGAGCTGGGCGTGGCACCAGGGGGCTCGCTGATGGGCCGGTTGTGGAAGAAGAAGGGGCACTGCTGGATGAAGAGCTCGATGATTGTCTGGTAGGTGCGCGTGGCCGTGAGGGCGTCCATGGTGCTGAAGTCCGGCCTCATCAGGGTGGGCCAGAAGCAGATGGACAGGTTCTCGCTGGTCATGAGGTTCACCTTGTTGTTGTGGCTGACTCTGCGGGCGACACCAGGCTCGAGGTCAGAGCTCTGGTCCCCTGTGCTCACGGTCACTGCCCCACCGGCTGCTCTCCTGCCCCCACCCCCGCCCTGCAAGCTGAGAACCCAAGAGGCCCGAGCCCCCCTGGCCCCGTCCTCTGAGGCCCCCGAAGTGGGGGGCGCTGCTCTGGCTGTGCAGAAAGGCAGCGTGTGTGTCCCACAGCAGCGTTCACGTAACACCGCTGTGTCGGGAGAGGAACAGGTCTGGTTGGAAAGCAGCCCTACTGTGTGGGAGTAAAGGCGGGAACGGGCCACAGCTCCCTGCACGTGCTTCCCTGGCTCCCGTTCACTCTTTCCCACAGGACGCCTGTCTGGGCCCAGCGCGTGGTCACACCGGTCAGGGAGCATGGATCCTGGACAGCGAGCTTCGGGAGGGCTGGGGGCCGAGCAGGCCTCTCTCAGACGGAAGCAGGACAGAGCCTGAGGGGGAGGAGCCGGCACCCGACGAGCTGAGGACAGAGCCCCGCTCAGCTTCCTCCCGCAGCCGACTGGCCCTGACTGGAGGCTTTCCAAGGAGGGGAGGACAAACAGCTGGGGTCGCACAGAGTCGGACACGACTGAAGCGACTTAGCAGCAACAGCAGGGGCAGAATGATTTCACGTGGAGATTTCACCTGGGCCCCCTTGGTTGACTGTGAGCCTGCGTGGAGGGTTCACTCTGCCGGCTCTGTAATGATCCCTTGGCTTTGTGAACCTGTTTAAACCCAGCAGTGGTCCTGTCTCTTATACACATCTCCGCTGTGTCGGGAGAGGAACAGGTCTGGTTGGAAAGCAGCCCTACTGTGTGGGAGTAAAGGCGGGAACAGGCCGCAGCTCCCTGCACGTGCTTCCCTGGCTCCCGTTCACTCTTTCCCACAGGACGCCTGTCTGGGCCCAGCGCGTGGTCACACCGGTCAGGGAGCATGGATCCTGGACAGCGAGCTTCGGGAGGGCTGGGGGCCGAGCAGGCCTCTCTCAGACGGAAGCAGGACAGAGCCTGAGGGGGAGGAGCCGGCACCCGACGAGCTGAGGACAGAGCCCCGCTCAGCTTCCTCCCGCAGCCGACTGGCCCTGACTGGAGGCTTTCCAAGGAGGGGAGGACAAACAGCAAGGCCTGCAACGTACTTGTTCAGGTGAGAGATGACGTATTTGAAGACTTCGTGGTTCTCTTTTGGAAACCTCTTGAGTACCTCCTTAAGGGCGTGTAACTTCTGCTCCCGGTCATTGATTTCTGAGGAAAGAGAAAACCAAGATCAAGGCTGGTGGGCCCGGGGCTCAGATTAGCTACTGGTCCTAGGCAGGGGGAAGGGCCGTGCTGCCTGCTCTGAAGGCAGCCCAACCCCATCTTTGCCCCACAAGCCATGTCCCGGGTGGGCACACCTGGCAGTGGCGTGGGGCCAGGGCCGGGCCTACCTCCGTGCCCCAGACCCCTGCTCCTGAAGGGGGGCACTGCATGCCAGAGCTTCCTGGCCCCCACCATCCAGAGACTCTTCCATGAAGGGCACCATTCTTTGCTCATCTGGTTGCCCCTGGAGACAGGCATCCCGATGCACAGCGCCTGCTGCCTCCTGAGCAGACGGGTGGGCGCCACCGCCTACCCACGCCGACAGTCTCGGAGGGGGAGAGTCACGAGACCAAGGCTCTGTCCTTTCCCTAGAGTCGGACCCTCGCGCACCTGCCCTTTGGAAGAGCTGGTGGAAATGGTGGGGAATTCTTACAGAGTTCATCAAAAGGACTACGTGTCCCCTAGTGTCCTGAGACAGGGAAAAGCTAGCCCAAATGAAACGCTTCATTCAAGCCAGGCCTGCTTCGGCCAAGTCCTACGATCCTAGGAGACTGGGGCTCTTATCACCTCACTTCCAGGATAAGGAATCTGAGGCTCAGAGAGGCGGCAGCAATCAGCCTTTTGGTCTGGGAATCAGACCCTGCCCAAAGGGCCGCAGAGTCTGGGTGGGGCCACTGTGCTTCCTGGGGTCCTGGTGGCCCCTTCCTGAGTGGACCTGGCCTGCTCTGGAGGCGAGAGTTGGCCTTGGCTAGCAAGACGAGAATGGTCTGGGGCCGACCGGGTCGAGATCTGAGTGTGGCCACTCGTTGGAGCTGAGGCTCATCTCTAGGACCCCAGGGCTCGTGAAGATCACAGGAGGACCCCGTGAAGAGACGGTGCAGGTGGGTGGGGGGACAAGGCGTTCATTAACAAATACAGTGGCGCCTAACTGCTTTGGGGCACAGGCTTCTGTGGGTGGATGAACACTCCGGATCCTCTTCCACAGATAAACCGTGTACAGGTCTGCCTACATACCTGGAGCTTCCCAGACTCTCCAAACCCATGTGTTCCTGAGGAAGCCTGTGGCCTCCTAGTTAAGGATTCTGGTAGAAAGTGACATGCCCCAGAGGGTCACTGTCTAGGCAAGCGGGTATGAGGAGCCTCAAACTAGACTGAGAAGGACAGATGGAACATCAGCGGTGGCAGGAGCAGTGGGAGGAAGGGTCATGCGGTCTGGGTCCTGTCTGTGACACCAGCCAGCTGTGAGGCCTCGGGGACACGACTCTGAGTGGCCGTCTCCTCGTCTCTAAGAGGCTCAGGACAGCACCGCCTTCACTTGGCGACACCACACCCTGAAATGCAACACTCACAGCCAGACGCACACTCAGCACCAGGGAGCAAGGCTGAGACTCAGGGACCAGGGGGAGAGGAGGCTGCAAAGATGGCCAGGACAGCCACCGGGAGCAGGAAACTGGCAAACGTTCAGACTCGAGAGAGCGGCTTGATGAAGCAGTGCTTTGGTGACCTAGACCCACAGGGACTGACTATGTGCTGCCATCATCAGCGTCATTTCTCTGAACCCAAGATTTGTTTTAAGGGCTCAGCGTCAAGGGCACGCTTTTTTTTGTCTGGACTTGAGTTTCAAAACCCTTCACTGTCAAGTTTCAATAAAAAGGAAAGAAGTAAACTGCTCAGGGTGGGAGCGGGGCTGGGCGGATGAACAACTGTCCCGGAGAACACGAGAAGCGTGTGCGTGGCGCGGAGTCTCACTTAATGAACCGACTGTGCCCTCTTCCAGATGCGAGCTTGGCACGGGCCTCTCCTAGGTGCCTGCACGACAAACACACAGTTGTGTTTGTTTTAATCAAGCACTTGAGCAGCAGCACCTTCATGTAAGAGCCCGGCCTCACCCGTCCTTCCGGCTGGAAGCAGGAAACGGGGCCGATAATGTCACTGCCTGCCCAGGATGTCCCCTCTCCTTCCTATCCACTGGGCAACAGGACGGCCACCCCTTCTCTCTCTTCCTCGCAGGGGTGGAGGAAGTGGAGATTACAGCACCTGCTCGGATGAAAATTCAAGGACCACCCTCAGGCATGCCAGCCCCCCTCTACCTCCTGGCGCAGTGCCTCAGCAGGACCCGGATGGCCGTGCACCCTGGGAGCGTGGAGGGAGACGGACAGACCTGCTTTCCCTGCTGGCTGCGCGGGACAGGTGCTCTGAGAGCCGGGGAACATCGAGACTCTGGCAGGAGGCGGGGAGGACGGCAAGGGGAGCAATGGGGGGCCTCCCAGCGCAGGGCCGGGCCCTGTGTCTGCCCCGCGGAACACGGACCCCTCAAGGACGGCCTTCTGACCTGTCCTGACTTGCTTCCCGCGTGCAAGCAAAGTCCAGCAGTGCCGGGGACCCACCGTGGGCTCCACCTGGCAGTCTTTTCACGGCAGCCCCAACACCGGCAGCACATCGCCCGAGGGCTAGAATGTCGGTGGGGAAATGTTCCACGGGTTGGAAACTGGCAAACGTTCAGACTCGAGAGAGCGGCTTGATGAAGCAGTGCTTTGGTGACCTAGACCCACAGGGACTGACTATGTGCTGCCATCATCAGCGTCATTTCTCTGAACCCAAGATTTGTTTTAAGGGCTCAACGTCAAGGGCACGCTTTTTTTTGTCTGGACTTGAGTTTCAAAACCCTTCACTGTCAAGTTTCAATAAAAAGGAAAGAAGTAAACTGCTCAGGGTGGGAGCGGGGCTGGGCGGATGAACAACTGTCCCGGAGAACACGAGAAGCGTGTGCGTGGCGCGGAGTCTCACTTAATGAACCGACTGTGCCCTCTTCCAGATGCGAGCTTGGCACGGGCCTCTCCTAGGTGCCTGCACGACAAACACACAGTTGTGTTTGTTTTAATCAAGCACTTGAGCAGCAGCACCTTCATGTAAGAGCCCGGCCTCACCCGTCCTTCCGGCTGGAAGCAGGAAACGGGGCCGATAATGTCACTGCCTGCCCAGGATGTCCCCTCTCCTTCCTATCCACTGGGCAACAGGACGGCCACCCCTTCTCTCTCTTCCTCGCAGGGGTGGAGGAAGTGGAGATTACAGCACCTGCTCGGATGAAAATTCAAGGACCACCCTCAGGCATGCCAGCCCCCCTCTACCTCCTGGCGCAGTGCCTCAGCAGGACCCGGATGGCCGTGCACCCTGGGAGCGTGGAGGGAGACGGACAGACCTGCTTTCCCTGCTGGCTGCGCGGGACAGGTGCTCTGAGAGCCGGGGAACATCGAGACTCTGGCAGGAGGCGGGGAGGACGGCAAGGGGAGCAATGGGGGGCCTCCCAGCGCAGGGCCGGGCCCTGTGTCTGCCCCGCGGAACACGGACCCCTCAAGGACGGCCTTCTGACCTGTCCTGACTTGCTTCCCGCGTGCAAGCAAAGTCCAGCAGTGCCGGGGACCCACCGTGGGCTCCACCTGGCAGTCTTTTCACGGCAGCCCCAACACCGGCAGCACATCGCCCGAGGGCTAGAATGTCGGTGGGGAAATGTTCCACGGGTGCTCTCTGGGCAGCCTCACCCGAGGAGAGGTGGCACCGGTGTGCCCCACCCTGAGAAAGCCCACTCAAGAGGTGACAGCTAGGTCACGGGGCTAGTGAGGGCGAGGGGGGCACCCAGTCCCGTCTCCAGGTTCAGCATCCCTGCTCTGATCAGCTGCCTGCCCCCAGGCTCAGAGCCCTTGCCAACCTCAACAATCCTCTTTCATAGGGATGAGGGGCTCTGCAGGGCTCACGCCTCCTCAGCTAACACATCGTAGTTCTGAAATTAGGTGTCTATCAACTGAGACCGCATCAGGAGAGGCGTTCTGGGGTCAGCTGAATCAAGACAAAGTCTGGACAGAGACCAGGCAATGTGGAACTCAGGCCCCAATAACTCAGGAGGAAGAGGAAGGAGGGCAGAGCCAGGGGCCACACCCTTTGCGGTGTACAGATAAACCTAGGCTCCAATGAATAAGAACAGTAGGTCCAAGGGCACACGAACTGGCGTCGGGGGCCCAATCCCAGACACCGTTGGCGCCCTGGCTGTGTCACCCCACCGCCGCCTCTGGCTGCCAGCCAGGCTCCCGGCTGGAATCTCAGCTCAGTCCTCAAGGAATAGCCCCGATGGACTCTGGCCACCCGGCACATCCACACCAGCAAGAAGGCAAACCGCCAGCTTGAGCCCCACCCCATGACACACGTGGGCACCCCCAGCACCAAACCACTCTGAGGTTGAACCCTCACTCTGCTGGGCCCAGACTGGAAGTGTCAGGGTGCCTTTCTCTGGAGGTGTGACCCTGCCTGTCCAGTAACCTGTCCAGTGGTCTCTGACCCATCAGACGAGGGCAGGGCCTGCACACGTGTCTGCCTGCTGCCGCCTGCCCCTGCCCCACAAGGGGCCTGGCATACACTAGGGGTGAAAGCGCCCCAGGCTCTTAAGCCACTATCTGGACAGGCAAGCGGAAGCAGGACCCTGGCATCAGCGCGATCACAAGGCAGCACGTGAGCACCAGCCGGCGAGTAGCCAGGCTGACCCGTCCAGCGACCTCGCAAGGCAGGCGTTTATGCACCTCCAGCCCTCAGCTGGAAAGAGTGAGACGACACGCCGGCATCCGGAGCCCTCTGGGGTCATATATCTTGACCATCTCTCTTTTTTTTTCTTGGTAGACTCTTAGTTCCCTAAACAGGGATCACACCCAGGTCCCCAGCAGAGAAGGTGTGGAGTCCTAACCACTGGCCACTAGAGAGCCCTCATCCCTTGGACAATCGCTGAAGAATACTGGTCTCCATAGACTATAACATGCACACAGAACTCACAGGCAGTTATGCAGGATAATGAGGCCTGGAGGGCAAGGATCCTTAAGCTCAGAGCCTCTTGGCCTGAGACAGAGTCAGCACGAGGGTCTCTGCCAGCACAGAAGACAGAGGACAGGGGGTACGGGGACTGGCTGGACCAGAGGGATTCCAGACACGCGACAGGGGTGTCGGGGTGGTCGTGAGCCAGAAAGGAGAGACTGTGGGGTAGGAATAAATGATACTGTTTCTTGACGGCTGGGCTGAACTGTGAAGGCGAGATAGAACGGAGAATTCAAGGTCCCTCTAGCTGCCTCTTGAAATCTTGGTCCTCTCTGAAGCCAAGCTCAGCGGCCATGTCTTCCACTATGACCCAATTCCTTCCTCCCTCCTCTCTGCACTTTCTGCCCTTCCAACTTGGCTTGCTTCTCGCCGTCTGGCACTGGGGAGGCAGGAAAAATGTCTTGGCACAGAAGGTCACACCCGGCTTGCCACTCCCTGGCAGTGCGGGCTGTGGCTGCCAGTCACTTCTCAATCTCCCACATGGCATCTTGTATGTGGCAGGAAGATAGCTGGTGAATAATTACAAAAGTCTCGCATTTGCAGCCACAATTTCAGCGATATTTACACTGCTGTGAAATTCTGGAGGGCACAAAACAATTTGATAGGGACCTTGATATTTGCTGTGATAGGATCTGAAATCATCTCCAACCCTGAACGCTCGAGGACACAACAGCGCTCAGGTAGGAAGTGGAAAGAGCTGGTCAAGTTGATGTTGCCATGGAAACCCAGCCAGGCTGAGCTGAGCTACTCTGGGGGCTGAGAATTTTTGTTCCCTCGTGTCCCTCACCATGAACTCCAGCACTGCCCGGTCGGTGTTAAGCCCTGATACACACAGCCCCACTGCTCACTCAGCTCTGGCTGTGAGGTGCCATGTCAGTGACAGACGCTCCTCTCTACCAGGTTCAAGATAACCGAGCTCCAGCTGACGAGCGTGGGGCACAGGAAACGCACAATGGGAAGAGGAAGCGGAAAATCTCCACCCTCTTCCAGGCTGCAGGAGCAGCAACCAGCTCCCTTCCGCAGAGTGGATGCCGGCGGAAGCTGCTGGAGGAAGGCAGCTGATTCCCCATCAGTGACACCTTCCTCTCCTGCCCCCTGCGACCCTCCAAAAACAAAAAGATGCCATGTCAGCAATTCCCGCACAAACAATGGAATTCTTTCTGCAGGGTGCTAGGATGCCACGAGCCTCTAGATGGCGCCAAGTCAAGACAAACGCTGCTGGCAACCTCCAGGCTCCCGGCAAGCTGGATGCCAGCCCACATTCTCTTCCTACCTGTGGCCCAGGGAGGCTTGGTTGAGGGGCAAAGAAAGCTGGCTCTGGACAGAGGCCTCCCATGCGTCTCACATCTGAGCCAGCCTGGAGCCTGCTAGAGAAGTGAGCGCTGGGAGGACCTCCATCTCTGGAAGGCAGGACCAGGGCAGAAGCTGGCACTTGTCCCCACGCCCTAACTCATCTGGGAGACCCAGCCCCTGTCCTGAGCAGGTAGATGGGCGAGCAGGCCAGGGGACACCATGACTGTTCTGCCAGGGCTTCTGCCCCATTCCTGCAGGCCTGGGTAAGATGGTGGCTGTGAAGCATTTCAAGCAGCTAAGAATGGTGTGCATAAACTACGAAGAGACTGTGGAAACAAACATCACGGGAAAGGCAGATCACAGCAGCTCAGGGCTGGGCTGCCATCAGCACCTGTATTTCCCAAAGCCGCCAGGAGTCTACGACCCATGACTTGAAGTCCTGCAAATCTGCGGCCTCCGCTCAGTTTTTGTCCACACCATCAGCTCTGTGAGTAGACAGTGTGTGCTTAGAGCGCTGTCTTTGGAGCTGGGCAGCGGAAGGGTAAGCTAAGGTCCTGGGGTCTGAGGGACACAGCTCCCTCTGCGGCTGCACAGCAGCAGCTGCCTCTGGCTAAAAAGGTCTGGACTGTCAGTCCGTGAAAACCTCTGAGAGGTCAGGCCCCCTGCAGCACTACATGAAGTCCAGGGAAGGAGGCCTAAGGGCACGGTTCCCACAGTGGGAGAGCCCCCAAGGAGAGGCAGGCCAGGGCAGAAGAGAGTCCTTGGAGCGGGCAGGACCACTGAAAGCAGAGGCGCCCCTCTGCAGCTGCCCCTGCCCCTCCAGAGGCTCTCTGGCCCAGACCACGCGTGCACTTCCTTTCAGGAGAGCTGGGAGGAGACAGAGTCAGGAGGGAGAGGCCAGCACAGCCTTCCACCGAACAGGTCCGTGATTCAGCTGTGCCTCCAGGCCTCTCCGAGTATCCTTTCATAAACGCAAGCAGGGATGGCAACCTAGGACTCTCAGGGCCAGGAAGGTTCCACTGTGAACAAGCAAAGGAGCGAGGCTCTGCCCCAAGTCTGGCATAAAAACCAGGCTCTCAACCACGGAGCTTTGGGGCAGCCTGCGATTTTCCTGACAGAACGAAGCACTTCTGGTCGACAAGGCCGGGGTCTGATTTGTGAGCCCCTCTGGTGTCATCTTGCTAGTCCTCTTTCCTATGTCCTTCAGTCTCAGTTCCAAGAGCCAGAGCATCAGCTCTGAGGGCAGGTCCCGTTCTCGTGTTGCTATACCACCCTCCACCTCCGGCCCTGCCATTTGCCCAACAGAGTCAGCCTGGGGCGCTGCCAGGGCCCCATGAGCCAGGCGGGCTGCCGGTACTCACTGTGGGCCTCCACCAGGTCGATCTGCATGTTGTACGGGACCAGGGGGTCTGGCAGTTCTGAGAAAAAGCTCTTCATGGCCCCCGCCACGGTGTTCACCGTGAAGTCCTTCTCTGCCAAATCCAGGTTGTGATCTGAAAGGAAGTTGGGAGAGTGAGGCCAGACCAATCGAGGCTGTGCCAAAGCAAGGAACACTTGGCGCTGCGAACAAGCAAGAGAAACTTGCAGAACCAGGGGTGCTGCCGGGGGCTGCCCTGGAGCCTGGGCAGGGACATCACAGACTGGACAGAAGGTGGCACCCCTGGGTGCTGCTAAAAAAAAAAAGTTCTGAGACTCACAGACACGCTGACACGCATCCTGCCCAGATCAGCCTCTGAGCAGAGGAGCTGCGCCTCCATTCTGCGGCCAAAGCCCCCTCGTCTGCCCTGGACATGCTGCTGCCTTTCCTCACACCCCGACTTGGGGAGACAGGAGGAGGCTTCCCCTAAGGCCGTGTCACTTTTCCTGGAAGGTTACAGAAATGGAACCAGCAACCCTGACTGCTGTCTCCACCCTGCTCCTTGTGGTGGTCAGGCAACCAGACTCACTTTCCTCTTGCTGGTCCCATCCAGCTTATGATACCACCAACTCCTGCCTCTAATTTTTCTTTCCATACTTTACTTCATTTCTGATTTGTAACAAATCATCTACCGATAGATCTCAACTGTTTTCGCTTGGGAGTATACCCTGGGTTGCAGATCCTGGCATATACATAAGTGTCTAACCTAGCGTGGCTCTGTCCGCATCCTGACCTTGTACTTCCGATCCTTCAAGACTCACACGTTTCCCTTCCCGCTGCCAGCTAGTGGAGACTGTGGAGCTGGGTGCTGGGGGTGGGGGGCAGTGTCTGCTCCTAGCACGCACTGGGTAGTGGCTTGGGCCTGCAGGCTTGCA
Organism: Cephalophus harveyi; assembly: GCA_006410635.1. Taxonomy (NCBI): domain Eukaryota; kingdom Metazoa; phylum Chordata; class Mammalia; order Artiodactyla; family Bovidae; genus Cephalophus; species Cephalophus harveyi. Next base: position 131,829 of record SJYT01021743.1, on the reverse strand, counting down.
TAGGCCGCCTGGCTGGCTCTCCCGAGGCCCAGTCACATGCTAAGTGGGACCCCACTTTGACCTTCTGCTTACCTTCCTTTTTGGCCAGTGGCATCTGTCAAGTTTTACTCTTTGGCTCCTTTGCTTCTGACACTGGTGGGTGTGACCTCTCATCCCAGTGTGTTCAGCCCTAACTGAACTGGGTTAGGGTGGAACAGATGTGGCCATGTGGCCCTCGGCCTCTCAGATCTGACCTAGCTGAGGAGGCAGAGCGTTCAGCTTGGGGAGCCCCGGGCCCAAGGCTCAGTGCATCACAAGATGCTCCCCCTTGCTCTGTTTCTCTCCTGCAGGACTCTGTGAGGAGGGCAGTTACGGTTGAGAGGCCCTGCCAACACAGGACTGTCATCTCAACCCAACCTTGAGTCAAGTGCCCGCCATGACCTCTGCGTGGCCCAGCCTGAGGGAAGCGAGGCCTGGTCTCAGTGAATGAGGCTGTGCTGGGGGCTGCAGCGGTGCCTGCGGATGGTGGAGAGGGGAGCAGCCTGGCTGAAGCAGGTTTGCGGGGCGGATGCTTCTGTTTGCTGACAGGAGCCAAACGCTCTCTCCTCCTCAGCCACCCAGCCAGCACCCTCGGCTCTGGGGCTGTGTGGCAGGAGCACCCCAGGCGGCTCTACCGGCAGTGGCGTCTGCCTTGAATGGGTGTGGCCTTACCTTGATCAAACTGTCTCTGCAGACTCTCCATCTCTGACTTGTTCCCGCTGACCCGGTAGATACCTTCAGTGCTCAGCCCTGGGGAGAAACAGGCATGAGCCTTAGGAGCAGGAAGTGGAGAGCAGGGCAGGAGGGGGATGGGCTTGAGGGGAGACGCGGGGGTCCATGAGGCCCCCCTGGGGCGAGGGCACGCGTCTTGCCTCGGTGCCTCAGCCCACGCCTGCCCTTTTTCTTTCTCATTTTGAAGTTTACAAATATTTGTTTTTTGTAAAAACTAAAATAATACAGAAACACATCAGACGAAGGTAACATTTGTCCACATTTTCATATACACCTTGGAATTTTAATTTTAATAAAATAGAGATAATACTATGTTTTAACCCACCCTTTTCACTTACAAACTATATTGTGAACCTAACCATTAAATATTCTTTTATAACATAATCTTAAAGATAACACAGTATACAACAACTTAAAAATCATCTACTGTTAATCCTTTAGGTTTTTCCAGAAGTCCAGTGTGTATTTCTTACTTTGTGAATTTTCTTTCATGTTTTTGTTCATGTTCAAACGGAGTGGTTCTCATTTTGTGCTTAATATTAAGGAACTATGTTAATGCTATATAGCTTTACATTTCCCTTTCATTATCTTTCTTCTAATTTTGTGTATTGAATTTTCTTTGACATACATAGTTTTCAAGACCAATCCGTTTCTTTATGATGTCTTCATTTGTTTTTATGATTAGAGTGGGTTTTCCTGTTCCTTCTGGAACTTACTTGGTGTACAGTGTTAGGTAAGAGAAAAAAAAAAGACCAGTAAAATTCAACTAAGTAACAATGTGGGAGGAGATAAAGTTCCAAGGGAGAGTGGCCTCCCTCCACCCCTCCGCACAGGAAGGGTGCAGCTTGCAGTGGACTCCAGGCACTGTCGGTCAGCTTGGCTCTCTTCTCCAGGAAGGAAAGTCCACTCTGCACCCCTGAGACCGTGGTCTAAAGGACAACGGTCAAACCAGCCTGAGGTCCTTGCTGGAGCTCATGGTTTTGAGCGACCCTGACGCGCTGGCGGGGCACTGTGGAAGCATCCTAGAGCCAGGGCTGCACGCCAGCGGGCAGTGCCGGCAGTGCAGAGTGAACCAGGCCTCAAAGTCAGTTATCACCGTAACTGACGCCGCTGGAGAGGCACCCGCTGGGCGAGATGAAAGCAGTCAGTCAGTTTCTGGGGCCCTAGATTGGTGGCAGGTGAACTCTGAAGATCATCGAAACAGAAGTCATCATTCCTCGGCCTAAAAGCTGTTAACTGCACATGGGCCCTTTCACTCCAGAGACAAGGGCATTAACGGACCGGCCTCAAGGACACCCTACAGTGCAACGACTTGCTACCAAGAAGCCCCATCACTGCACGCCTCCCTCTGGGAGACAACATTTCCGGCATGGTCGCCACGCTGTGCACTGGGCCACATGCTCTCCGCAGCCACCACTTGTTTAATGATGGCGCCATCGAATCCTCAGCCCTTTATCGTGGGAGCCACTGGATGAAGAGAGAACACAGATGAGAGAAGTGGGGTTCGGAAAGGGGAAGTCCGTGGCCTAATCTGCACAGCTGCTAAGAGGCGGCAGCATGGTCTCAGTCCAGGGCCCCCACACTATTCAAAAGGGGCTTGCCGTTTAACCCCCATCAGGCTGGCGTCCAGACCACAGCCGCCTCTGCCCCCACCCCCAGAGAAACACCACATCTCTGTGAAGCCCACAGGCCTTCAGTATTCTGGGCAGCTTTTGAGATGGTCCATGCCCTCCAGAAGTCAGAGGTCAGCATGGCCCCTGCTCACCATCCACAGTTAGTAATTATACAGTAATTCTCTTTCCTTGGTGACTTTTCTACACTATTCTCAGATACTTAAACTTTCTACCTGTTGCACATCTCAGGTAACACATGTCACATGCTCAACATGAAATCATCCACATTTTGACAAGCCCTGGGTATGTGTCAACAGATTCAAATCTTCACCCTCTAGGTTGACAAGAAATCACTATACTTTTCCCTTTATCTGAATATCAGCCCCTCTCAAATACAAAGAAAACAACGGCACAAACGCGGGAACCTCAAAAGTCCTTGCGGACATGTCCACAGTGCCTGCGCGCCAGGGTGGAGAGGAGCTCTCTGAACGGCAGCGACAAGATCCTGACAGCCTCAGTCCACTTACAATCTCTGGCAACCTGCGCACAGGAATCCTCAGCACTGTCTCCTGATGGCCACCTGCCCGATATCACAGGGCTGAAAACACGCTGCAAGTTAGCTATCTGGAGACCATCAGGGGTGCAGGCCCGCTGAAACGTCACTGGATGGATGATCAGAAAAATGGAAGCGCCTGAAAGCGCAAGGCCAGCCCCTCAGCACCAGCTAATCACCACCTCAGTATCTCCTGTAATCTGGATGCACGCTTCTGTTACGAAACCCCACTTTTAAAACAGCAATTCTGCCACTGACCTATACAACATGGCATAATTGAGGAAAGGTATCATTTGCTTGGCCAGAACAGTTGTTCGCAGCTATTCATTAGACATCAATAAAATAAAAACAGAAACCTTAGGGCAGACGGCCAACTGCCAGTGAAACAGAGGGCAAGCGACACGGGTGAGAACCTGGAGGCTGGGCAGAGTGAGGCAGCTCGCCGAGGACCCCAAGGCCAGAGCAGGAGAAGGGCTACGGCCTGGAGCAGACCTCCACACAGAGATGCTGGATCCTGAGTAGTGTGCACCCCGGGACCCAGAGACCCACCCAGAAACGCTCCGGGGCTGGCTCTGGCTCACGCCTGCCGGCAGAGAGCAGTGCCTCCTTGCCACAGGCCTGGTCCACGGCCAGAGGTCCAACTGAGAAAGCTTCAGCCGTAAGCTCGGAGGCATCTCTACCATACCAGGCATCTAGTATCTCGGGAACAGGCCCTGCTTCTTTCTTCTTCTTCTTTTTTAGCTGAGCTCCACTGGTTTCTTTGGGAATCTTTTAATCTTGTGTGAATAAAACAAGAGAAAGTTTGGAACCGCCAAGGTTGCTGTCTTAAAAAATCTAACAATCTCTATGAAGAACAGTTTTGTTCTAGTGACTCTAGAGGACAGAGCTACGACTAGAATGGGAATGACAGGAAGGCACACAGTCTCTCAACACATAACCTTAGCTACAGCTGTCACTCATCATGAAGGGCCAGCGCGTGTGAACTCCCTCACTGGACAGCCATCTGTTTGGGATGCTACTTTTCTTTTTAGAAAGATTAATACCTGGTCTAAGAAGACAGTCAATAATGACCAACCGTTTACTCAATGCTTACTATATGTGAGGCACATGATCCTGAGTCCTTACCATGCACTTCTACATGGGTTCTCACAACATCCCCTTCAGAGAGATTATTACTAATCTCATTTTACAGATGGCAATGCAGAGGCTAAGAGGTAAAGTAATACTTGCAAGGTCAGAGAGCTAGTGAATTACAATCTGAAGCCCACCTGCTTCCGGAGCCTGAGCTCTTTTACTGTGGTGTTTTAAATCACACACTTTCAAACTTGAGCATGCGGCAGAGTCAGGGCTCGTTATAATCTAGATTACAAGGCTGCTGCACCTCTAGGGTTTCGGATTCTGTTGGTTGGGGGCAGGACTCAAGAATCTGCACTGCTGACACGTTCCCAGGTGATGCTGCTGCTGCTGGCCAGGGAATCGTGCTCTGAGGACCCCTGTTGCTCTAGAAGACGGGACAGGTCTCCAAGTCCCCCAGACTATTAAGAAAAATCTATGATTCAAGAATATTTGTGGGGGAGAGAATACACAAGGAAAAATAAATGCCAGAGACTAGGAATGTAGCATTTCCAAAAAGTATTAAAATGAGCGCCTTTTATTCATAAGCAAGGTTTTTACACATTATTTAAACCGTGGCCATGTGTGATTTTTCAAAAGAATATTTAAAAAGTAAAGAGAAAAACAGCAAAGAGGCCTTATTTTTTTCTTTCAGTATTTACTGAGCACCCAATCCGGCAGATGAGCTCCTTTACAGAGGTGCAAGCCGTGGTCCTCCTCAAAAGCAGTTCACCGACAAAATGCTAGTTCAGTTCGGTCGCTCAGTCGTGTCCAACTCTGTGTGACCCCGTGGACTGCTGCATGCCAGGCTTCCCTGTCCATCACCAACTCCTGGATCCTACACAAACTCATGTCCGAGTCGGTGAAGCCACACAACCTTCTAGAGGACCCACCAGCGGCAGCCATGAGGCGTTCCCCACGGGCTAAGACCTGGCCTCTTTTACTCCTGACCACCCCGTCCCAGCAGCTGAGGTGCCCGCGGCACGTGGCACACCGGGGCACCAGCAAAGTGGACAAGGGACTCGCAAGAGCTTGGAGACGGGGGGCGGGGGGGGGGTGCGCGTGGGAGACTCCACCTTCTGCTCTGGTATGTGTCCCATTTTCTGAAATGGGCAAACAACTCTTCATTCCTGGATCCCAAGTACTTCTGCTCAGCACCGGCGCTCTGGGCCTCAAGTCTTGCTGTACTCCCCCAGGCCAGGCTTTCAGCCCTGCTCACACACCCCAGGACTCAGTTCCTCCTGAGTTTCCTTTCTAGCAACAAATCAATACTTCCTCTAAGACAAACTCTGACTTGTTTTTCACTTTCTATATTTAGAAACAAAACTCAGCACTTTAGTCCTTAAAAAAAAAAAAAAAAAATTAATCGGTGTTGCCAATGCTCTAAAATACCCCACAGCAGACAGGCTTTAACTACTAGAGGACAAGTCGACTTTTAAGGAAATGCGGCTAATAGACCATTCTCCTTTTCTTTCACATGTCCAAGAGGTAAGCCTTGGGCAGGCTAAGTTTCAAGGCCAGAAGGCTGCTGAGAACTCAGGGAGAGAAAGGAACCCCCCTCGAGCATCAAGTCCAAATTGTTTTGAAGAGGGCTGACTTCTCTAATCAGAGTGAGAAGCCCCCGCTCTGGGTCAAATGCCAACAGCATCTCTACAGCCTACCTCCTTTTGAGGCTCCCATCACGATGGAGGGTGAAAGGGCTGGGGTGAGGCTGAGCATCTAGGTTGGAAGCCACTGAGTAGCGGTGAGACCCTGGGTGACTATGCTTTCATTGCCTTCTCTGCACCACACAGGTGAGTGTAATGAAGTCCTGGCACAGGGCTAAGGGAGGAGCTATGGTCCTAACGATCTAAGTGGAAAAGCAAGCTGGCAAGTGGAGGACACCTGAGTTGTGCCATCGGGGGGATCCCGGATGCCAACTCTTAATTTCTGCTCCTCTGAGTCTATGATGGATTAATTTCACCTTTGGAGACTACTGCAAGGAATAAATAAGATAACTTACGTAAAGCCCACTGTATAATGCCTGCCTTTTTTTTCTTTTCTTTTCTTTAGCAGCACCTGTTGGTAGGCATGGCCTGCTCTAAGGACCCAGCCAAAACAGGCCAGTTGGCAGATAAATAATAAAACATGCACTGGCTTCTTTTTTACTTCAAATATTTTTCCTTTAAATATTTAAATAGAATTTTTTTAATAGCACAAACTTACACGTAGTTTCACTATATATTACAATTGTTTTTTTTAGTAGAGAAATTAAGATTTTTAGTTGAAGTTTCAATATCTAGTATTTTTTATTAATCTATTTTATACACAGTGGTTGTACACATGTCAGTCCCGATCTCCCAGTTCCTCTCAGTCTCTCTTCCCCTTGGTGTCCATACCTTTGTTCTTCACATCTGTGTCTCTGTTTCTACTGTGCAAATAGGTTCATCCGTACCATTTTTCTAGACTCTAGGTTCATCCGTACCATTTTTCTAGACTCTAGGTTCATCCGTACCATTTTTCTAGACTCAATATACGCATTAATACATGATATTTGTTTTTGTCTTTCTGGTTTACTTTATTCTGTGTAACAGTCTCTACACATGCGATCTCAGTTTTGATCCTGGCTCTCTCATAGTTGCTGGGCGACTGGGAAAAACTGTTCGACCTCTCTAAGCCTCGGGTTCCTCATCAAAAATGGGGCTGTTTACAAATGACTATGCTTCATGGCAAATAGATGGGGAAACAGTGTCAGACTTTATTTTGGGGGGCTCCAAAAGCACTGCAGATGGTGACTGCAGCCATGAAATTAAAAGACGCTTACTCCTTGGAAGAAAAGTTATGACCAACCTAGACAGCATATTCAAAAGCAGAGACATTACTTTACCGACTAAGGTCTGTCTAGTCAAGGCTATGGTTTTTCCAGTGGTCATGTATGGATGTTAGAGTTGGACTGTGAAGAAGGCTGAGCACCGAAGAATTGATGCTTTTGAACTGTGGTGTTGGAGAAGACTCTTGAGAGTCCCTTGGACTACAAGGAGATCCAACCAGTCCATCCTAAAGGAGACCAGTCCTGGGTGTTCATTGGAAGGACTGATGCTNNNAGAGTTGGACTGTGAAGAAGGCTGAGCACCGAAGAATTGATGCTTTTGAACTGTGGTGTTGGAGAAGACTCTTGAGAGTCCCTTGGACTACAAGGAGATCCAACCAGTCCATCCTAAAGGAGACCAGTCCTGGGTGTTCATTGGAAGGACTGATGCTAAAGCTGAAACTTCAGTACTATGGCCACCTCATGCAAGGAGTTGACTCATTGGAAAAGACCCTGATGCTGGGAGGGATTGGGGGCAGGAGGAGAAGGGGACGACAGAGGATGAGATGGCTGGATGGCATCACCGACTCGATGGACGTTGAGTCTGAGTGAACTCCAGGAGTTGGTGATGGACAGGAAGGCCTGGCGTGCTGCGATTAATGGGGTTGCAAAGAGTCGGACACGACTGAGCGGCTGAACTGAACTGAGATGATGTGCATACTCAGGTTACAGGTATGAAGAGCAAGTAATACAAATGGCTGGCACACTGAAATAACGATGATGCTAATAAAACAATAATAACAACAGTTAACTTTTGCTGAGGGCTCACTATGTGCCAGGCACTTTCTTCAGCTCTTCACCAGAATCATCACGGTGAATCCACCCAGTAATTCTCTGAGGTAAATAGTATTATTTTTATCCCCATTTTACAGAGAGCAGATAGCAGCTCAGAGAGGCCAAGTCCAAGGCCAGAGAGCTGGGTGTGTGGTGGGCGTCAGCTCTGCGCAGGCTCACTCCGTCTGGGCTGACTGTGCATTTAAATGCTGGGCTCCGCCCTTCCACGTTAACTCCCTATTCCCTTATCCTTTAAAGATCACATGTTGGCTCTACCCTGTAAATGCCGGGTTCATTCCTGTTCCTCCCTTGGTCACTCAGGCACACTCATCTCCTCCCTCACACCGTGCCTCAGCGTTCTCATCTGTCAGCCGAAGGAGCAGGGAGAGCCAGAGAAGAGACGCTGCCTCTCTCTCACCGACATCAGCCAGTGGACAGAGTCCGCACGCTCTTCCTTCTGAAGTTCTACTACCGATCACAGCGCAGCAGCCCGCGAGGTCCCCTGCCGCCTTCCTGTTCCGGATGTGCCTGGAATGCTTTTCTGGCTCTTCTGTTCCTTCAACACTAAGGTCACTCTGGCCCCTCCAGTGCCCCTTTGTTAGCTGTCTTCCCTGGGTAATTCCCTCGTCAATCAAGAGCTGTTTCTGGCAATGCCACCCCTCCTTACCCCCCCTGACAGAATGCCTCTAGCACTCTATTATGACAGCCTGACCGGGTGTGAGCCCCACAGCCGGGCACTGTGGCGCTATAAATTTCCAACGCCATTGTACGTACACACAGCCGTGTCATAAATCTTGAGGCTGAGGAAGAGGGGAGAGGAGAGACCTGGAGGGGAAAAGATGAAACTATCACACCAGGTCTGGGGCATCATATGGCTCTAGCATCTGGCTGATGCTCTGCAAGCTGCCCGGGCACTTAGTGTCAGTCACTGTGAAGGAGGACTTCTGGGCCCTGCTCTGAGCCTGCCAAGAGGCTCGGTCCCTGACTTTCAAGAAGATGCATACCCCAACAGATGTGTTTCAGAAAACCACCGTGATGAAGTCAGCCTTAGGCCAGCCCAGAGTGGATACTGCTGGTTCCGGGCAGCCTAGGATGGAGGGGGAGAGGAGTGTGACCTAGAATTGAGGGGAGCAGAGTGGACTCTGCAAGGCAGCCACCGATATTCAAAGCCAGGAGCAGCTGGGAGCCCCAGCACACTCAAGCCCAGTGGCGTGGGGGCACGTCAGCGTGACTCGGAGGCGAGCTAGTGCCACCCCAGTGCAGAGCTGGGGCTGTGGGTGGGGCGGGGGTCCTCACTGACCGAACACCGAGCCACCAACAAAGAAACAGTTGCGCTAACAAACAGGTACATATAACCCACCACCACCACCACCACCTCCATGCAAACAGTGCCAGCTCCCACTCCACAGCAGGGCCCCCGGCAGATTCCTCGTAGGCATTAACGAGGGCACAGGTGAGCTTCTTTTGGGTTCCTGATTCTCACCAAGTCATGAAAGGTTCAAAGACGGCACCCATCACAGCCCAGCGGGCCTCCTTTCCTGGCCTCTTTCCTCACTAAGAAAGGACACCTCCTAGGTTAGAGGCTTACATGTAACACTGGCAGAGAGTCTGATCGCAGTCCCGCCAGCCTACAGTCCTTGCACTCTGGGTCCAGGATACAGCACAGAGCGGCCCCCACGTGGCCTGGGGGCCCGTGCCACACCCGACCCTGTTGCCCCCACCCAGCGCCCATCATGCTGGCCTCTCAAGGCCTCCGAGTGTGGCCCCCCACCTGCCCTGGAGACTGCCTCACTTCTGCCTCCACTTTTTGGACTGGCTAAACCCTGTTCCCTCAGAGGTCTCTCCTGACCCCCAGATTAAGTCAGTTAGGAGAATAAAACTGCTTATATTTATGCATCACACATACTGGGCCAGGCCGTGACTAGCATTTCACACACATGATCTCCGCGACCCTCACAGTGGTCCTGTGAGCTGTATCCTACTATTACGACTACTCCCATCCGGCTTCAGAGCCCGGGTCTAACCACTGCACCTACTATCCGCACACTTTCACTATACAGCACTGGGTACAACCTGAAAGTCACTGGACAGCCGTGTGACTGCTGAATGTCGGCCCCCTGAGGAGAGAGGGGGCATGTGTTTCAGTTACCCTTCTATGTTCCTGGTCTTGGCACAGTAACTCGTGCCTGGAGAAGGCGAATATTCGGTAACTATCCAAAGAAAGGAGGGAAGGAGGGAAACCTGCCTGATAATAAAAGCGCGGTTTCTCTGGCTGAAGAGAGGGAGGAATGCACTAAAGTTGTTTGCTCTCAACCAGCCTCGTGCTTCAAGGCATCCTGGCAGGCCCTCCTTGCTCATGGAATACAGGAAAGAGAAAGTCTGAGGCCTGGCCAGTACGGAGAAGTGCGTCACAAACCGGGGCGCCCAGCCCCTGCCTTCCTCTGTGGACTGGTTCTCCTGCCTATGCCACTCCCTAGAGAAGCTGAGCGGGTCGAGGGAACTCCTGCGCTCTCCAGTGTGAGCCATCGGCTGTTCTAGGTGTGGTCTCCCCGTCTGGGCTGCTCACTTTTACAGATCAGGTCAGTGACATGGCTTTGGCTGGGACCCCCACAAGAGGGCTGCGCCTCTTCCTGGAAGCTAGACTGAATCCCCCCCTGCCACCCCCCGCCACTAGGGGAGAAGGGGGAGCAAGAGAGCGGGTGCTGCTCCCAGGGCCGCCTCAGCACGGACTCCTGCACGGCCTGCTGGCACACACAGCCTCGACTCGTCCTGCTGCCTCCCGGTGAAGGGCAGAGGGGCCTGTCCACCGAGGCGCACCATTGAATGGAGGGAAAGGGTGGTGGGAACAGCCAGGGAAGGCAGGCCTGCTGGAACTGTCTCGGGGAGCTGGGCTTCCACCCAGATCATTTCTGTCTTGGTTGGAAGGGCAGGACTACTCTGTGAAACAGGCTTTGCTTCTCTTTGGCTGCCTGGCTCCCCAGGCAGCTTGCCAGGGCATGCTGTTCCGATCAGGGCACTGGGTCCCGAGGAAATCCGCGAGCACTGCCGAGTCACAGCCACATGAACTCTGCTTATCTGGAAGAGCCCACAGTGGAGCTGACTGCCTGCCTTTATGGCGAGGAGGCATTTTTGGAATGCAAATGACTTGTGCTTAACTTTAAGCAAGGAGAAATCAGGAGGGTGTGAACACCGAGCCACCAACAAAGAAACAGTTGCGCTAACAAACAGGTACATATAACCCACCACCACCACCACCACCTCCATGCAAACAGTGCCAGCTCCCACTCCACAGCAGGGCCCCCGGCAGATTCCTCGTAGGCATTAACGAGGGCACAGGTGAGCTTCTTTTGGGTTCCTGATTCTCACCAAGTCATGAAAGGTTCAAAGACGGCACCCATCACAGCCCAGCGGGCCTCCTTTCCTGGCCTCTTTCCTCACTAAGAAAGGACACCTCCTAGGTTAGAGGCTTACATGTAACACTGGCAGAGAGTCTGATCGCAGTCCCGCCAGCCTACAGTCCTTGCACTCTGGGTCCAGGATACAGCACAGAGCGGCCCCCACGTGGCCTGGGGGCCCGTGCCACACCCGACCCTGTTGCCCCCACCCAGCGCCCATCATGCTGGCCTCTCAAGGCCTCCTAGTGTGGCCCCCCACCTGCCCTGGAGACTGCCTCACTTCTGCCTCCACTTTTTGGACTGGCTAAACCCTGTTCCCTCAGAGGTCTCTCCTGACCCCCAGATTAAGTCAGTTAGGAGAATAAAACTGCTTATATTTATGCATCACACATACTGGGCCAGGCCGTGACTAGCATTTCACACACATGATCTCCGCGACCCTCACAGTGGTCCTGTGAGCTGTATCCTACTATTACGACTACTCCCATCCGGCTTCAGAGCCCGGGTCTAACCACTGCACCTACTATCCGCACACTTTCACTATACAGCACTGGGTACAACCTGAAAGTCACTGGACAGCCGTGTGACTGCTGAATGTCGGCCCCCTGAGGAGAGAGGGGGCATGTGTTTCAGTTACCCTTCTATGTTCCTGGTCTTGGCACAGTAACTCGTGCCTGGAGAAGGCGAATATTCGGTAACTATCCAAAGAAAGGAGGGAAGGAGGGAAACCTGCCTGATAATAAAAGCGCGGTTTCTCTGGCTGAAGAGAGGGAGGAATGCACTAAAGTTGTTTGCTCTCAACCAGCCTCGTGCTTCAAGGCATCCTGGCAGGCCCTCCTTGCTCATGGAATACAGGAAAGAGAAAGTCTGAGGCCTGGCCAGTACGGAGAAGTGCGTCACAAACCGGGGCGCCCAGCCCCTGCCTTCCTCTGTGGACTGGTTCTCCTGCCTATGCCACTCCCTAGAGAAGCTGAGCGGGTCGAGGGAACTCCTGCGCTCTCCAGTGTGAGCCATCGGCTGTTCTAGGTGTGGTCTCCCCGTCTGGGCTGCTCACTTTTACAGATCAGGTCAGTGACATGGCTTTGGCTGGGACCCCCACAAGAGGGCTGCGCCTCTTCCTGGAAGCTAGACTGAATCCCCCCCTGCCACCCCCCGCCACTAGGGGAGAAGGGGGAGCAAGAGAGCGGGTGCTGCTCCCAGGGCCGCCTCAGCACGGACTCCTGCACGGCCTGCTGGCACACACAGCCTCGACTCGTCCTGCTGCCTCCCGGTGAAGGGCAGAGGGGCCTGTCCACCGAGGCGCACCATTGAATGGAGGGAAAGGGTGGTGGGAACAGCCAGGGAAGGCAGGCCTGCTGGAACTGTCTCGGGGAGCTGGGCTTCCACCCAGATCATTTCTGTCTTGGTTGGAAGGGCAGGACTACTCTGTGAAACAGGCTTTGCTTCTCTTTGGCTGCCTGGCTCCCCAGGCAGCTTGCCAGGGCATGCTGTTCCGATCAGGGCACTGGGTCCCGAGGAAATCCGCGAGCACTGCCGAGTCACAGCCACATGAACTCTGCTTATCTGGAAGAGCCCACAGTGGAGCTGACTGCCTGCCTTTATGGCGAGGAGGCATTTTTGGAATGCAAATGACTTGTGCTTAACTTTAAGCAAGGAGAAATCAGGAGGGTGATGAGACACGGGCACATGGGGAACAGTCATGGCGAAAGCTTCGTCTTAGAACTACCTGGATAATGAGAAAGCACAGCCAACAAACCCAGAGTTATCGGGGCAGGGAAGGGGTTGAGGAACACAGAACCCCCATAAAATCACAGCACACGCAACCACATACCTCATATTTTAGCACTTTATCATCAATTCAAAGCAGCATAAATATGGCAATTACTCACATAAAGCCTGTTGGTGTGCTCAAGCTGTAACTACACCTATTAAACTGTTATAGTGATAGATGGGAGGATCTCTACTGAAATTAGCCGCCTTTTCTACAAGACAGAATTACAGAGATCCAGGCTGACTGCAGCGAAATAACTAGATTTAACAGCTCTAGACCTGCCAATTCTCTTCCACGAGAGCTGGAGAAAGTGTCTATGAAAAATATGGAGGGAAATATGGAGGCTTTTTTAGGGCAGCTGTTTCCCAAGTGGGAAGAACTTGGTAAAATGTGAATCTGTTCGGTCTGATGCTGTAAAGCTCACAGCTTTGCCCGCCCGAGCACAGACGGAAGGGTTGAACGTGGGTCCTTTCCACTGATGGCTCTAGGTGGCCTCTGCCCAGAGGCCTCCAGGGTTTCTGTTTCCTCTCTTCTGTGAGACGAACACTGTCCTCTAAGTCACGGGAGGAAAGCTGAGAGAGTAAGGTGCCCTAAGGAGACAGAGTAGAGTGCTCCCCACCCTGGCAAGAGGCGCTGGCCGGGGCTGGGCTCCCTTTCCTGCTCCTTCCCAGCCTGAGGCCACTGGCCAGGCCAGCCCTCAGCGTCCACAGAGGGCAGGGGGCAGTGTGGTATAAAACGAAATGCAACTTCCCTGGTAGCACAGTGGCTAAGAATCTGCCTGCCAGTGCAGAGAACACAGTTCACCTCCTGGTCTTGGAAGACAACACATGCTGCGGGGCAACTAAGCCCGAGCGCCTAGAGCCTGTGCTCCGCAACTGAGCACTGCGCACAGAGCAGCCCCGCGCCGCAGCTGCAGAGAGCGGGACAGAGAGCAGCAGGGGCCCGCGCAGCCCACGCAGCCACGAGAAGCACCTGTCTGGCCTCCGTCCCCGGTTCCTGACACAGAGCTCCTAAAACCCTTGGAATTTCCTGACAGCAGTGTCTTCTGCTATCCATAACAAGCCCCTGTTACCTGAAACCTGAGTTTATGACAATGAGGTGACTTTTGAAGGGGAACCTATATGGCTTCAGGATGGGGGCTAGTCACCAGAAAGACCAAACCTTAATTATAAGAGTTAGAACTTTCAGCCCCACGCTCCACCTCCAGCAGGGTACAGGGGCTGGAGATTGAACTCAGTCACCAAAGGTCAATAAGGAATCAGTCATGCCTATGTAATGGAACCTCTACATAAACCCCAAGCAGGGTTTGGAGAGCTTCCAGGCTGGTGAACACACCGAGGCGCTGGCGGGGGTGGCATGCCCATGCACAACTCTGCAAGGAAGCAATCTGCATCTTCATCTCACAGCCATGGAAATGGAGACTCTGAGAAGTGAAGGAAGGTGCGCAGGGTCACACCTGCCCCACGGCCCACAGGTGCCACTTTGGCCCCTCTCTGTGCGAGGCTCTGTGCCAAAGTCCAGCGCTAAATAAAGACCATTTCAAGCAATCTGGGAGTTCCCCAACAGCTGTAGGAAATCAGCTCCAGTGAGAGTTTGGCCTTCAGTCCTGCGGTCTCCTGTCAGGGCGGCACTGCACGTTGCTCTGAGTTAGCTATAAGGCTGAAGATAGATGCCCAGCACTTATCTCGAGCACTCAGCAGCCGTTTTCTGCTTACTGTTTGGTGGGGTTTTGGAGGCAGCTCCAGCAAAGCCCAGGTGGTGTCTTCTGAGGGACTGTGCACCACTGGGCAAGTGCTCCCTGACATGGGCGTCTGGGCTTAGCGGGGACAGATGAATGCTATGCCATCTCCCTGAGGGGACGGGCAAATCCAGGGGAGTTATTAAACTCCAGCACCCAGGAGGGTTGTCTATATTCAATCCATAATATGGAGGTGAGACGCTGAAAACGTGATCACTCACCTAAAGCCAGACATCCTGGAATGTGAAGTCAAGCGAGCCTTAGGAAGCATCACTATGAACAAAGCTAGTGGAGGTGATGGAATTCCAACTGAGCTATTTCAAATTCTAAAAGATGATGCTGTGAAAGTGCTGCACTCAATATGCCAGCAAACTTGGAAAACTCAGCAGTGGCCTCAGGCCTGGAAAAGGTCAGTGTTCACTCCAATCCCAAGGAAAAGCAATGTCAAAGAATGCTCAAGCTACCTCACAACTGCACTCATCTCACACTTTAGCAAAGTGATGCTCAAAATTCTCCAAGCCAGGCTTCAACAGTACATGAACTGTGAACTTCCAGATGTTGAAGCTGGATTTAGAAAAGGCAGAGGAACCAAAGATCAAATTGTCAACATCCGTTGGATCATCAAAAAAGCAAGAGAGTTCCAGAAAAGCATCTACTTCTGCTCTATTGACTACGCCAAAGCCTTTGACTGTGTGGATCACAACAAACTGTGGAAAATTCTTAAACAGATGGGAATACCAGACCACCTTACTTGCCTCTTAAGAAATCTGTATGCAGGTCAAGAAGCAACAGTTAGAACTGGACATGGAACAACAGCCTGGTTCCAAATCAGGAAAAGAGTATGTCGAGGCTATATATTGTCATCCTGCTTATTTAATTTATATGCAGAGTACATCATGAGAAATGCTGGACTGGATGAAGCACAAGCTGGAATCAAGATTGCTGGGAGAAATATCAATAACCTCAGATATGCAGATGATACCACTTATGGCAGAAAGTGAAGAAAAACTAAAGAGCCTCTTGATGAAAGTGAAAGAGGAGAGTGAAAAAGCTGGCTTAAAACTCAGCATTCAGAAAACTAAGATCATGACATCTAGTCCCATCACTTCATGACAAATAGATGGGGAAACAGTGGAAACAGTGTCAGACTTTATTTTGGGGGGCTCCAAAATCACTGCAGATGGTGACTGCAGCCATAAAATTAAAAGACGCTTGCTCCTTGGAAGGAAAGTTATGACCAACCTAGACAGCATATTAAAAAGCAGAGACATTACTTTGCCAACAAAGGTCCATATAATCAAAACTATGGTTGTTCCAGTGGTCATGTATGGATGTGAGAGTTGGACTATGAAGAAAGCTGAGTGTAGAAGAATTGATGCTTTCCAACTGTGGTGCTGGAGAAGAGTCTTGAGAGTCCCTTAGACTGCAAGGAGATCCAACCAGTCCATCCTAAAGGAAATCAGTCCTGAATATTCATTTGGAAGGACTGATGCTGAAGCTGAAACTCCAATACTTTGGCCACCTGATGCAAACAACTGACTCATTTGAAAAGACCCTGATGCAGGGAAAGATTGAAGGTGGGAGAAGAGGAAGACAGAGGATGATGTGGTTGGATGACAACACCGACTCAATGGACACGAGTTTGAGCAAGCTCTGGGAGTTGGTGATGAACAGGGAGGCCTGGAGTGCTGCAGTCAAAGGGGTCGCAAAGAGTGGGACACGACTGAGCAACTGAACTGAACTGAATATACTATAGCTGCTACAGTAGGTATTCCACTGGGCTGCACAGAGCCTTTAACCTTTTGGGAGGAGGAGACTCCTCTCATTTTGATCACTTGATGAAGACTGTAGCTTATGGTCCAGCCCCACTGCACACGCACACACACACGTACAATCTCTACACTGAATTTCAGGGGTTCACAGACCTCCAAGAAACGTATCCACAGTCTCTAGGTTATGCACCTCTAAGTAAAAATAAACCTGCACAGTCCTTCAGGTCATAGATTCCAGGGGTTTGAGAATCTGCTCTCCCTCAAGCTCCCTGCTCCAACTGTCCCTCAGACAACAAACGCTTAATCAAACTCCAAAGATGGCTCCGGTGGCAGCAGCACCCTGCAGCTGCTGTAGGGGGAAACTCGTGCGTTTTGTTTCACCTGGGCAAAGAAAAAGAGCAGTGGAAAAAGTACAAGTGTAGACAGACTCACCAGTGAGAAATCTTTAGGGATCAAGCCTCAAGAATTCATCCCGTATCTAGTGATTATTTCGTTATCTCCCCTAATCTATCACAGGACAGAAGATATCACTTATTCCCTCAGTAAACACCAGGCACCTACAGTACGTCCGGTGCTATGCCAGGTGACGGCAGAGAAGAGACAGTCTGCTCTTGAGGTCCTCAGTGGAGAGCTCTGAAAACGATGTGATCTGATCTTGATCACTTCAGCGCTGCTCGTCCCTTAAGTCCTAACAAGTCTACTTCCCCGCCCTCTGGTCTCAGCGCTGCCGGAAAGGAAGTGACAAGGACTGGCTCTGCCAGCAGCCACACCTCCCTCACCGGGGGCAGCTGCGAGGGCGGGCCTGCAGGGGAGGTAACCTCAGAAGCCTAACCTAACCCAACCCAAGAGGACTTGTAGCAGAGATCTAACAATGGCGTGAGCACATCTTTTTCAGAGGGCAAGGAGAGAAAGTGGATTGCTTTTTTTGAGGCTGACAACACCCCACAGACAATTCATTCAGCTGTTAGTTAGGACAGGACGGTCAAGCTCTCTGTCCTGTCTTTACACCCTTGAAGGGAGAGTCTTCCCTAACCTTCTGCCTGTTGCTGCTCAGGTGAGCCTGGATGTAAACTTAGTCATGGAGCCTCCAAGGCTGCCTCCACCCTTGCACCAGGTGGTTGAACACCACCTCCCCGAGTGCATCCGGGAGAAGAGACATCACCAGGGAATGAGGAGTCTTTGTCAGAGCAGGTCTCTTCTCTAAGGACCTCTGAATTCAGACACACTGCAGGGGACTGAAAAATTTTAAGCACCAAATCTCCTGGGATAAAACATCTATCCACCTAGCCTCCATCTATTATCATCAGCATTATTATTATAACAGCTTTTTCTGGGGTGGGGGGGACATGCCACATGGCTTGCAGGGTCTTAAGTACCTGACCAGGGACTTGGTCACAGCAGGGAAAGCACTGAGTCCTGAGCACTGGGCCACCAGGGAATTTCCTGCAACAAGCTTTACTGAAATATAATTCACACACCACATAATTTGCCCAATGAAAGGATACAATTCAATGATTGTAAATTTTACAGAACTGTGTAACCATTATCCACAATCACTTTTAGAACATTTTCATCAATCCCCAAAAGAAACTTCAGATTCTCCCACCTGTACACCCCTGGCAACCACTAATCGACTGTCTGTCTCTGCACATCTGTCTACTCTGGACATTTCATGTAAACGGGATCCTAAAATATTTGGTCTTTCGTGACTGACTTCTTTCACTCAGTATGCTGTTTTCAAAGGTTATCCCTGTTGTAATACGCATAGGTAGGTCACTCTTTTTTTATGGTGGAATAACATTCTATTGTATGGACAAACCATAGTTTGTTTACCCACTCAGCTGCTGGGCATCTGGGTTGTGACCACTCTCTTTGCCTATGATTAATAAAGCTGTGTCTCCATGTTATTATGGTTATTACTATTCTGGCCACACTTGTGCGGTGCGCGGGATCCCAGTTCCCAGACCAGAGACTGAACCCAGGCCTCCTGCGTTGGGAGCATGGAGTCTTAACTGCTGGACTGCTGGGCAAGTCCCTTATTTTGGAACTCTGAATTCTAAAGTCATTTACACACATGTGCCCCAGCTCAGGAAAGGTGCCCCTGAATCTTCACGGCGAGCTGCACCCCGGGGACATCATGTCTCCACCAGCCCCGGCTGCTGGCTCTCCTTCCCCTGCCCTGCCGGCGCACACCTCCCTTCCTTCGGAGCCCCTCTGTTGCAACATCCCACCTGAAAAGTTTCACAGGTTCCTGGACTGTTAGCAATACACCCTCTACTCTACACACTAAGAACGCAGGGAAACTAGTTCCCACTGAGAGGCTGCAACTGTGCTCAAGACCTTACTATTTTATCCATCTTTTTACTTCTCTCTTTCTTTAGACACAATTCCACGTTTCCACTGAATGGCACTTTTGAGGGAAGAGGTCTTCTGAATGTCTCGACACTGTTCATGCATTCAGAATCACTTATGAGAGCCCTGTGTCCTTGGTTTGGAGGATACAATGATGAAGACCCAGTCCACTGCCTCAAGGAACTTAGGCTCTATTGAGGCCGGAGGACAGTCAGGGCCCCGTGTGGACGTGCTCACAGAGCACTGCAGAGCACGGGGTGGTAGGCACTGGCCCGGAGGACAGGCCAGAGAAGGACTCTAGAGGGGACTCCTGGGAGCCACCAGTAAGCAAAGGCACTTTGAGTGAGAAACAGCTCGCCAGCTGAAGGCTGCTCCAACCTGTGCGGCTGAAGGTCATCACTGGGGATGAAAATGGCAAGAGGTGAGGCTAGACACCAGATACTGCTGGCAATGGTATTCAATTTTACCCTGAAGGTAATGGAGAGCCACTGAAGAACTTTAGACAAGGGAGGTGGCGTGATCTCATTCATTTTAGGAAGATATTTGCAGCAGTGTGGATAAAGGGCTGAGCAGACCTGAGACCAGAAGGAGAAAGCCCAATTACCAAGAGGCTACGATCATAAACCAGGAAGAGAATGAGACTAATAGCAGTAGCAGAGGCCAGATTCAAGACCACTTAAGTGGGAACAACAACAGGATCGATTGATTAGGCTGAGTGATGTGGGGAGGTTATAAGGGTACGACCTCTGAGAGTTCCCTCAAATTCTCTCATATAAAAACCGCTGAACCCTGCCTTCCCACTGATGAGAATAAGGGCTAATAAACCTCAGGGGCATCAAAATATTTTTTCCCAATAAAATTTTAAAGCACCTTATGGGTGAAGGACCCAGAAGTCCTAGTGGCCTGCCCTCTGGTTTCCACACAGAAGCATATCCTTAGAATCCTAGGGAACCAGGACAGCGCGTCTGAAAACCTCCGGCCAATCCGGAACGCTGAGCCTGATGTTCAAAGATGCTAGGCAACATAGCTATGTGGCCAACAGCACCTTTCCCCTCTAAACCTGAATCTCCTTCAGGCCACCTTCCCTACCCAGAAGGTTCTTTCCCATCCTTTCTTTGTTACAGAATCCAACTTTCTTTCAGGCCAAGCCCCCAGCCCTGACACTAACAAGCCAGCTGAAGGGATTTTCTTCTAATCCTGACTCCACCTAAAGCTTAAGCATCACAGACAAGTTCAAGGCAAACTCATACCTTGAACATGAGTTCAATCCCTGGGTTGGGGAAGATTCCCTGGAGAAGGAAACGGCAACCCACTCCAGTACTCTTGCCTGGAAAATTCCATGGACTGAGGAGCCCAGTAGGCTACAGTCCATGGGGTCGCAAAGAGTCAGACATGACTTAGCGACTTCACTTTCACACCTTAAACTATTAATTTCCTTTTCCATGTAGCTGTTTTCAATGGGACTTGGCCTCAGGCTCAGGATCTCCTCAGCACTGAAATTACTCATTAGGCCCAGATACTTACAGGCTGACAAACTAATTTATTACATTCAAACCACCTCATCAACCTTAGGAAGTGAAGAGAAACAAATACAAAGACTAACTATGAGTAAAATAAAGAGAAAAAATACAGAGATATCATGATCTTGGATTCAAAGAGCATTTACTAGACAAAGATGTTCAACTGCATATCAAACATAAACCAAATTAAAATCTCAACAGAATAGCTAAATACACTAAAGAAAAATAATTCAAAAAATCACTTAAGACACTTTGCCAAAAGAAAAAAAAATAGCAAAACTAACTTTAAAAGATCCAATAGAAAAATACCACACAGAGGCTGGTTGGAAGGTTGCCCTGTAGACCCCTGTGGTTGTCAGGCATGCAGAAGAAGCCAGGCACCGGGGCTGGAGAAAAACGGAAGCTTTGCGGCCAACTACTTCCTTTACTGAGACCCCTGTGAGGGCAACATCAACTGCCTCATGATCTCTGAACATGCAGCACCTGGGGGAAACTGGCACATAAAAAGCCTTTTCATTTTTAGGACAGTGTGAGGCTACAGAATATTCTGGTAAAGAGCTGAAAATGATGAATTCTACCAGTTATTAGAACGCATGATAAAATGAGAAGTTAGGACACACAATTCTGGTATAAAAACAAGAAAGTGAAATCTGTAAAAACAAAACAAAAACTTAGAAAAGAACCAATTTTTAGGATTTCATGGTAATTATCACAAGATACAGGGGAAGGATTAAAAGGTAGTACTACGATAACTGAATAAAAATTTAGATCAATGCTTCAGATTTGAACAGGCTTCCAAAGACTTACCAGGACTATGCATTTCTGCAAAAAGTTTGTGAGTTTTTTAAAGTCTCACCTTGGGCTCATGTTGCTTATGCCTGCCTATTCATTCCTTTCAAAGAATTCACATATTGAATAAATATGGGTAAAATCTTCTTCCACTAAACTCTAACAAGCCACATCAACTCTTGTGCTGAATGGAAACTGCCCTGACAGTCATATATTACCCTAAATCCAGAGGGTCAGTTAAGTCAGACAGAACTTGAAAATAATTTGGCACACTTTTTCAAGAGACTGACTGATGGTGCAAAGGAAGACAAAGAAAGATGCCACCGGCACAAGTTCGCAAAATAAATTAGCAATTGAATCTTCTATTTATAGTACTCTCATCTCTGATGACATGACACACGGCAGTATCTGGGCAACAGGGTATCAGAGCAACAAATCACTATTTGAAATCACACTACCTCGGTGACAGTACACTAAATTCCATGTGCAGTGAGGACAGAAAAATCACCAACACCGTCATGTCCTTTCAGAAGGCAACAATCTAGGAAGACAAGGTAAAGATGTGAAAAGTGTAATCAAATTAAAGAGAATACAAGATAAGCTATAAGGCAGATCTGCGGACACTGACTGCAGCCATGAAATTAAAAGACGCCTGCTCCTTGGAAGGAAAGCTATGACCAACCTAGACAGCATATTAAAAAGCAGAGACATTACTTTGCTGCCAAAGGTCCATACAGTCAAAGCAATGGTTTTTCAGTAGTCATGTATGGATGTGAGAGAAAGCTGAGCGCAGAAAAATTGATGCTTTTGAACTGTGGTGTTGGAGAACACTCTCGGGAGTCCCTTGGAATGCAAGGAGAGTAAACCAGTCAACCCTAAATATTCATTGAAAGGACTGACACTGAAGCTCCAATCCTCTGGCCACCTGACGCGAAGAGCCAACTCACTGGAAAAGACCCTGACGCCCGGAAAGATTGAAGGCAGGAGGAAAAGGGGATGACAGAGGATGAAATGGTTGGATGACATCACCAACTGAATGGACATGAGTTTGATCAAACTCCAGGAGATGGTGAAGGACAGGGAAGCCTGGCGTGCTGCAGTCCATGGGGTCGCAAAGAGTTAGACACGATTGAGCCAGTGAAACAACAAATAAGGTGCGGCACGGCGCCTGCTAAGCAGAGCACACAGACAACATTGGCGGAGAAGCCCCGAAGAGGGACAGGGAGGCCAACAGGAGTCAGGATGACCAGTCAGTGAGAAGGCTGATGCAAACCTCAACTCTGGTAACAAACTGATTTGCTGAGGCCAGAGTGGAGGAGGGCAGAGGGTGAAGGCAAACAAAAGGGGTGAAGGCAATGAGGTGGGCTAGGGGCCTGGAGTGAGGTCCCACATGGGAATTTTCTCCTCAGAGTGCCCACCTACAGAAGGGCCCCTTTGATTCAAAACTAGGACTTTTCAATTTGGCATCCCTTCAGTTTCATACACAGAATGTCTTCCCCCAGCTCTGTAGTTACCAGTGCCTCTTTAGAACAGATCAGGAACTGTCTTTAACACTTCCTCCACATGTCACGGATGTTTAAGATTTAAGAGGCAGCAGTCTGGACTTTGCTAAAGTTTGCACAAATCTCTTGGTATTGTCAGGACATGGACTAGACCATGATAAGGCTGTCTTACATTAAGAGGGCTGTGTAATTTAGCCACTATCTCTAACTCAGGATCGAACGGGACATCCGACACAGATGTACTGCTGGCACTAGCAAAGTCAGTAGGTGCGCTCGTGCCAGCAAACGCTCAGAATGCATCTTAATCTCCGATCAATTTCTTGACCACAAGGAAGATTTCTGACCACAGGAAATGCTTGAATAACCAGCTATGGTTTGACTCACAGGTTTCCAGATACAATCTCCATAGCAAAATAAAGGACTCCTGGATGCTGAAAATCACCCATCTTGGGAGTCACACAGCATGCAAACAATTCCTTGGAATCCACCACTCTCCTAAAGCAGGTCAGGAAGGATAATACAGAAATCTGTTTCCTTTTTACTCTGAACAAACAATTTTACTGAAAAAGATACAACTAACTGAAATAGGGAGTGTCCTGAAAACAACCCAAAATCAGTAGTGGAAAGGACAGATTAGGATACAATGAGAAGTCTCAAGAAAAAGGAATGAGAGGCCGGCGGGAAAGACAGAGAACTGCAGACCTGAGCTTATTGACTGGGTGTGCGAGGCCTGTGCTAGGGTTTTCCCAAACAAAGCGATGTAAGCTATACGACCAGAAACTCCCATTTGACACCTCAGCTGGCTCTCAGACACACCATTATTCTTCAAGGGCCTGGAGGTGAGAGACGCTGTCACACATTCACAGCCTTCCTGAGTGCCAACAGCATCACTAGTCCAATCTTGGCAAGACAGGCTGGGGCTCCAGCTTCCAGGGAGAAGCTCTCAGGAAGCCTCAGCTGCGTCTGGCAGGAGGGGCAGGAAACTCTTCAACTCTTGAGGTCTTAGTTTATAAAACCAAAGAGTTGGGTTAGATGCCTAAAAAACCAAAACACTCTCATTTATACATTAAAACTCTCATCATACACATTTGTAAATTTATATAGAAGTGTACAATGATAAATGTAAATGATAAAATGATTAAAAAAAAATCATCTTGTTCAACTCTCTACAATGTTGGTGAAGTTCATGAACGTGTGGAACAGCATCCAGACCAAGATACAGAGCACAGTCTTCCAGAAGCCCCCTCGTCGTCTCTATTCCTCACCAAGGATAACCACTGTGCTGCCTTACAAGAGCATAGCTAAGTTTCTCCTGTGTTTCTTCTTTGTATAAACAGAATCATATAGTATGTATTCTTTTGTCTCTGGCTTCTTCTGTTCCTTGTTTTCATGAAATTCACCAATACTGAGGAGAGTAGAATAAGATGATTTTTCAGGCATCTTGCAATTCTCATGTGTTGCCATTTTAAAGACACCGTGCTGCCCTTACACACTGAACAGTATTTTGGCAATATCCATTGAAACATAAAACATCCACTTAACGGACGCTTTATTAAGTGTATTTCTCCTTCAGATGTATTTGTACACCTGTATGTGTCTGAATACACCTGCCTATAGACAGATATCCACTGCAGTGCTGTTTATAATAAAAGACTAGAAACAATGTCTCTCAACAGCAAATAAATTATGATACACCCAGGCCAAGAAATCCTATGCAGTGAAAGGGAGGAGGAGGAGGAAGCAGAAGTGGAAGAGAAAAAAGAACTCATAGTAGTAATTTATACTCACCAATATGGGAAGACGTGCCCAATATATTTTTCAGGTGGAAAAAAATAAGTTACAGAATAGCACATTTCGTGCTGCTACAACTGTGTATAAACACATCGTGCATGTGATGTGTGTGAAGTGTGTGTGTGTATATATGTGCACAAAACAACTCTGCAAGAGGACCTCTCAAACTCCTAACAGCAGGTAACTACGAGGAGTGAGAAGCAACTTTACTTTTCCACTTCAAACAGTTTCTATACAGTTTATTTTTTTTAAGTAATATACACGTGTTGTTTAACTTCTTTTCATACAATATAGCAATTACGTATAGAAGTAAATAGATAAAAAGCCCTATTTTTCAGCACTACCCCTTCTGAAAATCTCTCTCCTCATCCAGAGCTGTCTGGGAGGAACTCCTGAAACCGTTGCTGTTTTCAAACAGTTTCACATGAAGTCACAAGCATATACACATAGGTTCACGCTACCTGATCATGAGATCATACTACACACTCTATTTTACAACTTGCTTTTCCCACCTTACAATCAATCTTGGACACACAATCCCATACTGGTTAGATAAACCTTATCTTTTTAACATCTGCCTAGAGCTCCCCTGTACAGATGTGCTATTCTATTAACAGACACCCTTGTACACATCTTTGAGGACACATGCAACCATTTCCATAGGACAAATTCCCAGAAGGGACCATGACTGGCATTGAGACAGTAACAGTTCTAAAATTTTAACAGATGGTGCCAAATTATCTTTTTAAAAGGTTATGACTATTTATATTCCAACCAACAGTACACAAGTACACCAAATTCTAAACATTCTGCCTTTGATTATATTTTTTAACAAGGAGTACCTATCTTACAACAAGAACAACAAGTGCCATAATAAAAAGGAATAGAAACCTTTAGGTTTAGGAGCTAGCAAACAAACAAAAAAAAGTCTTAAGTTTAACCTGTTTTAAAAGCTGGTCTCCCACCTGCCAGATTTACATAGAAGGCCAAAGAAAGCACCTGACTTACTGCTACGCATATATCCCCACCCACAAAGAAGGCTGGCCCTGGACATTATGATCAGAAGCCATCAGGCTGCCACACTTGCTGGCTGCCAAGGTCCATGCGACAATCAGACAAGAGAAGTACTGTTTGTGTTGCCATGAACTGTGTTTCTCTGCCCTGTCAAGATTTCCTTTTAAAATGATTTGGGTTTTGGCTCCCTGCTTCTAGGAAATGCCAAATGTTGTTAAGGGCTAGCATTTCAAAGCACAGACAACCAGGGCTGTTATGCTAGTTATAGGAAGGTAGGCAGATTTGTAAGTCAGCAAGGCCATCATCATATATAGGCTGGTCTAACAAGCCTTCCATTTAAAAGTTGGGGATACTCGAGTCTTAAGATATAAATAATGAAGATTAAGAGCTTGAGTTCTGGAATTAGATAGATCTACATTTGAGCTGAATCTGCTACTTATAAGTTTAAGCTACTTTTAGGCAAATGACTTAATTTCTCTCAATACTAGCTCATCATTGCAATAGGAAACTAATAGCCTCTGCTTCATAAGAGTGCGTGGGGATTAAGTAAGATCATGCAGAAGAGAAAAGAGCTCAGAACCTTTTTCCTCTCTAAAACCACTCAGGAAGTTCTCTGCAGAGCTGGGCACAGACATTCCGATCCACTGGTATGCTAAAAGAAAAATGCACAAACACCAGGAATTCTAAATGGAATACTTGCCAACTCCGCTGAAACAACTGACAGGCAGCCATGGCCGTCCTTTGTGTGCTTCTCCAGTGTCCCACTCTCCTTTCCTGGGAACAAGGAAGAATAAGCTCCTTTGCTCTACTGTGGTTGGGTAAGGCCACGTGACCAGTTCTGACCAATGACTCCTGAGTATAAGTGAGGTGAGGCTGAAACACTTAATTGCTAGAATGAATTTCCCCAGAAGTTTCTTTCCCTTTGCACCTAGCATCATTCAAGAGGGTGCCTGCTCCATCGGCTGGGTCCTTGAGTGATGACAATGCAAACAAAGCACAGGAGCCAGAAAAAACATTATGAATGGGGAGGCGGCGGGGAATCTTTGCTCTTTTAAGGCACTGAGATTTTAATCTGGCCACATCTGAATGACATACTATGGCCAGCAGAAAAGAAAAATTCAGCTAAAGAAACGACAGTAATAATTAAGGTTGGGGTGAAAAATAAAATCTATTCTCTAGAAAGGATCTTTCTTTATGCAGATTAAAGAATGAAAATCTGTGAAATTCTCCACTGACCTAAGGAAGCCACAGGGTTTGTGCAGCTCTTATCCACAGACTCACAAAGAGCTTCCCGTTCCGGTGACAGAACGCATTTACTCCCGCCCTACACACTGTCGGATCATACGGGAGACGCATCCTTCTTACGTTTCTCGGCAGAGTGATACACACACACACACACACACAGAAATAACTGGGGACAGAGACCTAACTGAAATGCAAATAAAATCAGAGGGAGACAGAAACGGGCAATGGAGAGATGGCAGGAAAGGGTCTAAACACATCCCTCTCTCTAAACCCTCAAGCTCTCTAAACCCTGAACAAGATCAAATTACCTCTAAGTGACACAGAAGCAGCCACTTCCCTACCAATGCTAGAGGAAGTTCTCATCAGTAAGCAAAAACTAAGGACTGTAAAAGAATGAGTTTTTCAGAATGCTAAATTTACTAAAGTTAAAAGACTGTACTTGGTTTTCAAATGGCAGAATAGAGACTTGACCCCTTTCTCCACTAAAGAACCATAAAAGCAACCAGACAAATGAGAAACAGAAATAGCACGTCTTTGACAAAACTAGAGACTCTGTGACCCCAAACCCCAACACACGAGTAAGAACCATCAAATGCTGTGAAGGTCAAATAAGGGTGTGGGAAAGCGATGAGAGAGTACGCTGTTGTTACAGGTGTCGGACAAAGAGGGCAAGTCCTTTTCAAAAAGTAAACGCTTCTTTCTAAGACAGGCAAGACCAGCAAGCCATTGTTTCTAACAGTGAGAACTGGCTCAGGGATTGGTGACTGAGGCTTCCTCAGACCCAGTCCAGCATGAAGAATCACACACACAAGTCAAACCTACAGGAAGCAGTCTGTCAAAGGAGTAGGGTGACAAGAGTGACATTGCCTAGGGCATTACAACTGCCATTTCCAGATGTCTGAGGGCAAGAAAGGCTGGTAGAATATTCAAGAAAACCTCCTGCTAGGCTAGCCCCTTCCCAAAAGAATTTTCTACAGATTGCTAGACTGGAAGGAATCACCCCATTCAAGGATGGAGGACAATTTTATATAAAACGATCTAGCACGTACTGAGCTGTACATTTCAAAAACGGTTGATGGTAAACTCTGTTACGCACATTTTAATCGCAATTTTAAAAAAAGGAACCAGCACAAGACTACTAGCAAAGATCAAAAAAAAAAAAGAAAGCCCACAAGAAAAACCAATTGCAAAGAACATTCATCCAAAAATGCTGCCATTAGTAAATAAAAACATATTCCCATGAAATAAAAGACAAAGGAACAATGCAATCTCCTCTGTGAAACAATGTGTAAAGCAGAGATATACTTAGAAAAGATATGAGACAACAAAAAGTAGATAAAACATTTAAGGACAGAGCTACGGAAGTAGGAGAGAAAAAAAAATCTTTTTCCATTACAGAAACCAAAAACACATGGAAAAGAAAGGACACTGCTGAAAAACCTGGAAGGAATGCGTAGAACAGAAGTCAGGACGACTTCAATCTACAGATTAAAGTGGCTCACTCTGTTCCAGGAAAAACTGACTTAATTCAATTAACAAGCTATGTCCTGGTAAACTTACTAAACTTTAAAAAGAGAGAGTGAAGAAAGGCAATCTTCAAGGCACTGAGGCGAAACACAGGCAGGCTTCAGACTGATCCGCCACAGAGCCCACACTAGAAGATAGCAAAGCACGCCTAGAAAGGCCTCGAGGAAAGAAAGACTAACCCAATTTTATACATAGCAAGACTGCCATTTAAATATAAAGACAATAAACATCTCTCAATGTTCAAGAGGAAAAACAAATCTCTACAGAATAACCGCATTTATGCACACTGATGTAAAAACTAGCAATCAGCAGCACATTTAAAAATAATACTCTATAACCAAGGCATCTGTTTTTACTCACACTTCTGACACCAAATGTGTGTGGGTTTTTTTTCTCATACCGACTAATTCTTCAGCTCTCCGGAGACCAGCTGGATGTCCAAAACAATTGAGTTCTGACACTAACTACACCTGGAGTCAGGGCAGATCCCCAGGTTAAGGGTTCAGTCCCACAGGACTGGCCCCCACTTTGGGCACCGGTCATAAGTCCCAGGCCTCCTGTACTTCTGGCAGACAGACTGCAAGTCAGGAGTTCCCATGACCCCCTTTTCAGGTTTGATAACTTGCCAAAACAGCTGGCAAATTCAAGAACACATTTTTGCTTAATAACATTGCTGGTTTATTACGGAGGATACAAGGTGTCCCAGGTGGCCCCAATGGTAAAGAACTCGCCTGCCAATGCGGGAGACGTAAGGGATGTCAACTTGATCCCTGGATCGGGAAGGTCCCTGGAGCAAGACACGGCAACCCACTCCAGTATTCTTGCTTAGAGAATCCCATGGTCAGAGGAACCTGGTGGGCTACAGTCCGGGTGGCAAAGAGCTGGACACCACTGAAGTGACAGCATGTAAGGACATGAGGGAAACAACTCAGGAACAGGCAAGTGGGAAAGATGCACAAGGCAAGGTGTGGGGAAAGAGGCATGGAGCCTCTATGCCTTCTCTGAGCACCCTCCCGACACCTCAACCAGAAAGTTCTTTGAACTCCATCATTTAGGGGTTTTTACAGAGGCTTCATTACATAGGTATGACGGCTTAAAGCACTGGCCACTGGTGAGTGAACTCAGACTCCAGCCACTTGCCTCTCCACAGAGGTTGGTGGGGGTGGTGGGGCTAAAACTTCCAACCTTCTAATTGTGTCTTTCTGGTGACCAGTCCCATCCTGAAGCTCTCTAGGGGCCCTAAGTCACCAGTCATTTCATTAGCCGATAAAAGACACTCACCTGAGATCCTGTGAGTCAGAACCTGGAAACAAAGACCAAATAATCTATTTCCCAGTTTATCACACCAAGTATGATCCATTCTAGGACTGCTGGAGTGGGTCAACAATAGAAAATTATTAACATATTCCTGCTGCTACTGCTGCTAAGTCGCTGCAATCGTGTCCAACTCTGTGCGACCCCATAGATGGCAGCCCACCAGGCTCCCCCATCCCTGGGATTCTCCAGGCAAGAACACTGGAGTGGGTTGCCAATTCCTTCTCCAATGCATGAAAGTGAAAAGTGAAAGTGAAGATGCTCAGCGGTGTCCGACTCTTAGTGACCCATGGACTGCAGCCCACCAGGCTCCCCCACCCATGGGACTTTCCAGGCAAGGGTACTGGAGTAGGGTGCCATTGCCTTCTCCAATATATTCCTAAATAGATCAAAAGTGAAAAATTATGACTGCATCTTTATAAAAACTAAACAAAAACTCTTAGTAAAAAAGGATGGATGGTAAGTTTTTAAAAACGAAAAAAAAAAAAAAAAGATTATTTCATCCCAAAGGCAACAAGGAATAAGGCAAGAATATCCACTATTACTAACTGGCATTATGTGATATTGTCCTGGAGGTACTATTGGCCAATATAACTAGTTCAAAGAGGGGTAAAATCAGAGGAATAAACATGAGGAAAAGAAGTCAAATGATAATTATTTACAAGTGCTACTACTTATTTACCTAAAAAACCCCCCAAGAAGTTCTATATCTTGACTGTGGTGAGCATTACAAAACTATACACATTCGTCAAAATTCACTGGGTGTAAACTTAAAATTGGTGAGTTTTATTATATGTAAATTATATCTCAATAAACCCAAACAAATCATTTGAAACACCATTAAGAACAATAAAATATTCAGTAAGGAGTCTGAATACAAAGTTAATATGCAGAAATCAAAAGTCTTTATCTAAATAAACATACATATTAGTCCCTTTTTATACGTATGCTCCTCCACAAGAAAAGCCAAGAGCTACATGAAGTTTAAAATACTACCGAGAGACAAAAAAAAAAAAAAACAACCCCACAACATCTTAAAGATGTCAAGAGTTAATGTATGATTTAATATGATCCCAGCAGGATTACAAAAGGCTTATTTTAAAAATTAAACAGATTCTAAAGTTCATACAGAAAATTAAACAAGCAAAAAAAGCCAAGATAATTCCAAAGTGGCTACCTAGAAAACTCAGACACTAAAACAGTATAGCTCTGGGACAAAATGGATGTCTAGCTAGCTAGCTAGCTAGATCAGAGAGATGAGAGGGTTCAAAAAGATACTCCAATACTAGAATTTGGTAGTGTGTATGTAATACATACAAGTGGCTTTCAAATCAGTAGAAGACAGAAAATGCAATAAATAATGCTGTCACATCTGAAATAATGCTGCATCCTCCACAAAACACATCTCAGATAAAACCATAGAACGGTAGGGAAAAGCTAGGTAGACTGAAGCCAAAAGGAACAATAAAAAAGCTGGGAGGCAACCCTCTGTCATCCCCAGCACTAGTCCACCAACTCAGAGAGTCTGGGCACTGCTGCAGCAGCAGCCGCGACTAAACTGACCGCCTCTCAGCAGACACGACTGAGCGACCGGACTGAGCTGGACTGGTACAAGCTGTCAGACCAACGTTGCAGTGAGTCTGCGCCCTACCTTTTGGGAAGGCACAGCTGCCAATCATCTCTAACTTTTATGGCATTATCAGAGGGTCCACCTCACATGGCTGCTGTAGAGATGAGATGAGATCTCATCATGGCTGATGAGATGAGATACGGCACCCAGCACATGCCTATTCAAGAGGAATAGAAGGTCTTACTGCTGCCTTTCAAATTGAGACCAACATCCCCCAAGGCAAGGATAGCTGCAAAGTTTCATCATTTAAAAACATTTCTGTGTGTCTCTTCTTTGGTCTTCCATCACACCACACAGCACAGGTAAGGCAGACACTACCTCCTTCCTGCACTGGAGAAATGAAGGATCAGAGAGGAGAGAGGACTCCAGCCCTGGCTCCAGGGGCTCATGGTCTTGAATGTGGATGTACCCCTCCCCTGTTCTCATTTCCTAACTCATGTTCTGTTCATTGTCTTCTGGATTCCTGAAGATGCTCACCAAACACCCTCATGGCCCGAATGAGTGAGCAACAAATCCAGAGCTTGAGTCAGATGCCCTGATGCCTGCCATCTGTCACCTTGTCATCATACCAAAATGGTCACCACGCCCAACTTCACAAATCTGAAGTAAATGAGAAAGCCTACTTGGATGAATACAACACCTAAGCTACAAATTTAATAGTTTAAATCAGACTTTGGGGTGGGGTGGGGCAGGGGGGAGATGAAGGACGGTAGCATCTGAACAGCAGTATTAGAAGGCTTGTTTCCAGAATAACCAAAAGTCATCTGTGATTAGCATATTGAGAGCTATTAGAAAGTACTTCTCAAATGGTCAGATATAGTTGGTTAAATCTAAGAAAATGTTTGAATATATCAGAATAAGTGTTTTCATCAGTGCCTGCATTTAACAGCTGAGGCAACTAGCGCTGAGCCTGGGGAAGCAGCCTGCCCCAGATCACAGATCCAGCGAGGTGGCAGGACTAAGCCTGGCATCCAAGCAGGCAGACTCCAGGGGGCTGTTCTTAACCACTCTGCTGTGTTCCCTCTCCTGTTAAACGAGGATTGTAACTGGGTGGCAGCAATAAGGCTCATTTTTACTTTCTTCCTTAGATCCTTTGAGGATAAAATTATGACAGTAATAAAGCAATTTCCATTTTGTAAAAAAGACAACCGTTTTTCTCCTAAATGGTTTAAGGGGTTCCCCGATAATCTTGCTTATATTATTTAAGTGCTGTGTCAGTCCTTCCCTTCAAAGATCACTCTAAAGATAGGGCTTCCTTACCCCAAACACAGGAAATATGAAATAGTGATGTTCAGATTAGGAAGATATTGTCAGCCTTACATAACTGCCGTCAAGAAGGCTGTTGAAAGGCTAGCTGTGTGCAGGCCAAGGACAACTCTTCACAGTGAGGATGGAGGGAAATGATGTTGATAAAGAGCTTAGGACTGGGCCTCCTTAATGTTAATTAATTACCCTCATCACAACCGTCGTCACAACAGCCACTACCACATGCCTTCCCTCGGCCCATTTTCACATCTGCCACACGAGGCCACCTTACCACTAACACCCACAGTTTCAGTACTGCCCCCCAATCCTTCCCCCAGTAGCTGTTACCACACAGATGGGGGCAGCTTAGAACCGAGGGGCTTCTTAGAACCCCAAATCCTTATATTCAATTCAATTCAGACTGGCTGTTTTCACCTTGTTTTTCTTCACGTAGTCTCAGACATTAAAACAACCACAACAACTACATAACCTACATTTTTCAAAGCTCAGAAGAATTCTGAATTTGCTCAGATTTGGGGGTCCTTCACCCCCTTCATGGGTGATGAAGGAACACACGCTTTTCACAGAAAGCCCAGGACAGGAAGTGAAATACCTCATTACAGATTACGTTTCCACAAAAACACTCTCTGGCTGCCACAACCCAAATGCCGACTCCTGACAACCGCCAAAGTAGAAAGAGTTTTTTGTTGTGGCTTTTGAAACACAAAACAGAAACACTGTAGGTGCAGTTATCAGAAGCTACACACTAGAAATGTCTTGTTTCAAACAAACTGCAGCTCACCTGAAAAGATAAACTGTGTGAGTTTGTTTTTAAACTGCTGGGAGGCCACCGAATTTAAATAGACAAAGGAGTCCAGCCAAGGGGGAAAGAATGCAAACTGGGGTGAAATCACAAGGCCTTGTACCATCTCTGTTTGAAAAAGTGGATTCAATTGTCTGATATCCAAGTAATCTTACATTTCAAACAAATAAACCACCTGAGCACCTGATTCAACACAAAAGAGTGAACTGATCTTTTTAGACCAGGATTCTCAAGTGATACTCTTCCATGTCTTCCTCCACCAGCCTCAGGCCTCCTGGCTTTCTGTTGCCTCGGTCCCCACTCCTACTGACCCAATTGCTCTGTTCTGGTCAAGTGAACACAAAGACCCCTGGCTGTGGTCTCTGGAGAGCTAGGCCCCAGTGGAGGCATAAATGGAGAAAGCCGGTCCTTAGGGGCCTCAGGGGTGTGATATCTGTGTCAACCACCCTGCCCTCTCTCCTCTTCTCCTTAGGCTGCCACGACAAAATGTCACGGCCTGGGCAGTCCAAGACCCAGGCGCTGGCCAATCTGGTTTCTGGTGAGAGATCTCTCAAGTCTCCTCTTGTAAGGACACTAATCCTCTTAGACCAGGGCCCTACCCATATGACTTCAATTAACCTCAATACAGGGAAAACCAGCATAGAGGCATGTCTAGAGAGGGAAGGTTAAGAAAAGTGGGGATCTGTCATGTGGGAGGGGAAACAACATATGAGGCAGCAGGAACAGTGATGAGGGGAGACCTGGAGGCCTGAAATTGCAAAGGGGGAAGAGAGATGAGGCTGGAATGGCTGCCAGGACCAGGAAGTGACCCATCTGCTCACCATTTCTGGCTTTCTTCCAGTTCTGGCCTTAATTCAGCCCCCCGCCCCCTACCAACATGCTGAATTACATACACACCTCCACCCTTTCAGGTCTAGAGGTTTAGGTGAATCCATTAGCAGTATGAGAGACTGGGCACATATGCTGAGAAAGGAAGCCCAGCAAGGAGGAAGATTTGCAGAAAGGCAGCTAGATCAACTGCAACTTTTTAAGATCAAGTGCTTTTAAGTCTTCAAAGGTCAGAACTGTTCTCCACACAGTACCCAAGGCTGTTTTATTAAACAAAGGCCAATTACTGTCCCTTCACTTAAAACCCTCCAATGGCTTCTTACCTCACTCAGAATCAAAGCCAAGGTCCTTAACCAGGAACGCTTCAGCCTCAGGAATTTTACACTTGATGTTCTGTCTGGAAGGTTCTTCCTGGGTAACTGCATGTCTCCCTTCCTCACTGACTTCAGGCTCTCATCACCAGGCTTTCTCACCCAGCACCCCATCTAAAATTTTAACACTCGCCCCAGACACTTCACATACCACTCTCCTGCTTCATTTTTTTCCTCTCAAGCACTAAACACAAAGATTCTTTATATTCTGTTTGTCACTGTCTCCTCGACCAGAATGCACTGCATGCCACACGAGGGCAAGGATCTCGTTATCTCTTTTGTCCAATACTTATCATCAGCATCTTCAATAGCACATGGCACACAGTACAGACGGTGCTCGGTATCAGCGTGCTGAATGAATGAGAAAGGACAGGATCCTCACGCACTCCAGTCCTCTGGCACTCCGCAACCAGGCAGAGCAATAAGTGTACAGAGTTATCTAACGAGTGAGGTAATACAGACCTGAAGACGGCTCTGCAGAGAAAAAGATCCCCAAGTACACGTAACAAATGTCCTGACGGTAAGGGGTGAACACCTACAGAAGGATCAAAAACCAATCCAAGAAATGACTGAAGGCCAAGCAAGAAGTCACTACTGAAAATTTCTCCACAAAATGACAAGGTCTCCCCTTTTCTGAGTGTTTAGGATGTGCCAGGCCAAGTGCCTTACACACACGATCTCATTCAGTCCTTATAACCCTAATAAGGTGGGTCTTTTCATTAGCTGCATTTGACAGAGGAAGCACAGACTGTGAAGCAGTTTAACTAAGAAATGCAGCTGAGCTGGGCTTGCGAACCAGGTGTGACCAGTTCCAAAGTCCATGCTTGACCCGCCTGGCTCGGAAGCCCTTTCAAACTCAGAAAGGGGAGTGAGTCAAGGGGCTGCTCTTCCTGGAGGGAGAGGCCTGGGCTGGACCCGGAAGTGAGGTACCTCTGCAAGGGGGAGGAGAACAAAGCCCGGTGAAGGAGAGGGTTTGGCAAGCTGAGACGCCAGTGGGAGCGAAGATACACTGCGGTGTCAGAACTAAGAGCAGCAGCAACAAAAGCTATCTGACCACTTACAACCTGGCCAGGTACTGTTGTAAGGTTTTTTTTAACATACTGAATGCCCTCAGTGATTCAAAGTAATATCATTGTCCTCATCCTACAGTCAAGGAAACTGAGTCACAGAGAGGTTAAACACTAGTTCACAAACAGCAAAACAGAGATTTGGATCCAGGCACCCTGGCTCCAGGTTCATACTGTACAGATTAGGCAGTAGCGAAAAAAAAGGGGGGGAAAGGCCATCAAAGCACATGCCCCATGAATGTGCACACGCGCACCATCCCCACAGGCACACGGCGAAGCTCTCCCATGGCTTCCCCACGGCCCGCCCCCAGTTACCAGTAACAGCTGCAATCTGTCCTCTCCCCATCTCCACCCCCTGCCTTCATCTGCCCTGATGCGCTTGTTGCCAGGCTGTTTCCCAAAGGCCTCTGATCTAATGGCAAGCGTTTCTCCCCAAAGATGCTGCCCTCAATTAGTGGTGAAATTTAAATCTGCCATGCAGACAGCACTCTGCTCATTTACCCAGGCAAACGAGCTCAATAAGGAGGAAGGTCACAGCTCTAAGTATTTGTCAAAGAGCATTTTACAGAGGGCTTCCATTTGCACAGAGGAGCCATGGACCACCTCTGACCTGCGAACAAAGCAGACAAGCTGATCTCCAGCCCCGGCTGCAGGGCTCCACGCTCACCCCCAGAGACCCTGGGGGAAGAGCTTCGCTTTCAGACTCTGCCTCACCCTTCCTCCCCTCACAAACTGCCCTCGGGGTTGAACCTTTCATCTCAGAGTCTCATTGGAAGGTGTCAACAAGAACACCTACTTATCTACGCCACAAATGGCTAAAACTGAATCTGAGCAATGCCCCATGATGGTCTGTCAAGTAAAACCCATGCGGTTATCAGGATCTGTGCTAACCACAGTCTCAACTCAGAACCACAAGGAGAGCCCCAACAAAGAGCTACACCACAAGGTACTGGAAGAATTCAAGATTCTTCCAGCCAGGCACATTCTGCAATAGGAATGATCTAGCTGCTAAAACAATGTATGACACAGCTTTGTGTACCCACAGCCACCCCTGCCAGAACTACCCCCTACCCCTCAAAAGATGGGAAACACAAAGCCATAAATAGGTAGCAGAGATCCCATTACTGCTTTAGCTCTCAGCCTCACTGACTTATTGCCTCTTCAAGAACTGATATGTGCTTCAAGACAGCTTTTAAACCAATGTGTTCAACACACTAAAAGTAACAATTAAAAACGCCCTCACCCCTCAGTATACAATCGCAGTACATGAGTGTACATACATGCACCAAATTTCACAGACAAGAGTGTTCACAGCAGCACTATTCATAACAGCCCCAACTGGCAAGTGCCCAAATATCCATGAAGAACAGAATGAATAAATCAGTAGTGGACGAGTCACATGATGGAACAGTATACAGCAATAAGAATGAGTGAGTCACGCAGTCATGAGAGTTTACAGATCCACCCACAGATAAATCGCAGACATAATGCTGAGTCAAAGAAGCGAGGCCACAGCGATGCACCTGGGATGAGGCCATCAGTAAAGATAAAAGCAGGCAGAACTACTCTGTAACTGTCAGAAGCCAGGGCAGGGGTGACCGTGCTAAGTTTGGGAGGGAGCTGGTCATCTTCAGTACTGGGTACTGGTTATACAGGTATATGCAGTCAGTGGTTATTCATTGAGCTGTACTTAACACGAGTGCCCTTTTCTTAATGGATACTATACTGTGCTGTTCCTTGCTGTTCAGCTGCTAAGCTGTATCCGACTCTTTGCAACCCCGTGGACTGCGGCATGCCAGGCTTCCCTGTCCTTCACTATCTCCTCGAGTTAGCTCAAGCTCATGTCCACTGAGTCAGCGATATATACTTTAATGGAAAGTTTTTAAAAAACTGCTTACGAGGAATTCCCTGGTGATTCAGTGATTAGGACTCTGCGCTGCTACTGCAGAGGGCATGGGTTCAATCCCTGGTTTGGGAAGTAAGATCCCGCAAGTCTACGTGGCTAGTAAATAAATAAACAAACAACTAAATAAAAACACTTGATTCTGCCACCTTCTCCTTTCCCATTAAAAAAAATTTACAAATTAAAAACAAAAAATTAAACAACCACATGTATGACTGTCCAACCTCACCCATTACTGTTTTGGGGAGTGTACTGTGGGGCCCTCCACAACCACAGAACTCAGTAACAGGAGCCACAAAACGATGGCCAGCATGGACTGAGTACCGCGCACCAGGCACCATGCGAAGAATATCACACACAGAAGTTCATTTCCTTCTAAAAAATTCCCTTTCAAAGAGCTATTACTTTTATTCCCAATTTGAAGGAACAGGAATGAGGCTTAGACAGCTTAAGGTCAGCTACTGCTTGGAAAAGTCAGGACACTAGAGGTGACTCAAAAGCTCACGGACTTAACACTTGGCTACCTGAATGGGAAAGGGGTTCACACTATAAACACAGAAACTGCACGGTGCCCCCATTTTTCTTTTTCATGACACTAACCTTTTTACTGAGTCCAGGCCAACTGTCTTGTAAAATGTATCACACTCAGATTTTGTCTATTTCCTCATGTTAAGGTTCAGACTAAGTGTTTTTGGCAAGGAGGCATACAATGTTAGGATGAACTGCTCCTGGGGTGCCAGTCCTGATTCCTTTTTGATTAAGTGGTAACCCCCCACATCTTATTTTTCCTTTACAACTAGTAATGCATTGGTTGGTATTCTGAGACCATGCAAACATCAAGTTCCCTCTGTACTTTTTCTCAGTGATTAACCATCGAGGCATAGTTTATATATAATAAACTGTATACATTAAAAGTGTACAGCTTAAGGGACTTCCCTGGTGGTACAGTGGCTAAGAATCTGCCTTCTGATGTGGGGGACACGGGTTCGATCCCCAGTTGGGGAACTAAGATTCCACGTGTGGTAGGGCAACTAGACCCACACTACAACCAGAGAGACCGTGTGCTGCAAGGAAGTGCCACAAACAGGACCCGATGTAGCCAAAAGCATACCGCTTGATAATTCTGGAATTCATATACATGAGTAAAATCATCATCACCAACCATCACCCCCAGAAGGTTTCCCATGGCCCTTGGCAATCAATTGTTCTTGTCACCCCCAGCTCCCAGGCAACCACTGATCCACCTCCTGTCACTACAGATTAGTGTGCATTTTCCAGAGCCATATAGAAATGGAACCATAATTTGTAATCTTTTGGTTTGGCTTCCATCCCTCTCAGCATATAATGATCCTGAGGCCTGACAGTGTAGCTGGGGGTAGCAGTAATTCATCCCTTTGGGCCTCCGAGTGGTATTCCAAGGGGTGGTGGTTTGTTTATTCACCCGAACAGCAGAGGTGAGGGTTCTAACTGCTCCCTACTGTCACCTGGTCCTGCCAGTTGTGTTATTCTCCAGTGCCTTTAATGGATTAATCCAATAAATATCTGCTGACTGAAGGGAATCTGCCATCCTCCACCACCACCAGATGGTAAGCTCAATATTTTTAAACCTATTAATGAGTTATCAGGACATTTCTGTCTTTCTACAACCACTTGGGACTGTATCTGGATTTTTCCACTCTATCAGAAATGAAATGTCAAGCTTGACTATCAAGGAGTGCCCCTGGAAGTCAGACAGGAAAAAACCCTCTTGTACTACACAGCGTGCTACGTGCAGGAACTGAAACCCCAATGCAGGGTAGTGTGGCTCATTGCCAGACCCTCCCACAAAGAGCTTTTGAAAATAAATGTGAATTTCAGGGGCAATGTTGTGCCCAGGCAGGTGCTGCCTTGAAATGCAGAGTGCCGGAGCTCTTAGCAGATTTGGGGGTAGGACTCCTCCCAGAGAGCAGGGGAAGAGAATATAAATGCTGCTGCCTTCTCTCCAGCCAAGCTAACCCTGCACTTTATTGACACTGAGGTCCTCCCTGCAATGATACAAGACTATGCTGACCCTGACTGCACCTCCCAAGAGTCACCTTCCCTCATCTGGGTTCTGACAGCAAGAAAACAATCTCGAGTGAGATGAGGTCACGGATGCCAAGTGCCCAGTACAGCACCTGGATCACAGCAAGCACTCAACAAATAAATGTGTCAGGGATAGAAGACGGGGAGAGCTAACATGATGGCAGGCCATCTTTGGCATTCTTATTCTACACAGCTGCAGACCTCCTTGACTACATGAGCTTTCTCACTCCATACAGACCAACAGAAATTAAGATGCACTAACCATACCAGGAAAAGACTCTGATGCTGGGAGGGATTGGGGGCAGGAGGAGAAGGGGACGACCGAGGATGAGATGGCTGGATGGCATCACTGACTCGATGGATGTGAGTCTGAGTGAACTCCGAGAGATGGTGGTGAACAGGGAGGCCTGGCGTGCTGCGATTCATGGGGTCACAAAGAGTCGGACACGACTGAGCAACTGAACTGAACTGAACCATACCAGGGCCTACCAGTTATTTACACAGTACAGACTGAATACATTATAATTCAAGATGCAAAAGAGGGAGGGGCCTTCTGTCCAAATGAAACTGCTTCTCCCTCAGAACAATTCTTCTTCTCAGCTGCCTGTGGCACCGGCTACAGGCGCTGTGAACTGCTCACCTCTCAGTAAGCAAAGCGATAAAGAAAAGGACTGCTGGATGCCAAGAAATTTTGCCACTGCCACCCTGTCCCCTCCTCCCAATGCCCAAAGAAAAAGATTAAAAGTCACAGACAGGGGAAGAAGATTTGATCTTACACATTACTCAAAGAACTCGTTCCTAGAGAACGTTATGTTTAGTGAAATGGTGCACACATGAGGCTGAAGGCCTGGGGAGTCTGTGCCGCAGCGCACAGACAGCAGGCACGGGGCTCTCAGTCTGCAGGGCACTAGCCCTTCTGGGACGGGGAGGGGTGACCCCTGGAAGCTCCCTTGGGGAGCATCTGTGTCACGGGGCCGTTTCCCCCAACTTGGGGAAGGGAGCCTTGACTCAAAACTGGCCCAGAGACTCGGGATTTAAAACCTCAATTTTGTGAGGTGTAAAGACAGCATCCTTATCCTCAGAAACTAGTCTCAGGATGGTGAGCAGGCTCTCCAAGTGAGTCCTCACCCCAACTCCAGGGAGAGTCCAGAAGTGAATATTCCCACTCCCTGCCCGGCACAGAGACCTGAGGTCAGCTGGGCCAATGCGCCCTTGCACCGAGAAGTCACACTGCTGTGGAAGGGAAGCAGGGACCCCACAGCCGTGACCAATTTCTCACATGGTTAAAACTGGAAGAAAAAGTTCCGTACAAAAAAAAAAAGCCAGAAACATAAAGTCAGTCCAACCCGCAGCCAGCGCCTCCACCCACTTCTGGGTGGACCCCAGAAAGGCTGCAGGAGGAGGTGCCTTTCCCAGCCCTCTATGCGACCAGAGCTGGGAGACGGACAGCCTAACATCCCACGAGCACGGGGAGCGCAGGGGCTGGGCTGGGCTGGGCTAAAGGCATCTGCAGGTTCATCTGAATGCTTTTCTACCCGCTGGCCCTTTCTTGAACACGTTCCAATTTTAGAAAATATGGAACAAGGATAAATGAACTGGTCAGAAAGCTCAGGAAAAAAAACAGGTGCAAACCAGAGCCAATCTCCACCCACAACGTGACGAGCTAACCTAAGGATACAGCGGAGGCGCTCCAACAGAACCCTGGGAACTCGGGCAGCACACCTGGAGGCGAGAAGGCAGCGGCCCTTTCTTCCTGGTTCGCATCCAGCAAGAGCAGACAAATTTCTCACACAGTGTGGGATCGGACACAACTGACTGAACAATTCTTAAAATTGATAATGTTATTGCAGTTACGGGGGGAAAAGTTCTTAAACTCAGGGATATATCCTGAGATTTTCTGGGAGTAAAGTGACACGGTGTCTGCACCTTACTTTCAAATGGCTTAACAACAATACAAATTGCGGGGAGAAAAGGTTAAAGGAGCAAAATGGTAACCACTGGTGAATACTGGGAGACTACTGTACTATTCTTTCCGTGGATTTTACCATTTTCAAATTTAAAAGTTAGGGAGGAAAGAGAAGAGTCATAACTCGTTAAAGCTGACCAGCAACAGGAAGACCAAACACACTCTGGGTGAAGCTGAGCATGACTAGCAGCTCACACCGAGCACTTCCTCGGGCCGGGCGCCACACGCACTGCCCGACGCACAAGGTCCCCTGAGCCCCGGCAGCCAGGGGGCTGGTCCCGCCATCACCTTCAGTTCACAGATGAGCAGGCAGCAGAGCAGAGATCTGAACGTGGTCTAACTGCAGATCTGAAGCGATGCATCACTCTTCCCAAATGCCTCTCCCAGTGAATCTGTTTTAAGTACATCAGGAGAAAATGCTACAGGGGCTGGACAACAGAGGAACGGCTAAATTATCGGTGATACAGCCATGTAATGGAACACTGTACAGCAATTAAAAGTCGTATTTTCACAGGATGTTTAACAACAGGGGAACATGCTTGCAAAACAATGTCTGGCTTAAAAAACAATGGATCTCCAAAAATGGTCCTTTGATATAACTCTTAGTTACTGAGTCCTTTTTTCTGCAGGGAAACAGGAGTAAGCTGGTAAACTCAGGGCTCTTTGGCGTCATCTGAGTTATGCTACACAGTTTGGGAGAACCATAATACCACATAATCTGAATGATGTAAAATCAAACACCTATCACATGCACAGGTGATTCCCTGCTAGCTCAGCTGGTAACGAATCCACCTGCAATGCAGGAGACCCCGGTTCGATTCCTGGGTCGGGAAGATCCCCTGGAGAAGGGAGAGGCTACCCACTCCAGTATTCTCGGGATTCTCTGGTAGCTGAGGCGGTAAAGAGTCTGCCTGCGATGTGGGAGACCTAGGTCTGATCCCTGGGTTGAGACGATCCCCTGGACAGGGGCATGGCAACCCCTCCAACACTCCTGCCTGGAGAATCGCCATGACAGAGGAGTCTGGAGAGCTGCAGTCCAAGGGTCACAAAGAGTCAGAGACGACTGGGTGACTGTACTGCTCACCTCTCAGTAAGCAAAGCGATAAAGAAAAGGACTGCTGGATGCCAAGAAATTTTGCCACTGCCACCCTGTCCCCTCCTCCCAATGCCCAAAGAAAAAGATTAAAAGTCACAGACAGGGGAAGAAGATTTGATCTTACACATTACTCAAAGAACTCGTTCCTAGAGAACGTTATGTTTAGTGAAATGGTGCACACATGAGGCTGAAGGCCTGGGGAGTCTGTGCCGCAGCGCACAGACAGCAGGCACGGGGCTCTCAGTCTGCAGGGCACTAGCCCTTCTGGGACGGGGAGGGGTGACCCCTGGAAGCTCCCTTGGGGAGCATCTGTGTCACGGCGCCGTTTCCCCCAACTTGGGGAAGGGAGCCTTGACTCAAAACTGGCCCAGAGACTCGGGATTTAAAACCTCAATTTTGTGAGGTGTAAAGACAGCATCCTTATCCTCAGAAACTAGTCTCAGGATGGTGAGCAGGCTCTCCAAGTGAGTCCTCACCCCAACTCCAGGGAGAGTCCAGAAGTGAATATTCCCACTCCCTGCCCGGCACAGAGACCTGAGGTCAGCTGGGCCAATGCGCCCTTGCACCGAGAAGTCACACTGCTGTGGAAGGGAAGCAGGGACCCCACAGCCGTGACCAATTTCTCACATGGTTAAAACTGGAAGAAAAAGTTCCGTACAAAAAAAAAAAGCCAGAAACATAAAGTCAGTCCAACCCGCAGCCAGCGCCTCCACCCACTTCTGGGTGGACCCCAGAAAGGCTGCAGGAGGAGGTGCCTTTCCCAGCCCTCTATGCGACCAGAGCTGGGAGACGGACAGCCTAACATCCCACGAGCACGGGGAGCGCAGGGGCTGGGCTGGGCTGGGCTAAAGGCATCTGCAGGTTCATCTGAATGCTTTTCTACCCGCTGGCCCTTTCTTGAACACGTTCCAATTTTAGAAAATATGGAACAAGGATAAATGAACTGGTCAGAAAGCTCAGGAAAAAAAACAGGTGCAAACCAGAGCCAATCTCCACCCACAACGTGACGAGCTAACCTAAGGATACAGCGGAGGCGCTCCAACAGAACCCTGGGAACTCGGGCAGCACACCTGGAGGCGAGAAGGCAGCGGCCCTTTCTTCCTGGTTCGCATCCAGCAAGAGCAGACAAATTTCTCACACAGTGTGGGATCGGACACAACTGACTGAACAATTCTTAAAATTGATAATGTTATTGCAGTTACGGGGGGAAAAGTTCTTAAACTCAGGGATATATCCTGAGATTTTCTGGGAGTAAAGTGACACGGTGTCTGCACCTTACTTTCAAATGGCTTAACAACAATACAAATTGCGGGGAGAAAAGGTTAAAGGGGCAAAATGGTAACCACTGGTGAATACTGGGAGACTACTGTACTATTCTTTCCGTGGATTTTACCATTTTCAAATTTAAAAGTTAGGGAGGAAAGAGAAGAGTCATAACTCGTTAAAGCTGACCAGCAACAGGAAGACCAAACACACTCTGGGTGAAGCTGAGCATGACTAGCAGCTCACACCGAGCACTTCCTCGGGCCGGGCGCCACACGCACTGCCCGACGCACAAGGTCCCCTGAGCCCCGGCAGCCAGGGGGCTGGTCCCGCCATCACCTTCAGTTCACAGATGAGCAGGCAGCAGAGCAGAGATCTGAACGTGGTCTAACTGCAGATCTGAAGCGATGCATCACTCTTCCCAAATGCCTCTCCCAGTGAATCTGTTTTAAGTACATCAGGAGAAAATGCTACAGGGGCTGGACAACAGAGGAACGGCTAAATTATCGGTGATACAGCCATGTAATGGAACACTGTACAGCAATTAAAAGTCGTATTTTCACAGGATGTTTAACAACAGGGGAACATGCTTGCAAAACAATGTCTGGCTTAAAAAACAATGGATCTCCAAAAATGGTCCTTTGATATAACTCTTAGTTACTGAGTCCTTTTTTCTGCAGGGAAACAGGAGCAAGCTGGTAAACTCAGGGCTCTTTGGCGTCATCTGAGTTATGCTACACAGTTTGGGAGAACCATAATACCACATAATCTGAATGATGTAAAATCAAACACCTATCACATGCACAGGTGATTCCCTGCTAGCTCAGCTGGTAACGAATCCACCTGCAAT
This sequence comes from Cephalophus harveyi, assembly GCA_006410635.1. Taxonomy (NCBI): domain Eukaryota; kingdom Metazoa; phylum Chordata; class Mammalia; order Artiodactyla; family Bovidae; genus Cephalophus; species Cephalophus harveyi. The sequence goes on along the minus strand of SJYT01021743.1, from coordinate 87,342 downwards.
GCAGGAGACCCCGGTTCGATTCCTGGGTCGGGAAGATCCCCTGGAGAAGGGAGAGGCTACCCACTCCAGTATTCTCGGGATTCTCTGGTAGCTGAGGCGGTAAAGAGTCTGCCTGCGATGTGGGAGACCTAGGTCTGATCCCTGGGTTGAGACGATCCCCTGGACAGGGGCATGGCAACCCCTCCAACACTCCTGCCTGGAGAATCGCCATGACAGAGGAGTCTGGAGAGCTGCAGTCCAAGGGTCACAAAGAGTCAGAGACGACTGGGTGACTGAGCACACACACAGGCAGGGAGATAAGACTATAAGGCGACCCATCAGAATACCTACAGTGGTCTTCATTAAGTGGAAGAGCAATGAGTCTTTAAATTCTTTTTCACAGTTTCTGCCTTCTGTTGAATTTTTACAACAAACACGCTTAAATTTTAGGAAGCCGAAAACAAGTTCTTTTAGGAAACTGAGTACTCAAAGGACATCTGCTTCCAACACACATTAAGCTCACAGATACCACATCTAAATTTTTTCTTGAAATTCTATAAAAATAGAAATTAATACCAATGAAGGGAAGCATGTGACTAGAATTTGTGATTAGAATTTAAGGGGAGAAGGTAAGAAAGAAGAAAACAATGGAATTACGATATTCTAGGTTGAAAACCAATCACTCCATCAACAACTAACGGACATTGTGTGCTGGGCTCTCAGAGACCGCAGGACAGAGAATCCTGTTCTCAGGACTGAAACGTGCTGAGAAAAGCTGCCAGGGAGGTTACACTCCAGGGGCTCCTGCGGGTGGAGGAGTCTTGAAGAATGAGGACAAGTTCCAGAGGCAAGGAGGGATGTGGGACACATTTCAAACCACACAAAGGACATATGCAGGGCAGAGAAACGCAGGGCAGAGAAACGCAAAGAAATTCTGCCCTGGCCACATCCTTCTAATACACTGTGTATTCTTGTAAAACAATTTTAAAATTGATGCCTGCAGTCGTATAAAGCAAAGAAGGGGGAGGGAGGGAGGGAAAGAGGAAAGGACTAAGGGATGAAAGGCAGGCAGGCAACCACGGCAGGACTGTGTGCAGGAGGGAGGAGTCAGCATCTGGGAGGCAATGAGGAAGCAAGAGGTTTGCAGGAGAGGGACTGTCACAGAACTGGGATGGACCGAGGAGGAGGGTGATGGTGGGGCAGGAGAAACGAAGTGGAGGAGACAGAGCCAAGCGATGACGGACGGGGAGCGACAGACTTGGGAACTGATGCAATGAGTCAGAGAGGACGCTGAAGTTCCAAGCTCTGGGGCGTCAGGGTGAGCAATGGGGCATCTAATGGAACTTTAAGAGAAGCAGAGGCTCAGTGGGGGCTGCTGGTGACCTGGGGGCAGGGCTGAAGAGGTCATGCCTGAAAGGACTCTCGGGTGAGAAAGAGTACTGAGAAGTGCTGGATGGAAAAAAAGCTAAGCCCAGTCTAAGAGTCGGGAAAAGCAAGATGGGAACGATAGATCAAGCCCTCTGAGGTGCTAAGCTAGGAGGCGCTCCCATAGCGGATGACTTCAAGCATCTGTTGCTACCACAGGTGAGCCAGTCAAGTAGCCCAGTCCTAGGAGGCTCCCCTGAAAAAGGAAGCGCACCCCGACAGGAGAATCCTAACCAATAAATGAAGACGGAATTAGAGCAATCATTGTCTCAGGGAAGAAGCATCGATGGATGCTAAAACTATGTGCCTGTGTTAGTCGCTCAGTCGTGTCTCACGCTTTGCGACCCCATGGACTGCAGAGGACCCCAGGCGAGAATACTGGAGTGGGTTGCCATGCCCTCCTCCAGGGGATCTTCCCGACTCAGGGGCTGAACCCGGGACTCCTGCACTGGCAGGAGGATTCTTTACTGTCTGAGCCACCAAGAAAGGTGAAAACAGCAGGAGAAAACAGGTATTTACACAGTCTCAAAGCGTCTCCCTACAAAGTACTTATTCAGGTAATGGGAGAAAGAGTAGCTTTACAGTAAAGAAGCTCAGCAGACACCATCACCTTAATCAAGGGATCAAAGAGAAGGTCTCCAGTGATGGGACACACTGGCAACACATGCCACTTGGTATGATGCTCCGAGGACACAGCCTCGCTTCCCTGATGTTTCTTCCAAAAGGGCAAACATGAACCTAATCATAAGGAAACATAAAAAAAATCAAACCCAAGTTGAGGAAGCGCCTCCAAATGACTAATCTGTGTTTTTTAAAATCATTGAGACCATGAAAAACAGATCAACTGAACTGTTCTAGATTAAAGGAGACTGAAGAGACTCCATGATTGAATGCACTGTGTGGCCTGAGACCAGCTTCTGCACCAAAAAAGGCTCTGCCTTTTGGTATTAAAGGACGTTAATGTGGCAACTAATGAAATGAAACACATAGATAGGTTAGTACTGGGTATTAATGTCATAATTTTGATGACTGCATGGTGGTTACATAAAAAGAATGCTTTTAGGGAACATCCACTGAAGTGTTTAGAAGTAAAGGTGTATCATGTCTGTGGCTTTCAACCATTTCAGAAAAAAGACACACAGACATGCAGGGCAGGGACCCATGATACAGGCAATGTGGTAAAATGTTACCATTTAAGGAACCTGGAATTGCAACTTTTAAATTTCTTACAGCTTACATTTTGGTAACTTTCTTTTAAATCTGAAATTACTTGAAAATAAAGTTAGGGAACAACCCCTCTAAATGATACAAACTATCTCTCTCAAGTGTTGGGTCAACAAGGAGAGGCTTGAATTAACCCAACTTGCTTCCTGCACACTTCCTCCCTGCCCAAGGCAGAGGCCAGGAAGAAGCTGATATAAAACCAAGGCCAAGAAGGTGGACCCTGACAAAAGATTCTGGGTACAGCATGAAACTGCAGATACACTGTCATAATTATGCAAAGTCAAGCCTGGGGTGACTGAGGAAACCCTGGTAACAACTCAAAGTCTACAGAGCACTTAATCTGAAATCCAGTTCCCCTGATTTGGCACAACCTGAGTAAATATTAACACCATCGCTCAGCTTAATATGCTACTGAAATTATCAGTAGGCTGTCCATACCACACAATACTTAATATCATTACAGGTAATACCAAAATTAGAACACATAAGAAGATTATAATCTCTACCTTGGTTTCAAATTAGTACAAACCTATAATATTCTTGAGCTCAACTCTCAAAGCTCGAGAATCCACATAACCATGTGCCCACTATACCTCCTCCTCAAAGCTCATCAGCTTTCACAGTATCCAGGAGAAAATCAAGGGACACAAGGAAGCTCCAGGGGTTACAAAGAAATGCCAAGGATGGGAGCTCCCTGGAGGTCCAATTGTTAGGGCTCTGTGCTTTCACTGCTGGGGACTGAATTCAATCCCTGGTTGGGGAACTAAGATCTCATAAATCATGGGACATGGCCAAAAAGGAAAAAAAAGTGTGTCGGGGGAGAAAGGGAGAAACATCAAGGAGACACGTTACGTTAGAGGAGCTCTACATGAACAAAATAAATGTTTTTGAACACAGGTAGAATTGTATCACTTCAAGAGCAACAGAAAATTTTAAGACAGTCAGCATTTGTGATAATACCAAGGTGTCAATGGAATTGGAAATGTAGCTGCTTGGTAAGATGGTATCTAAGGATTCATTTTTTTACTAAAGGAAAAAAAACTATCAATATATGAATTTCAGGCACCTGACTGATGGCCAACTACACATTCCTTTTGTTCAACCAAAATGTGTTACTATTTGTGTCCAGAACAGCATCGAGGTCACTGATAAATGAGCCCCTTTCCCTGCTGAGAGACCTAGAGGGACAGACAGGCCGCACGCTCGACAGGGGGCTCGGGGCGCGAGTATTCTAACCAGCTTCAGCTGTGGTCCTGACGGCACGGCGGCTCTCCTCCCATGCGCCCAAAGGCCTCACAACCACACGAAGACAGAGGAGCCACAGGTCCGACAGCTGTCGGGATTACTCAGCACCTTCTCAGAAAGCATCTCACGGAAACGAGACATGATTCCAGAATCTCCAGATGGCTTACCCTCTAGCAAGCAGCCTGCAGACAGGGAAAACTGTAACTTCTCTGAGGCGACATTTACCTGTGGCTTCAATGTACTCAATACATCGCTCGATAAACACAGGAATCGGCTTCTCTGGAGTCACCACAGTTGTCAAGGGCACCCCGAAATAGTTACTCTCCCAGGTTGCCTTTGTGATCGATGGCCGGGGTTTGGGCTTTGGCTTCTGTCCAGGAAAGAGGGAAAAAAACACACAGAAACAAAGTGAGTCTCAACACACAAGTCAAACATCAGTAAGGCTTCCAGAGGGGAGCTCACAGTGGCATGGAAACTGTTAGAAAAAAGACTTCAAGCTGGATAAAGAGAATCACCTACTCATCTCATCCCTCCAAGTAGCACATAAGACGCTGGCAAGTTGCCAGGTAGTCACACCTTGAGTGTGAAACTGCATTATCAGAACAAAGGTGTTTATAAGAAGCAGGCCATGTTTATTTAATAACAATGAGAGGACTGGCCAACATCCTTCATCAGGCATGCAATGGAGTAAACAGGAAATATTCCAAACATTCCACACAGATAATAGATACTATACACTCAAAAGATAGCTAAAATCTTTTTAAAAGATTAAAAAGTGGAATTGAAAACTAGTAATTTCCTCCTTCCGGACAAGAGAGCACACATTCAGCTGCAAGTTCCCAGGAAGAACTCGCTCTGATACATCAGCCTGGGGTTACCTCCCAATGGCTTCTGCAATGGGAGAGGGTAAAACCAACTCAGCAGACATGACAATTATTTGTCATGACAATTAACTCTTCGTTCCTTCCTAGAAGTCACCTCCCTCATGTAGTAGGAGTAGAAGCAGCAACAGCTACTGGAGAGCTTACTATGTACCAAGGAAGTTCCAGATACCGTTTCTATTCAACCTTACAGCATTCCATTTTACCAAGGAAAATGTCTCACAGGACCTAGCAAGTAAGTGACAGTGCGAGGATTCAGACTCAGGAGGGTCTGTCTCCAAAGTCCATGCTCATAAACATTACTGAGATATTTCGCTCCAAAATTATTCAAACCTTTTATTTTGAAGATTACACAAGTTAAAAAAAAATGCTCTAGACCAATGCTAAGTTTTCTAAAGCTACAGAAATATACCTGAAATTTTGGCCTGTTGTTAAAGTATCTACTGAAGAGGAGGATAACCAAATAGGATCAAGGTAAAGGCACCCAGGTATATCTCTAGCAATTCAGTTTTATTAACAAGTTAATGAGACCAGAAGGGCAGGTTTATTTACCAATATGTCCGGCTTTTAAAAGTACTTAGGGATCTTTGGATAAAGTCCACTAAAGGGGACAGCTAACTAGCTTAAATAGGTCAGTATCGATCATTCCTTTTCCTCATCCTGCTCATTCTCATTTCTTTCCGTACCCCCTTTACATGGGAACAAATCACTTCCTATTTAGTCTGAGATTCGCTGAGGACTTCCTCTGCAAACACGTGGCAAAAAAAAAAAAACAGGTGAGAATAAAATGCACTCGAAAGAACAAGGCTACTCTGGGCTGCTGGCTGATGCTATCTGATATGACAGACCAAAGGCCAAGTGGTCCAACCCACATATATCTGGCCGACTGATCTGGAGAACCGTAATGCCATGTGAATGGATCCAAGGGTCCCAGAGAAGAACCTGCTCTCCACACAGCCTACCCACCTCTGTCGCTGCGACATGCCCATTCCCGGTAAATCCACTGCCACAGTCTCTCAGCTTGTGGGGCGTCGCTGCTGCTATCTCCCCGTACAGACTGCCTGAGGCCAACAGGCCCTGACTTCACACTTTTTATCAAAGAAGTACAGAAAAGAAAGTGACTTACAATTCATCTTCACATGAAATAATTTAACCAACCTGGCCTCTCTCCAGCATCTTCTACTTACATGAAGTACAACATAACATAAAGGATTTAAGCTTCCAAATCTAACAGAATTTAGGTTTGAATCTCAAGTGACAGGTTCTACGTGGTCAAGTTGCTTAGCACCCCGGGGACAGTACCCTTCTCACAAGGTAGTCCTGAGGGTGAAGTGATATGATGTACTGGAAGCGGCTCGGTGCCCAGAGGACACAGTCGCCCAAGAGTGTGAGCTGTTACTGAAAGAGAAGGACTGAGCGTTTTCCATCATTATACACAGCAGCAACCAGGCAACAATGAGTCAACTGAGGCTCTCTCTTAAGGCCGCAGCATTTAAACTATAAGCTGCAGGATCTGAACACACAAGGAAGACCATCTGGATTTAAGTGGCATTCTTTTGGCCAACCCCAATCAGGCAGAATCTGCCAGTCGAAACTACCATAACAATACCATTGTTCTTCAGTAAAACCTTGAGGCTTCCAAATAAACTGCTGTTATGGAATGGAAAAAAAAAACTTTAAGAGAGCTGCCAGGAAGCTATTTCTAATCACTACAACGCCTCTGACCACATTTCTAGTAAACAGACAGTAAATGTTAATGTCATACTTCCTCCACCCTCTCAATACTCCAGCTGATGAAGTGTGTTCTAACAGTTTAAGTTAGCTAGAAAGTTTAACTTCCATCACCCGAACTAAGTACCAGATTCTGGCTTAAATTCTTTATATGTATATTTCATTCCAGATTCACAATAGATCTGTGGGTATGGGGGTTTAAAACTCCATTTCACAGATGAAGAAGCTGAATCCCAGAAAAATTCAGTTATTTGCCCCAGTCAGTTCTGACTACAAAACCTGCACTCTTAACCACTATGGTTCATTACCTTCCCCTGAAAGTCCCTGGGATATGGAGAACAAACGGATGACTAAATAAATGACGAGGGTACACTGACAATCTGAACTTCCACAGGCAATAAAGTCTCACATAAAATACACCAGGGATGTTTACGCTGCTCAAAGAAAGAATGGGGCATGATGACAGCTATTTCAAACAGCTACCAGGGCTATTTCATGGAAAGAGAGCAGATTATCTTGTACAGTCATGCTGGGACAGATGAGACAAAGACGAAGAGGCAATTTGGGCCAGAGAAGTTTAAAAAACAAACAACCCCTCCGCCCCAGATGTTTAAAAGGGAAAGGACTGCTCTGTCAATGTTCAGAGCAGAGGCTGCAACCGACGGCCAACACTCATTGTCAAGGAGACCCTGCCGTCAGATGAAAGGCTAAATTAGAGAGCTGCTCTTACCCTCTCACCTCAGAGTCTAATAAGAGCTAATCAAGCTCAGCACTCCAAATTACAAATGGAACGTGAGCTCTGGCAACAGCATCAGCTCCCCTTGTTGAATGACCCGATGTTCACTCTCATTCTCTCTAAGATTTAAACAAACTCTGCTTTACAGAATGCCAAAATATTCCCTTGAAATAACTGAAGGCTCTCTAGGGTGTCACAAAATCAGGCAGGGATTCTTGCGCAACTAATTCCAAACCTTCTGAGGAAGGAAATCAAGACTGCGGTACAGGCCAAGAGTCGGGCCGGACTGTTGCTATGACAGGCAACACCGCAGGCATGAAGGGTTACTGGGCACATGTCGAGATGGAAATGCCATTCTTCTGAGTGGTCTGCCAGATGTCTCAGTCCCAGGTCAGACATGTGTCGCTCATCAGGGCGTCGGCAGAGTGCTCTCAGCAGCCGGTCCTTGGAGAGAAGAAAATAACGCCATCCCAACAGCTATCTTCCTCTGGGCTTGCTCATTAGTGGGCTGGACTGAAAAAAGCAGCCAGCTAGAGGAAACCAAGCCCTGAGAATAAGCTACACATCTGCGTGTCTAAGTTTAGAGTCTGACTGGGTGCAAAACAGAAAAATAAGAGGAATTTATCAGGAGTGGCCGTGTGCTAGACACTCTGTGTTAGGTGCTCTGCACTTATCTGAAAGCTCACAAACACCCTTCAAGGTAAGGGTTATTAACCCCTTTCTACAGAAGTGAAACCAGGGGCTCAGAGAGATTCACACCCAGCACTGAGAGAGCTAGGGTTCAGAGGCCAGTGACCTACAAACTTCAAAGCTTCCTGTCCTCTCTCCTTTGTAACCTATCTCCATGATGAAACACCACTGACATAAACGAGGGACTGGGTCAGCTCAAAACCTCTTCACTTTGTCCTACGGATAGGCGTTTTTTGAATAAATAACAGTCCACTGTTCTTCATTTCACAGTTTCCTTAAAAACCTGTGAATTTTTTTTTTTTTTTTTTAAGGAAAAAACTTTTTTCCTTAAAAGAAGTTTCCTTAATGCCTGATTCTTAGGCCTGATACTAACCAAGTAGCAAAGAAAGAAATACACCAACAGTTTATGCCAGTGCTGCAGTGGGGAGAAACAGTGGTTGGAATCTGCCCCCGGCTTCTAGGTCCTTCCGAAACAAGAGCATAAAGGGGAACTCCTGCTTATGGGACAGTAAGCCCAGCCCACAGCTCCTCCAACTTCACAGGACAAGAAGATTAGAATGCCCGCCAAACAGCAAGGAAAAGCCAAGAGCAGGTGCCCTTCCACCCGTCTGGTTCTAGAGCCAGATGACTGGGTTCTAGAGCCACATGCACAGCTGACACTTGAATAAAAACCGTTTCCAATGAAGTACAAGGCCAATGTTTCTTCATAGTTTTTCAAGTTTAGCTGAGATGAGGACCCTCTCTGTGGGCAGAGTATTTTTCTTCTTCTTCTGACATTGTGCTGCTCTTCCTGGGAAGTGAGGGATTGAGGCTCAGAGCGTATTGTCCATACTGACAGTACTATGTCACAGACTCCGTTTCAAGAAACACAGGAGGGAATCAATTCCCTGTGTCACTCTGTGCGCACTGGACAAGGAACAGGCATCCATACACACACAGGACCGGCTTCCTAACGGGCTAAGTTCCTAGTACTCAGCAATCGACACAATTTTCCTTTTTTCAAAGAAACTTATCTATTTTCTTTCTGGCTGTGCTGGGCCTTCGTTGCCGCCTGTGGGGTTCTCTGGCTGCAGGGCGCAGGGGGGGCCCTTCGTTGCAGTGCCCGAGCCCCTCTCACTGTAGCGGCCTCTCGTGCCGCAGGGCACGGGCTCGAGAGCTCAGGCTCAGCAGCGCGGCACATGGGTTTAGTTGCTCTGCAGCACGTGGCATCTTCCCGGACGAGGGATCAGGCCCGTGTCTCCTGCACTGGCAGGCAGATTCTTATCCACTGCACCACCAGGGAAGCCCCTATCTTTCCTTTTAAATGAATTATACCCAACGTCACATAAGAGACTAGCAGCAGAGGTAACATTAAGACCAAAGTTCTCTCTCACCCTCGATGAATTTATAATCTAATTGTATCAGAGAAGATATGTATCTATAGCAAGCAAAGGTGATCTAGATACCAGAAAAATACCAACTGAATTACAAAGGAAAAACAGTCTCCCATTGCTTCAATGGGGAGTTCAACCACCGTTTCTGGATAAAGAATATTCTATCCTCTATGGAAAGAGCAGTAACAGCTATGCAGTGATTCGAAATTGTCAACTTCAAATATTCTCTCCCGGTCTCCATAAATACCCTTATCCCATGTCAAATTACTTATCCAGATTTTAAGGTCAGAAAATATGGTCACTGGAGTTGTAACACCTAACGCAGCCTTCTAAATGCTTGGTAACCTACCTAAGAAAGTAAATAAAAAACAGAATCCAGCCTGTGTCTTTTATTTTTGAGGAGGAATGTCATATACACAACATAGTCTGGAACTGGGACAGTGTCCTCTGAATGGAGCAATTTTCCCCCAGAGAGTGAAAGTGATACAATAAGTGAAGCCCGAGAGGGTCACCCATATGTTTTGCCAAGCTGTACAGTGGCCCACCCTGAACTGACTGCAAAGTGGGCGAAATCTTAGAAAAACCTATAGATGCTGTAAACTACATTAGTCCAGGTTTTCCCAAAGTGTTCTCTTGCATTCCATATCCAATATTGCAGCTTTCTGACTGGTGATGATTCTTGCATACTTCCAACACAGATTCCAAAGGACTTTTTCGATTAAGTTATTCGTTCATGCCCCAAATGTATTCTTGGCTGACTGCTGCTCCCGCTTCTGGCTCTGAAAAAAATCTAAGCCCAAGTTTAACAGAAAACCCAAGAATGGAATTGTCTTACTGGCAAACCCTATTACGAAAGCACAAATGCTAAGCTTTGCCTCCTTCAAACCTGGAGCACTTCATGTAGGGACGAATCACAGAGCAGCCCCAAGCCTCCCTCTCGCGAGACGGGAAGGAAAGAAAGGCACATCACCCCCTCAAAGGCCCCAGATAAACTGAGAGACCACAGCTTTTTGCTCCACGTGGGCGTGAATCTGGGTCAATCCCTGCTGAACGGCCAGTGCGACAGGAGGCTAAGCAGAGAGGAGGGTCCACTAGTTTCAGGAAATGTTCATAACCATTCCTGCCGACTCGCCACTCACTGAGTCTAGACTTCTCAGAGTTGTGGGGCTCAGTTTTTACCTGCTAACCTCCTCTCAAATACTGGATAAAAAGCATTCAGAAGGCCTTTCTCTGTGGAAGTAGAGGTGATTCCCTGACTCGAGCTGAAATAACCCAAGTTTCTACAAAGATATATCAGTATCACTAGGCAGTAGGGGAGAACAAGTTGACTCAGTGAAGATCAGAGCAATTTTCTGTTCTTTGAAAAATAGATTTAGGTTGCCTATTGTCATTTTTTTTTTTAAAGAACAGGTGTGCTAAGCTAAAGCAGATAAAGATAACCTATTTTTGTCACCAAAAACAAACTACAGCAGTTCTTTGGGCTTAAAATAAACTGAGAACCGAGTGACACCAGTTCAAAACAATTTCTCCAAGTTCCAGTTGCTATTTCAGCGTCTCCATGCCTTTTTTGTCCTCTATTCAAGCAGACACTGAGGCTAGAAACAAACCACCACGCTGTTCTTAGGGGGCAGTGTGGGGAAATAGATGTTTCTAGATAATAACCAGAGTCCTTTGTCTGAAATGAACAAGCTGACTGGGTTGACTGAGTGCTCCAAGTGTGTGCCTGGCTATTGAATATTACCATCTTTCTCAGACACTGGACTCTAAAAACCCACAGAAAACAGAAGCCAGAAGACCGGGGTTCCCAAATCTCAACTCCTCTGCTTAGTAACCATACTAACTTGGGGGCACTAAATGAGCCTCAGTGTCCTCATCTCTAACACCTGGATTAAAAAAAAAATCACTTCCTTAAGACTGGTAAGAGAAACAGATGATGAAACAATGGATGTGAGAATGCCTGGCACTGGGCCTGGCACACAGGAGGTGCCCAGCGAATGCAGGGAAGCATATGCAAAGCCTGCCACGGGCCCACAGCCTCTGCTCTTCGGCCTGGTTCTCTCTCACTCTGCGCATGCCACATTTTTTCAGCTCCAAGTTCCACACCTTTTTCTCAAAACTTTACCCCAAGAAGCCTCCATGTTCACTGACTTTTGCCTGCTGCTGCTGCTACTGCTGCTGCTAAGTCGCTTCAGTCATGTCCAACTCTGTGTGACCCCAGAGACAGCAGTCCACCAGGCTCCCCCGTCCCTGGGATTTTCCAGGCAAGAACACTGGAGTGGGTTGCCATTTCCTTCTCCAATGCATGAAAGTGAAAAGTGAAAGGGAAGTCGCTCAGTCGTGTCCGACTCTTCGCGACCCCATGGACCACAGCCTACCAGGCTCCTCCACCCATGGGATTTTCCAGGCAAGAGTACTGGAGTGGGGTGCCATCGCCTTCTCCGAGCTTGCCCTAGTTGAGGGTAAAATTTCTTGCTATATGATTCCTTAGCACCCTGTACCTTCACTCTGGCCACGTTCAAAGTGCATGTAAATACATGGATAAAAATCTATCTTTCTCTGTTATGGTAAGCTAGACGAACACAATCACAACTACCACACGTATGATACTCAGCACAACGCCAGGCATACAAGTGCTCAGGGAATGCCCATGCATGGAGCTGAATGTTTCTTTCCTAAAAGAATGAATGGACACGTGCTTTGGGGCAAGCGTGCGTGCGTGCGTGCTAAGTTGCTTCAGTCGTGTCCAACTCTTTGCGACCCTGTGGACTACAGCCTGTCAGGCCCCTCAGAGAATCCCATGGGATTCTCCAGGCAAGAATACTGGAGTGGGTTGCTACGCCCTTCTCCAGGGGATCTTCCTGACCCAGGGATCAAATCCGCATCGCTTATGTCTCATGCATTGGCAGGAGGGTTTTTTACCACTAGAGGCATCTGGGAGACCCTTGGAGCAAGAGCATTTCTTTTCAAAGAAAAAATTCTTTCAAGAATCAGAAAATCCAAGGTCCAGTCGGCATCCCAATACCATTTTTAAGATCAAGGTATTCATCTGGCCTTAGAGAGCTCAGAGTAGGGCCAGCCTCTTCAGAAGCACACACTGGGAGTCTTTCCCGGGTAGGTTACAAAGAGCTCATATTTCACACCATTCAGCCTGTCAAAATGCAACATCCCTCCCGGTCGAGGGAGCAGTCCAATTCCCCAGCTGGTTTTTATTCACACTAGAAACTAACTCCGTTCTAGGCCTCACAAAATGAGAGCTGTGTCCACACAAAGCCATAACAACCAGCCAATTCACTGAATCTGATGAAATAAGCCAATTCACCGGGGGGGACACAAACTGTCAAACTGGTTACTTGGTGCCTTATAGACCAAACAATGCGTGATTGAATTGGTTTGCTTTTCAATAGGTTGTCTTGTCATGTGGTAGCTAGAGTGACTGAAAGATTTTCTTTATGATTCTGTTTTGTCTATTTTTTTTTTTAAACACAAAATAAGAGCACACCAGATAGAATAGCCAATAATGTCTTCTCTTTAAATCCGTGGTCAAGCACACTGAATTCAGCAATTTGAGCTTGCCTAAACAGTACATTTTGTGGACCAAGGCACCCCAGCCTGTATTTTGGCTTTAAAATAAGATGCTGCTGCTCCTGGTCTCCTCTTTGCAAACGCACGCTGCTGGGAGACAGAGACCATGTGCAACGACAACTCCCTACGGACAAAGCGTCTATTCATGGACCCCACCAAAGTGCAATCGCAGATTTTCAATTTCATTCAGCTGAGTGCGGAAGGCTCCCACTATGAGGGTGGGTTGCTAAATGGTTCAGCTGGGAAAAGGACCTGGAATTAGAGTGAGCTTCACAGTCTGCACTTTCATTATTAGAAATGAAAGCCATTCCCTGAACTCCAACTCCAGTTTTACAGTAAAGAGCTAATCCAGCCTATCAGCCAAGGGCACTGAGCAATTTTTCTTTCTCCACACGACACAGGTACCCGGAGCATAGCTTTTTTGGCTGTTGTTAGGCTTGTTGCTAAGGTAAGGGCTGAGAAAGCAGCTAAGTGACATACAGGGTTAAAACTTACAGAAAAGGGAGGGACGGTGTTGGGTCCCTAAAGCTCTCAGCTAGACCAGACCAGTGTTCTCCTGTCCTTGAATTCAACATGCCTGTTTTCACCGTTAAGTCTTTCCTTTCCTCACAGCACTTCTTCAGTTCTACTCATTCTTCAAGGTCAAGTTAAATAATGACAGCGACGAATGCTCGTCCAGCACGCAGCAGGCTGTGTTTTACACGCAGTCTCACTCCATTTCTCGCACCCAAGAGAAAAGTGCTACTGCGCTGGCTCCTCTTGCGGAGGGACGTGCAAGGTGAATCACATCCCCAAAGGCCCAGCCGGGACGAGGAGGAACTGGAGGAGCAGGCATCTGGTGGAGGGCCCCCGCCTCCCAGAGCCTGAGCTCCCCATCACCGCACACTGCACGGCCTTAACCAGCCCCAGCACAGCATGCCTGCTCCCCTCGCCCTCCGAGGCAGGCCACCTATTTTCAGAAGCTGTGCGCGTCTCGCTGCCTCCCCGGGTACTGTGGCGTGGGCGAGAGCGACCTGTGCCATTTCCCCAGCGGTGTCTGGCGTGCGGGAGGGACAATTTGTGTTGTTCCCAATTACCACCTGGCTCTCCCCTCACTTTAAACAAATGCTGTACTGCTTTGTCATGCCAATAAAAGTCAGAGACCAGATTCCCCCGTGTAGGGGGATTTGGCCCTCTTGGCCCCATGGGATCTTGCTTTTCCAGTAGAACAAGTGTCAGTCTGATTCCTTAACGGCAGCAGATTTTAATAGAAGGTTTGTGCCAATCAGGAACAGAATCAAGACTCTGCTTCTCTCTGCATTAGGATGACAAAGCAGCGAGGCTCCTTTTAAGGCACCATTTTCCAAGGCAGGAAAAGACATTTTCACCTTTTACTCACTCTTTCCAAAGGATACTCCTAAATGACTTCTGGCACGCTACTGCTCTGGGGCCAGAGGTAATCGTTTCTGTTTGACTTGAAGAGGTGGGGCCCAGATAACCAGGAGGGACGGGAAGCTGGTCACTCCTTGCACGCTGACCCAGCAACCCAATATGAGGCAGTTCTAGGTGAGGAGATGCGTGTGACCAGCACGGAGGCAGCTATCTCAGAGGTCTCTGTAGCCAGCGGTTCTCTGGAGAACCTACTCTTTAGAGCACAGCTTGTTTGGGGATGCATTTTACAAGCATTATTTTCAACAGCCACATTTATCGGAGAAGGCAATGGCAACCCACTTCAGTACTCTTGCCTGGAAAATCCCATGGATGGAGGAGCCTGGTAGGCTGCAGTCCATGGGGTCACTAATAATCGGACACGACTGAGCAACTTCACTTTCACTTTTCACTTTCATGCATTGGAGAAGGAAATGGCAACCCACTCCAGTGTTCTTGCCTGGAGAATCCCAGGGACGGGGGAGCCCGGTGGGCTGCCGTCTCTGGGGTCGCACAGAGTAGGACACGACTGAAGCGACTTAGCAGCAGCAGCAGAAGTCAGAAGAACAGTTCTGATCCACAGTGTGGTACTATGCCACCTTCCTCATTCCCAGGTGTGCTGACAGCCCCCCAATTAGAAGACTGCCAGCATTTCGCTAAGCTGTGCTGAAAACAGTCTTCACCGGGAGGAGGAGAGCAAAGTCACAGCGTTCAAAATGTTTGGATTCCAGGATCATCACACAAGAGAGCTCTGGGAAAACACCGGCAGGCTGCTCAGGCTACTTTCTGGCTTCTGAAATAAGAACTGCTTTCCACCGGCCTGCCCACTACCAGTTTTTAGAGAACAAAATACTGACGGCAGATGAAGGTTGGCCAAAGTAAAAGCAAAGCATGGGGAGAGCACACAGAAGAATGTCCACGTTATTTATCAACATTCAGCGCAGAATGGGAGGGAGGGGAGCAGGACTCCCAACGATACTGCCCTGCCCCTCTGACGCTCAACAGGCCAGAGAGCTCTGGAAGCTCTGGCCGTGGTGACAGAGGAGCAGGCTGTACACTACCCGGGAACAGGCCGGCTGTGGACAGGCTTTCCCTGTGAGGGCCACAGCACCACGTTCCTCCATCTGCAAGGGCCCTCTCAGCCAATATGAGCTGCAGAACTGGCCTCCAGACAGCATTCTACATCAGAATTGTCAGCTCTCAAAACAGCCTGGCCTCAAGAGCCCTCTGGTTTGGTCTATCTTGCAATGATGAAAGTTTGGGACAACCTTTCTTCCAAAGTTCCCTGAAACACTTTCAGATACGTGACTTTGTTCTCTGCCATTTCACAGTAGGGAGAGGAGCAAAAGCTTTCAATGAAGAGATACCATCCTGTACACCAGCGGTCCCCTACCTTTTTGGCACCAGGGACTGATTTTGTGGAAGATAATTTTTCCACAGACTGGGAAGGAGGTGGGGATGGTTTCCAGATGATTCACGCACATTACCGTTAGAGTGCACTTTATTTCTAATCTAATGTCGCCGCAGATCTGACAGGAGGTACCAGCTGGCAGCCTGGACACTGGGGACCCTTGCATACACAATGCTGGGAGAGGGCCTATGTGTAAGAGTTCTGTTGTGGTGTCTCACTGACATGGCCTCCTCTGAGAAATAAAGGGTGTTTCCCCTACTCTAACTGGAGGGAATAATAAAGTTGGGCAATGCCAAGTCCACAAGGACAGAGCGCACCACCCTCTACACTGCACTTCCGCCTGCCGCTGCGCTGGGGCTGTTTCCTCTGCATCTGGCAGCAGGTCGACCTTTCCCCCTTTCCGCCCCACCTGTGGTCCCTGAATCAAATCTGCAAGTAGTAGCAACTCATTTAAAGAGCTGGAGGGCACTTCGATTTTACAAACATGAGACAGGTTTATAACTTGCAAAGGCAAGATTATTTTTCATTTATGTAACTGAAGACCTTTCAATGATTTACGTGTGCAAATAAAATAATCACCCAATTTTCCCCTACCTAAAATGCAGCAACCTTTATGGATCATCAAGGGGGAAAAGGAGTATTTAAGAGATGTATGGATGAAATGTTCCTTCCTCAGTCAAAGACTAAGGACCGTGATGCTGGATTCCAGTGCTTCAGTGAAGAAAGGCCAAGCACGTCGTCACCGGCTTGGCTGCTTGTCCGGATACTGACAAGTTCTACGTGATCTGCTCATTTCAGTAATTACCTAACTATTGTTTTGGACAAAGACTTCTCAGGTTCTCTCTCCAAAAAGTCCTTACCACTTGAGAGCTACCAGTAGTAGCTTTCTGAAACACTGTTTACTTACTTTTTTCCAACTTTTTATTTTGTATTGGGATATAGCCAATTAGCAACGTTGTGATAGTTTCAGGTGAACAAGGAAGAAACTCAGCCATATATATATATGCATCCATTCTCCCCCAAACTCCCCTTCCATCCAGGATGCCACACAACCTTAAGCAGAGTTCCACGCGCTGCACCCAAGTCCTTGTTGGTGATCCATGTTAAACAGAGCCGTGTGCATGTGTAGATACCAAACTCCCTAAATACCCCTTCTATTCTCCAACCATGAGCTCCTCCCCTGCGTCTGCCCCTTTCTCTTTCTTATCTTTCAATGAAGAGATACCATCCTGTACACCAGCGGTCCCCTACCTTTTTGGCACCAGGGACTGATTTTGTGGAAGATAATTTTTCCACAGACTGGGAAGGAGGTGGGGATGGTTTCCAGATGATTCACGCACATTACCGTTAGAGTGCACTTTATTTCTAATCTAATGTCGCCGCAGATCTGACAGGAGGTACCAGCTGGCAGCCTGGACACTGGGGACCCTTGCATAAACAATGCTGGGAGAGGGCCTATGTGTAAGAGTTCTGTTGTGGTGTCTCACTGACATGGCCTCCTCTGAGAAATAAAGGGTGTTTCCCCTACTCTAACTGGAGGGAATAATAAAGTTGGGCAATGCCAAGTCCACAAGGACAGAGCGCACCACCCTCTACACTGCACTTCCGCCTGCCGCCGCGCTGGGGCTGTTTCCTCTGCATCTGGCAGCAGGTCGACCTTTCCCCCTTTCCGCCCCACCTGTGGTCCCTGAATCAAATCTGCAAGTAGTAGCAACTCATTTAAAGAGCTGGAGGGCACTTCGATTTTACAAACATGAGACAGGTTTATAACTTGCAAAGGCAAGATTATTTTTCATTTATGTAACTGAAGACCTTTCAATGATTTACGTGTGCAAATAAAATAATCACCCAATTTTCCCCTACCTAAAATGCAGCAACCTTTATGGATCATCAAGGGGGAAAAGGAGTATTTAAGAGATGTATGGATGAAATGTTCCTTCCTCAGTCAAAGACTAAGGACCGTGATGCTGGATTCCAGTGCTTCAGTGAAGAAAGGCCAAGCACGTCGTCACCGGCTTGGCTGCTTGTCCGGATACTGACAAGTTCTACGTGATCTGCTCATTTCAGTAATTACCTAGCTATTGTTTTGGACAAAGACTTCTCAGGTTCTCTCTCCAAAAAGTCCTTACCACTTGAGAGCTACCAGTAGTAGCTTTCTGAAACACTGTTTACTTACTTTTTTCCAACTTTTTATTTTGTATTGGGATATAGCCAATTAGCAACGTTGTGATAGTTTCAGGTGAACAAGGAAGAAACTCAGCCATATATATATATGCATCCATTCTCCCCCAAACTCCCCTTCCATCCAGGATGCCACACAACCTTAAGCAGAGTTCCACGCGCTGCACCCAAGTCCTTGTTGGTGATCCATGTTAAACAGAGCCGTGTGCATGTGTAGATACCAAACTCCCTAAATACCCCTTCTATTCTCCAACCATGAGCTCCTCCCCTGCGTCTGCCCCTTTCTCTTTCTTAAGTTCATTCGTATCACTTCAACACTGCTTACTTTTTAAGGCAAGTCAAGGAGGAAACACACACAGAGCGGTTTTTAACCAGGCTAAGCTGTCCTTGAAAATCTTTGTCATCATCAATGAACTCTCCCCAAGACGCTGTGCAAGTCACTCCAAGAGCTCTAAAGTCGTGCCTTACCTTAGTGTTTCTTCTTAGACTGCGAAGAATATTCCTCCTCCTCGGGTCTTCGTCGGTCTCATATGGAATGACGGCATTGTCTCCTTTATAACCCTGGGATGCCTGATCCTCCTCTTTCTTTCGGATGGGCCCAAGCTCGTCATCGCTCCCCACGCTGAAGCTGGTTCGGTAACTGGCAAACCTCCCCAGCCGGCTGCATCTCGTCCTGTACAGCACTGGCTTGCTCACGATGGATACCTTGCGGCCCCGCTCCAAGGAGCTGGTGTCCATTTCGCTGTCGGAACCGTTCCCGCTGCCGTTGGACTGGGCTTTGTTGATGTTCCGAATGGTGATGATCTTGCCCTGTGTGCTGTCGTGGGGCACCGAGTATATGTTTTCCTCTTCATTCCTTGGCTTGACCACAGCGTCCATGGGTTCAGCATAATCAGAAGGATCGAACCCATCTGGAGGTAGCCAGGTGCTCGACGAGACAGACTTCCTCTGTCCATCTCTGTGGCCCTGGTCTAGGTAAGACAGATCCCCCTTGGTGATTTCAAAATGGACAGGAGGCTTTGGTTTGACTGGCGGAGGTACCTTGTTGTTCAGTTTACTCTCAAAGTTGCTCATGATGAAGGACAGCCCATCATTTCCCTCCAGTTCCATAGAGAGCTTGGAATGGTCTTTGGACAGAGACGGCAGTGGTGTGTCTTCTCGAAACACGCTGTATGACGGGGTCTCGATGTCCTCCTCTGAGTCCTGCAGGTTGGAGTTGCAGAGCGGGGAGCCTGCCCGGGGGGAGTTAAACACCTCTTCGGTGGTGCTGCAGGCCTCGGCAGCATTGTCATACATATGCGTAGCCTCAATGATGTTCTTTTTGTCCACCACATCTTTAAAAAAGGGGTGGAAGATCTCAAGTTTATGCTGGGGTTGGCTACAGGGGATACTCGTGAACCTCCCGTCAATTTCTTGAGCGATCTCCTCCCCCTCGGTCAGCTGCTCCCGACTTAAGTCATTATCCAGGACATCTATAGCGCCGTCAGTGAGTGCAACCAGCTGAACGGGGATAATATCCTGCACTTCACAGAGAAAGGCACGTAACATAGCCAAGGAGGCCTTACGTTTGGCTGAGTAAAAAACAATGTACCCATGGACCAATCGGCTTTTTCGGATGCTAAATGAGGAATGGTATGAAAGAATAGACAGTTCGATGCGCTTCTTGTGTAGTCCGATTGGGAGTTCAAGTAAAACAGAGTTGTTGCTTCCACAGTGGGAAGACTTACAGGTTTGGGACTGAAGGACAGGAAAGAGTATGTCGTCTGCACTAAAAGGATCCCCACACATCAGACACATGACAATCCGCAGGTCGACGTCAGCCAGGTCTTTGATGCTAGCGGTAGAACTGACCAGGTTTAAGTTACGCTTGGAGTCCAGGAGACCTTTCAAAACCTGACTGATTTGCTTCTCGTTGATGTTGCGCCCATAACCGATGCCAGCGGAAGCAGGGTCGAGAAAAACACACTGAAGTTTGCTAGCAATCTGCTGACCCTGCTGTATTAAGCTGTGCAGGGTCTCTCCACTGGTGTCTCCTCTTTTGTTAACCAAAATTAAAGTCAGGGGGAGATGGGCTAAATGATTATCTCGCCGGCCAAGTGTGGATTCTCTGCTCTTTTCTATACTCTCTACCACATATGACAGAGACTCCTTTGAATTGTAAAGGCAGAGACAACCATGGGGCTGAAACGTTGGTGTTTGGAAAGAGTTCACGGGAAGCCTGACGTTCCCTTCTATTGGCCTCAGGGAGAGCTCATACATTTTCCCGTCTATTACATACTTGTCATCATTTGTACAAAGAGCTCGAATCTCATTGGCCAACTCCCGGGCAAGGCCATCCTTGCCCAAGATCACCAAGTTGATTCTATCAATGTTGGGGTCAGAGAGTGAATTCTTCTGATTCCGGTCAGATGGTCGGATAAACCGAGAACTAACCAAGTGCTCAATCTTAGCGTCCACGCAGGCGGGGCAGCTAGGACACGTCTCCTTGGTTGGGTGGTACACGAAATGAATGTGCTTCAGAATAAGGGCATCCCGCTCTGCTTGGAGCTTCTGCAACGCTTTAAACCGCTGTTCCTCCCCAAGCACATCCTGGATGACACCCATCTTCTCCTTGCTGGGCTTAGCATCCAGCTCCAGCTCATAAAACAACTCTGAATATTCCAGCAGCAGCTCCTGAAACTCTTCCTTCGCTTTGTCTATAATCTGCTTTTGGTGTTTGCCATAAATATCCATGTATACAGATTCCTCTAGCCACTGGTAGAAATCTTCGTTCATAATAAAACTGCGGGCCTCTTCCCAAGGCTTGCCAGGAGTGATGAAAGGAGAGGTCTCCAGGTTTTCTTTAAATGCCCTTCTCATCTCAGCTCGTTTCCTCTCGTTCCGTAGCTTCTCTAAGTGGGCCTCGTACAGCTGCTCTGCGGGGACAGTGTCCATTAAGTCGAAGGGAATCCGCTCATTCTCCATGTTGTCAATGTGGCTGGTGGCATCCCACGGCGTCTCCTCAAGCACAACAAACCACTTCAAGAATTCTGGCTTGGTCTCCAGCAGCTTTTTGGCTTTTATGCAGCTTAGGTGGTCTATTTCATCCAGGTTGGGGATAAGAGCTTCAAAAGCTAAGGGCAGGGCTGCCAGGTACAGCTTCCTCCTGCGCTCAATGTGCTCATGCTTGAGGCGATGGATGTGCTGGAGAAACAGCTTCTTGGCTTTCTGAGTCCCTTCCAGGTAGACATAGTCCTGGTACTCGGGAGAGGCCTGCATCTTTCGGCTGACACTCAACCAGTTCTCGTTATGGTTTTTCACAATGCGACTCACCAGCCACTCATATTTGTCTTTTGCTGTAGCTATCTGTTGGCTCTGCTGCTTGAGAGCTTCAAAGTACGGAATGATTTTTGTCTTTCCCCGACTCTTGTCAATGAGTTGCACTAAGGTGCTGAAAGCTAAGTCCACATTTACATTGGATCTTGCTGAGGTTTCTACAACCTGGAGGTTCTTTTTGCTTAAGGCAAAAGTATGCGCATCTCGAATGTACCGCTCAACACCCTCATCACACTTCGTCAGGACAACCACTATGGGCTTTTTTGTTTTTGCGAGCTGATTGTAAAGATTAGAGACGAACTTGAGCTGGTCATCAAAGTTCCTATTCATGCCCCTGCTAACATCAATACCAAGAAGAAAACCGTCAATCAGCAGCTTTCCATCTGGCATTTGCTTCTGCTCAAAGTCCTGCTCCAGCCCCAGCTGGTCAGTGCAAAAGTACATGAGTTTTTCAGCTGATGCAAGCTTGGTTGCAGCGGCTCTCTTGATATACGGCTGCAGGGTTGTGCTCCGATGAGGTTGAAAAGTCTGATCATCAATGAATTCGGTCTGCTCCACAACATGCATCTTACATTCCACACAATCCTCCAGGGAACGGCTGACTTCTCCCCAGTAGAGAAAGTGGTCATTATTGACCACTCGCCCACCAAAGTCACTGGTGCTAAGGACAGAGGTATGGTCCAAATGAAACTCGTCTGCGCTCGGGCGCACGAAGCGGTTGCACAAACAAGACTTCCCAATGCCGCACTGGCCCTTCTCCTTCTCCGTCCCAGACAATCCCACCACGCTGATGTTGTAGGTGGGAATGCGGACATCTTGCTTTCTTGCCATCATCATCGTCGACACATCCTGCCACAATCCGCCACTTCCAAGATCAGATTAGTGTTTTCTCGTGGACCCAAAGGCTTCCCCACATTATCAGTGGGGGCTGGCTGCCCACAAAGCAAAAGTGTCAGATCTCATAGTGTTTGTATACCAGTACGAGGTCAGTTTTTGCCACTTCTCATCACCGAATAGCCAACATTTCTTCCTAGATGGAGGGAGAGAAAAAAAGAAAACCAATCAGTATCATAATTTTGAACCCAATTTTAATCACCAAACGAGCAAAATCCAATTTTGTTCTTCAACAAATTAATTATAGTAAACATCAAGTATACCAGGCCTTAAGCTAGGTAAAGCCATAAGAGCAAGTAAAGTAAGACTGACATCTGTGTGCCTTCGAGAGGTACGGTATCATCTACTGGAGGAAGACGCCCCAGCAAGCAGTGTGCTGAGGACTAAAACAAGGCCTGCACGCTCCGCAGAGGGACGGCTGACGCCGGGGCCAGGGCAGAGCGGCACAGTATGAGCCTGGAACAGCGTGCTGTAACAGAGGGAAGGAAGGGCTTGAAAGGCTGACAGGGTACCTCACGAGGATGCAGGAACCGGTCTGAAGGGGTACCAACTGGTCAGATCTGGGACACTCTGACACCAAAATGATTAAGTACAAAAATGAATTACAATCCACTGCAA
The DNA here is from genome assembly GCA_006410635.1 of Cephalophus harveyi. NCBI lineage: Eukaryota > Metazoa > Chordata > Mammalia > Artiodactyla > Bovidae > Cephalophus > Cephalophus harveyi. Next base: position 64,650 of record SJYT01021743.1, on the reverse strand, counting down.
AAAACAGGAACCTGGGTTCATACTACTGCATCAGACAATCATCACTCAACACTAATCTAGGGGATAAATTTTGATTAGGAGCAGGATTTTGTACAGAAGTGAGGTTTCTCCTGACAGACCACTTAATAGACGCAAAAGGAAGAAGAAAAACAAATGCTAATTATACAGTGGAGATACTGGACAAAACTCTGAGTAATGAAAACGACCACCATCAAAGAGGCCAGAAGGACACCAGGGGCCTCCAGATGTGACGCCCCTGGAGGACACGCCATCCCTGCGCAGCCTTACACCTCAGCCTAACCACTGGGAAACGCCAGACAGACACAAAATGAGCAAGGTTCCATTAAGGTGATGGGCAGGGGGGTCCTGTTAAAAAAAAAAAAATTCAGTGTCACACTAGACAAAGAATGGCTTTGTAAAGAAATATTCCAGACAACAGGAGGCTACAGAGACATTATAAGTAGGTGCGATTATCAGATCCTAGACTGAATTCTATATGGGGTGGGGGTGGAGGGGCTGGAGGAGGAAGGCTACATGGCACATCATCAGATCAATTAATGACACTATACTATGACTGGAATTAGATTAAAAGTATTTTATCAGTGTCAATTTATCAAGTTTATAACTATCACATGAGAGAAGAGCCCTTTTCTTAGGAAATGCACACTGAAGTATTAAGAGGGAAAAGACCATAATGGACATGACTGGTTCAAAAAAAATTACATCCATATATTGAGAAAGAATAATGCAAATGAAGTAAAATATTAACAGTAGGTGAACCTGGGTAAAATGCACAGGATATTCCTTTGTATCGTTTTCATTTTTTAAAGTTTATAATTATCTCCAAATAAAAAGCTTTTTAAAAAAACAAAGCGGGGGGGAGGGAGTGTGAAGATAGGGCTTGTCTCCCTGACAAGAATATGAACTCTGTGAGGACGGAGCCCGTCACCCCACCTGCTCACTTCTGTGTCTTCAGGCTATGATGCTATGTTTGACACAAATATTTACTAAAGGAATGAATTAATAAATGACTCTTAGAGCATATTAATGAGTCCCCAAACCCAGCCTTTCAGATTTAGGAAAGCCTTGCTGTAGGAAGTTCCACCTCAGGTGAGATGTAGAGGGGATGAAATGTGGAAAGACTCCTCTCTCCCCAGAAAAGGGTGCAGCCCATGGGAGAATCAACTGAAACAGAGCGTGTCGGGGAAGACGGGTGAGATGCATTAGCGGGTAAGCAGGGACCAGATGAAGCCACTTTCAAAGAGCTCCGATTCTTTCCCAAAGGCTACAGGGAGCCACAGAGTGTGGCTGTGAAGTGGCACCTTAAAGGACCTGAAGTCTGAATAGTTGAAGTAAAGAAAGGTTATGATAATGTTTACGAAGTCTTCAGCAATCTTCCAGCTGAAATAAGGAAACCGTGTAATCTCTGGCCACCTGTACGTAAATGGTCTCTGGCTGCTACAGTTCACACCGCACTGCCGTCTACTTACACAGGTAAATATGACTGTAACTGCCAAATCTGTAGCCAAAGAAACAGTCTCCTGAGACATTCCCAAAGAGAATATCTTAAAACAAACAGAGCAATTTTCTTTTGAATCTCATTTATGCTTGGTAGGAACCCAGCATTTCTACAACCTTAATATACTTCTGTGAACCTGTCTCACAAGAAATGCCACAGGAAGTCAGACTACCTACCACATGTTACTCTGACTGATACAAGAGGGTAACAAATGGGAGAGCAGGGGGTGACAAATGGGAGAGCAGCTGGCCCCTGTGATGATAACTTTGAAAGGTCAAAGACCTTTCTCAAACATCCATGTCTTCCTTTGATAAACCAGAAAGTCAAGCCCTCTATTGGAGACAAAATGTTGCTAGATGGCATGTAAAAACTGACCATTTTCAAAAGAGAAATCTCAGAGCCTGCAAGCAACAACCTCCAGATAACCTAATGGCCTGCTCCTATAAAAGCTAAGCTCCAGACCTCAGCAGGAACAAGCACAGTATCTTTGGGAAAGAGAAAAACCCAGTCTCCCCACCCTCCACCTTCCCTAGGTGATTGTTTACATAAGTAAAATTATAAGATGCTTATGAGTATCTAACGCATGTTTACATACATCTCTGAAATACCTAAAAAGGAAAGATTGGTACAAAATCAAACTGCTTTTCGCACATTACTCAGTACCACACATAATGAGGAGATTCAGGTTCAACAGAGCCTCAGGTAGGAATGCTGACGGAAGTTTAAAGAAGTCAAGGGTGCTCCCCTACCAGAGCCTTTCTCTATAATCCCTCATCTCAGGGTCTGGCAGGACTCAGGGTCATCCACTTGACCAGTCTTGAAATGCAACTTGGTGACATAGGTCCTGCTGCTGCTGCTGCTGCTGCTAAGTCGCTTCAGTCGTGTCCGACTCTGTGCGACCCCACAGATGGCAGCCCATTGGGCTCCGCCATCCCTGGGATTCTCCAGGCAAGAACACTGGAGTGGGTTGCCATTTCCTTCTCCAACGCATGAAAGTCAAAAGTGAAAGTGAAGTCGCTCAGTCGTGTCTAACTCAGCGACCCCATGGACTGCAGCCTACCAGGCTCCTCCGTCCATGGGAGTTTCCAGGCAAGAGTACTGGAGTGGGATGCCATTGCCTTCTCCGGACATAGGTCCCACTTCAAGCAAATGCTACATGCAGCTGGCCAATCATCCCATTTACCCTCTGGAAAGTGGGCTGAATAATCACAGGAAAACAAAACCACAACCTGCTTGTAAACTTCAAGAAATAAAGACAGTGGCTCAATTCTGAACTAAATTAAAAACTATAGTCCATTCAATGCCCTGTCACTTAATTTTTTAATGACAGGATTTCTATTTAGCCCATTCAAGTCAAAGTCTCAGTTATCTGAATGATGCTAAAGAAAAGAAAACACTCTCAACTCTCAAGAATGTAGCAACTGCTATTTTAAACCCAGACTACTGCTGGCTAAACTAAAAAAGCTGTAAGAAATGAGAATTAGCTGGCATAGGAGTGGTTAATTTTTGGACATCTGGTAACTTTCCACTTGTTAGAAACCTAATAGTTTCCCTGGTCCAAGTATACTCTTCTTACATGTCTGTCTTTGATGTCTGGATAATACAGTTTTACTAGTTCCTCAATTGGACTGAATTACATGGTAAACAAAGACTGTTATAAATCTAAAAACGTCTCAACACTTGGTTTAAAGGAAATAACCTTAAGTGCCTGGTCACAAACACGTTCAACTTTTCTAAGAGGTGGGTAAAAAGAATTAGCTGAGTCACTAAATTTAATGATCTGAAGGCCACAAAGAAAGAGAAAGTAGAAGACAGGGTATGCTCAAGACTTCACAAGGTCTTCAGAGTTTAAATCTGGGAACCAGTGTTCTTTGTGGGCAACTAAGCTACTCAAACAGCACAATCTGAACACCCATTCTAATAATTTGCCAATACTAATCCTTTCAAAACTGAAGAGTTAATGGCAGAGGAAGAAAAAAATATTCCTTTAAACAGTAACTTCTTCTATCTTTAAGCTTTACTGAGATACTTGTATTGGAAAAATAAAAACACAGAACCTAACATTTAGCTTCACATGGGTCAACTACTTCAGAAAGGAAAACACTCCAGAAGTATTCTCAATTCTCTGTCACAAATATATGCTGAACTAAAACATAATGCCAACTTCGGAGAACTCTTTTAGAACCTGTCACCAAGCTTCTGGCGTTGTTTATATGACTTGTTTAACCAAGACACTAGCTCCCCAAAGAGCATCTCAACTGCAAGGTAAGGAGGGTGTTCTCGTTTTTAACATCTCTACAGAACACCCAGGGCAAGAAGTGGTAACATTCCCGAGACAGTACCTATTTCATAGGACACAGAAATGCCCGTGACCCAGCACTGCCATGACTGCGCAAGTTCACGCTGTCAACAGCTCTGTTGGTGCGCGCGTCACCCTCCCATCTCCGACCCCACACTCCCTACCCCCCACCCAAGAGGAATGCCCTGTAAAACACAGATCTACCTCCACTATTCATAACCAAAACTACTCTCTCTACTTATGAAAAGAATAGAGGCATTTCGTTTCAAACAACCATATACTGAACACCACCAAAAGTAATAATACAACACTGTATAATAATTATACATTACACAATAATATAAGGAAAGAATTTCATAGTGAGCCACTAGCAAAGTGGCTTGTTACCATAAGTTTTCTTAGTTCCAATAGGAGAAAGGATTGGAAATACACACTGTAATCTAACAGAAAGCAGAGCATTTTCTAAATGTCCTCAATACCTCATACTTCTCACCATGTTAAATTTCTGAATGGATTTTCAAAGCTATGAATTACCACCAGCAGCTGGTTAAAATGTCTGTATTAAGGAGATACATGGTAAAACTCATTGTTCCACAGAGGGGAGATGGAGAACAAAAAGAGGGGACCTAACCAGGAAGCATTTTGCCCGAAGAGAAATTCCTCAAGGAGAATTTTCCAGGGGAATTTACTTTCCCATCAGGCCAGAAAGGATGTGCTATAAAAGATCCAATAACAAGAAAACACTACTCTCTGGTTCACTGAGCCACTGAATTGAAACAAAATAGTCTTTAAAAACCCAGTGTTTCTATTTTCACATTATTAAATGTTAAAGTACAATGTTTTAGTTGGGTTTTTCTTTACAAAAAGAAACTAAAAGAGTCCACGGTCCTTGTTTATTCAATTCATTCATCTGTGAAATCCAGGTAAATTTACAGAACCTTAAAGCTAGTGATGTGCACAAATAACGTATCAGAGTACTTAACTATAAATAGGAATTATCATCCTATGAACCTGACAACAAAATACAGACCACCAGAGTGAATCTTCGTTTCCTCTGTGTGATTTCTGTCAAAACCCGAAGTAATGCCCTTTTCTTTACTGCAGAAGTGTCTTTTGAAATGACTACATCAAACTCAGTAAGCACAACAGTCTTTAAGGCTGAATAAAAAAGAAAGGTAGGCCACCTGATGGCCCCTGTTACAGAGCAGCTAAATTCTCTCCTTCCTTCATAATATTTCAGAGACCTGAACCATTTTTTTTTTTATTACTCTAGTCTCTAGTTCTTAGAATTGAGAACCTAACTGTCTACCAACCAAACCAGATACCTACTTGCATCTAAGACAATGTGATGAAACAGAGTAGAAACGGGACTGCACTTGCTGGTGGGAATCTAATAATTTATTTTAAACTTAAAAAATAACTAGACCACAGACAATAAATGGCATAGACCACTTCCGCGGCTCCAGAGAAAGAAGAGATCATTCAGATCTGGGGTAGACTGGGAATGGTGTCAGAGCAGAAGTAAAATCGGAACTGGTAGAGAAAAGTCTGGCAGGGCTTGGAGAGATGGCCCAGGTGTTCTAAAGCCATGAAGGGCATGAATGATGGTGACCAAAATGGACAGACTGTGCGGCACAGAGTTCTCCAGGCCTGGGAGGTAGGAAAGGGCAGCAGGGCTCAGACAACGGACAGACTGTATTTCACCTCCAACATGCCTTCAACATGCAAATAATCCTTTATTCCACCAGTGTGAGTTATTGTTGGTAACACTGCTACCTCGACTCCACACCCAACAAATCCACACAGTCTAAGGAACTGATCATCTTATCAATACATGAAAGAAAACATCATTTGAATTTGGCAATTGTATTTCTATCATTCAGGCCAATGCAAATTAAAATAGTATGATGGGGAAGGGGCAGAAAGCCAGATTGACAAAGAAAGCAGAGAGCACACATTAACCCAGAACAGTTCAGTGGTGCTCCCACTCTACGATGCTCCACAGGCCTCCTGGTTAGTGAAGGGGAAGGGTTTCCTCACAGCCACCATAACCCATCTACCCCCAGGGCTCCGGGTACAGGGGATCTCTAAAATGGGTCATCTGCATCTTTGGAAAGACTAACTAAGTTAAGTGTTTCAACAGTCTGGTCTTGAAGCACGTAATCTCATGCAACAGATGGGCTATTCTTGGACACCGGGTAGGCATGCGTACTCAGCTCTTACTATGCCCCACGCAGACGCACGGACAGCACTCTCCAGAGAGCACAATGCAGAAAACACAAAGGGACCAAAAACAATTTTCAAGGACTGATTCAGATGTTTGTTTTGAAAATAATCTGGCCCAAAGTTAATTTTTTAAAAGAACAGCTATGAAAGATTCTGTGATGTTACATATATTTTTTACCAATGTCCCTTAATGCTCCTCTTGACTCACTTCTACCCCCCACAAACCCTGGTAAAGATACCTCCACGTTCCAGGGTAGAAAAACACAGCTATGCTATCTTACCATCAGAGCCGGCCCACACAGAATAAAGCAAATAGCCCATTTTCCACCATGACACAGTTCTCATGCAGAACTCTACAAGCCGGTCCCCAAAGAAACAAAATTTCTAAGCCAAGTAATTCACAGGATGAAATCAAATTCCCCTGATGAATGAAGGGAGTTGGTTTCAGCAAAAGCACTTCCTTAAACTTTATCCTCAGCAGCTTTCTCTCAGGTAATTCTGGAGTTCTGATCAGGCTCTGATCAAAGCCACTATAAACAAAGACAAAACCAAAAGGCTGAGAAACCCTTCTCTCTGATGCAGCACAGTTTCTCCCAGTTACCTACACTAACAACAACATACAACTTCTAATAACCTGCAAAAATACTCCATGCCGAAGGAAATGTAACACCAAGACCAAATGGAAACTGAGATCACTCGAATCTGCCTTGGTATCACAGCCTATCTACCATTAATAGAGTAAGCTGAGATTCTTACCAAACCAAGACACAAAAATACAGCTGTCTTACCTGTGAATTCCTTGATATTCAGGTCTATTTTACATTTAGATTTTGAAACGGTAAAGCTATAAATTTATCTCAGCAGTTGCTTCTGAGCACTTCTGATCTATTCAGTTAAAAAAAAAAAAAACTCAACAGGAAAAAGAAAATTTTTTTTGAAGAAACATTCTCCATAAAAACTTATCTGAACATACAAGAGTGGAGGCACCGTCCAGCCAAATCTATCTTGCTGAGGGAGAAAAAGGCATTTCTTCAATTGGGGAAAATAGGTCAAATTATCCAAGTCCAACAGTAAGCCTCACTATTCAATACCCCTGGTGGCAGTTTAAGATGACAAGAGGATTTCAGTCCATTATTTCTAACTATTCCTCGCTACTTATTTGCATGCCTCTATACACTGCCAGTCCTAAAACAGACCACTGCTAGTAATAAGTTACGCACATGTATAAACTTTTAAAATAAGAACAGTTGGTTTTATTATTGTTATTTTTATCTTCTGTACTGAAGATAAGAACAATGGTCATGCAGAAACAGAAAAGAACTTCTAAATCCACTAAATTTTAGTAGAGAACAATCAGAATTCACAGGTTAAAAAAACTTATTTAGGACTCACACTAACAAAATCAGTACTTATATTTCTCCTTCCCATTTTCTAGAAGATTCAGTTACTTACATACTTGCCTTGTTTCAAAATACAGTTAAAAGCAGAGGTCTGAGAGAAATGGAAAATGAACAGTTACAAGACAGAACATGGGAAGGAGCCTGGAATTAGCACAAAAATCATGCCTTAGGCTTTAAGTTCATCATTTTTGAAAATCTTCTAAATTGAGGTGTTTATCCCAATCTTCTAGAGGTGATGGACTTATGAATTAATATAACACAAAATGATTTTTTGAATGAAAAAATGTTACATGTAGGCACTATTAACAAATAGGCATTATGAAAAACATTATTTCTTATTTGAATATTTATCACCTCATTATTTGAGGCTAGGGAAGGAGGTGTGAGAGAAAAAGGACAGGAATGGAGCTTTATTTCCTGGCCTGGGTTGGTTACATGGGTAGGGCATTCACTGTATAATTGTTCAAACTGCACGTGCTTTATATAGCTTTCTTTACAGTTTTTTTACAAAAGGATATAGTTCAGAGAAATGAAGAAACACAGGTTCACAGAGCTAGCAAGTCGAGCTGGAATCTGAACCCGGCCCTCTCTCCACCACCGGGATGCATCCTCCCCCTTCTATACTAGGCCTCTCCTGGGGTCCTGTCAAACAGGTGACTCTAATCCTCACGCATCAATGAGAAGAAGGGTTGAGGAGCAGTGTGCCCTGGAGGGCCCCAGATGCAACTGGCAGTTCTTCAGGGCCACGGAGAAGGCTGAACAGGTGGAACATCAGACCTCCCAGCATTTAAGCAGATCAGCTCAATTTGATCTACTTTATATGATAAGATTCCACATAAAAAGAAAAAAAAATTTCAACTTCTATAGTTGTTTATTAAAAAAAAAAAAAAGCTCAAAACCTTTTTAAAGCTCAAAAAACTTCATGGTTCAAAAACCAATCTAATGATCAGACATTTGGTGGTCTAATTCCCAAGATTCTACCAAAGAAACAAGGGTCAAAAAGAGTCTCTTGCCTGTCCCCAAAGGCTCCTTTTGTGAAACTCATTCAGGAAACTTAGGCAGAGGAGTGACTACTGACACACAGAGAGAGGAAGTAACGTGGCTGGTGAGGGATGCAGCCTCATCTGACAGGCCCAGGTCTGCCACCTTCCCCACCCCTAAATCCCTACGCCCAGGCCCGTCTCCCCACTCCACCACACTGTCCTGGCCAAAGAACTGGAACGGAGAGCATAAGGCATGGATGGTGGGAGAGGTGGGGGGCAAACCTGTGTGGCAGGCCCTGTCACGATAAGGAGAGTCTGGACTTCATCCTCTATGGAAGCCCCAGGATTCTGAGCAAGAACGGCACAGTCAGTGCAGGTTGAAAGAGGGAATTCTGAAAGCAATCTTTGTATTCTCCGCCTCCCTCCATATCTCTCTCTGCTATTTTACCCTCACTCACCCTACTGGATAAATGCTTTCCGTGTAAAGGCCACTTCAAACCTGGTCGTAATAAGCACCATGAAAAACAACTGCTTACGATGGAATTGCTGACACAGTGGCGGTGTAAGGCGCCCCTTTGAAAAACCTTGTCAGGGCCCAGTCTTTGTAATTTAGTGGTGGCTCACAGGAAGTGCCTGAGAGCCAGATTCTTTCTGACTGTGCTCAAGGCCATAATTTCCTTCCCATACTTAAGCCGATGACCCTGTGTCTCACTGTCAAGGAAGCTGGCCAAGGGGAAAGGGCAGATAAATATGAAGCAAAATCTGAAGAAAACTGGCCAAAAAACATTCCTAAGATTCTTCTTGGGATTAACAACTAAGTTCATCTAGATGAACTGATCTGCACAGAGCTGCAGACAGCTGGCAGCCGGCTCCTTCAGGTAACAGACACGGAAGCTGAAGACGAAATGGGAAGCCACCAAGGCTGTGGTCAGCCCAGCTCCAGGCGAGGCCTCCCCGACCTCACCCCCAGCCCAGGGCTGTTTCTACACACCGCTCTCTGCCAGGGGCGGGTTAATCAAATCCTAGAATCAAGATGATCAGGAAGGGGACAAAAAGGAGTGTCCTCTAGTCAGCACCGCTTATCGCAGCTACAACCTCTGTCCCTCACCGTAGTTATATTTTCATAAGCTTCTGCTGGATGTTCCATACAGCACCTATTACTTCAAGATAAACGTCAAACTCTCAAAGTAACATATCCTGTTGGGGAGTTCAGAAATAACTAAGAAAACACTGTGGTCATATGAGGAATTTAATAAACAGCATTTTCTATAAAATGCTTGCTTCATGAGTTTCCCTTAGATAACACACCAGAATAGTACCTAGTTCCTCCTTATCAACCACCATTCCTTGAAAGCCCTTGGCTAGTAACTTTCATGAAAGCCAATGAGTCATCTCTAACCAGTGCTGCGGCCTTCGGACTTCAGAAGGAAAACAGGTCCAGCCTACTCTTCCATGACGGCTGTCCTACCTGCAAGAGGAAATCACCTGACCGCATGGATTTGGCTGCTACTCAGAAAACCATGTCTCTGAGTTCAAATTATCAAAACTATACTCACATTAGGTGACACTACACCCTTCCCAGTTGCCTGCGCACAGAAGGCTCACATTGCTCCATCCCTCCGTAAGCCTGAGTGCCCCGCTCCTTGACTTCACCTCCCACTCCCCAGGTTACAGGTGGCCCTGGGAACACAGCACAGCTACTTTCTCTGGAAAAGTCTTAAAATCAATGTACTACAAAAAGCTACTGATTTTTAACTCACACTTGAAAAAACGAAATAGAAAAATATAGCAATGTTTTACAATCCTATCAGTAGACTTACTTTAACTACCTACTGCACCAGTTATGTTTAAACGAAAACGTTTACGACATGGCTATGTGACTACCACAATCGGTAGAAGGAAAAGAGGGTGTGGTGATGAACAGATGCGACTCAGCTCAGCTCCTTCACTTTCAGCATTCAGGGGACTTTCTTCCTAAATCCTCAGACCACTCACTCGCTCCTGCAATCCAACTGTTATTTCGACTTTCTGGTCAGAAAACCCACCATTAAAAGAGCTCATCAAAGGCCTAATTTTGTTGTCCACAACAGGATGATCCCTCTGGCCACCAACTTCCCTAAAGAGCACAGGAATCAGCAGGTAAACTTATATGCAACTTGTTTATACCAAAATGCTCTGCCAAATACACCAACCGGTCAGTTTTCCTCATTAAGGACCATCCTGAGTTACACTCGGATGAAGCGATGATACACACTTTCTGAGTCCTTTTTGTCCAGTGAAGAATCTTACACAGAGTATGGTGGGACTTCTCTTGCTGTTGTCTCTTTTTTTTTTGGGGGGGGGGGGGGGTGCTGTGGGGGGGGTCGGTGCTGGGGGTGGGAAGGGGGTTGTAATAACTTAGTCCTTGAATTTATATATTCCTCCACTGTCTTATTTAAAACCTAAGAGCAGACCATTTCAAAGATGATGATTCAAATCTATGTATCATGGTTTGTCAAGTCTTATAGTAGGCATGAGTTTAAAAAAAATTTTTTTAAGCTACCGAATGCCATTTTCCATAGTATTAACAAAAGCTCAACTCAACCAGCTGAATCATGAGAGCTAACAGTCTAGTTCAAAGCAATCAAAAGGTAATTGAGCTTTAAAGGTGTATGTTCCACATTCCACACAGTCAAGGCTGTAGTGAGCTGATGGCCTGGACAGGGCTAGGATGTGTTCAATATACCCTTCTCACACCCCTTGATTCCTCCTTCAAAGCCCATATTTCTACAGGCACAAACCTCACTCTATAAGCTAATACAGTAAGGCCAGTGTTGTCTGGAGTCACAAAGTTTTATATGTGCTTGCTTCTAATTAAAGATCATTCAATTATAAGAACTTAATAAAAAAGGCCATAAACCTGTATCATTCCACAAGAATGCCAGGAATGCTAAGTACCTAAATAATACTCTTCCAAAGTGACCTTTATAAAGAGCTGCCTCTCCTACTTTGCCAACTACCATGTCAGGAGGCAGAAACATTCCTACCTATCACGGGCTACTCAACTCCATTCTAAACAGCAGAGAGGCAAGTGAAAAGGCCTTCTTCCAGTAACCAAAGAAACTCAAATTCCTACAGCGAGAAGCACTAGTACACACAGTCTTTAAAGTGGCAAAATCAAAGTTTAGAAAACCACTTACCATGCCTGCAAATGATTCAGAAGAATTCTGAGAAAGGTAATATCAACATTTTAGTGGTAGAACACTTGGAGAGTAGCCAAGAGGCCTGGACTTTCTCCCCAACTAGGTCATTAAATCTCACAGAAGGGAGGGGAGGCGCACACAGATACAAACTAGTTAAATGGCATCTCACAACCAAGCTATCTTGACAGCTTTTGTCTGTCAGCAGGCTCACTGGACAATGATGTTCTTCAAGGAGACAGGCAGGTCTCTTGGGGCAAATGATAACCTGAGTACATGCAATTATAATCAGACTGATAACAATCAATCCCTACCCTTGGAACAGACACTCGAATTCAACAGCAAGAAAGAAAACATACCCGCCGGCAGGGAAGCTAGATCCCCACGGCCTCAAGTGCCCTTCCCACTCTACTGCTCTGTGCGACCCCGTTCTCTGTAGAGGGGCAGATTACCTTTCAAAGAGTACAGATCTGTCCCTGCTGACCTCCTGCTTACCACCCCTCAGAACGTCCCTCCACCCTTCTACTAAAACCCCAAAGTCTTACCCAGCCCTGTGGGATCTCATCCCTGCCATTCTAGTTCTTTCTCACTAGGCTCTAACTACTGTGGCCTTTATTCAGTTCCCGAGATGCCCCTATTCACTTCTTCAACCACTCAACAAAAAAATACTGAGCCCTGTCCAGGTCTGATGCACTGGGATGACCCTGAGGGATGGGATGGGGAGGGAGGTGAGAGGGGGGTTCAGGATGGGGAACACCTGTACACCCATGGCTGATTCATGTGAATGAATGGCAAAAACCACCACAATATTGTAATCAACCTCCAATTAAAATAAATAAATAAATAAATAAATAAATACTGTGGCTTTGTCAGTTACCTACTATTGTGTCAGGCACTACACTAGGCACTAGGGATATAGCAATGAACAAATGAGCCAAATATCCTTGCCCTCATGGAGTTCATATTCTAACAAAGGGGAAAAAAATCACAGAACAAAAAACTGAGGGAGTTAATAAGGTGGGAGGCGAGAGAAGAGTGTTCCAGGCAGAGTGAACAGGAAATGCAAAGGCTCTAAGGCTGAGCAATATTTTTCCTTTAAAGTGTGTGTTAAAACTGTTAACTCCAAGAAGAGGGCAACAAGTGTCCTATCCATCCCGCTCCTCATTCAATTTCAGCACCGCATATAGCAGAGGGCTCAATAATTACTGGCTAAACGGGATAAGTGAATTCCTGTCTAAAGAAAAGGCCAAAAAGCTGTCCCCAAGTAATATAAGTGTCACCTCAAGTTATCCAGGCCCCTGCAGAAGTTACACAGGTTTCAGATTTACTAATACAGTTTTTGATCATGATTAATGAAGTACCACTTTGACAGAGATCCATACAAGTTATGAAGAACCTTACTTACTAAAAGATCATCCCAGAGAGAGAAAAGCATATGAAGTAGAGAACAGAGACCTTCAATGATCGTGAAGCAATTAACACCATCAATTTATGTGGAAAAACTAAGAGACGATCAGAATTCATTTTTCACTCCCATGGCTGCCCCCAACCCCGACAGACACACCAGTTGAAAGTTTACCTACCTTGGACTGCATTTTCCTCTCCAACAGCACTACTGTGGCCTTAGCTGTGTCCTTTTCATCACAAAGCTTGGAACTATCCCGTGGGCTTCCTCAGTGGTCTCTCCGAGGCCAAATTACTGCTCCATGTTAATTTTAAGACAATCCTGTCACAGTACTTCCTCCCCAATTTGACTCTAACCTACCTTTCCAACCTCGTTTCCGATTCTCCTTCAGTAGAATTTCAAGCTCCGGAGAAACTATTCCCTGAACGTGTCGTGTGCATTCCTGCTTTCGCACCTCTACCCAGGCCATGCCCGTTAGCTGGAATGCCATTCCACTTCTCCACCCATCTGAATGTTACCAGTTTATTAAAATAATGCCTTCTCCGTTCAGGCCCCCAAGACAAATTCATCATTCCCAAGCAGTGCATCCCTACTCACTGGCACACCTGGCACGTCCTATACTGTTCTCGGTATCACCAGAACTGAAAGCCTGCAAAATACATCTCCCAGACTCCTTGGCTAGCTAGCTTCCAGGTGAGATTCTGCTGGAGGCTGGATTGCAGGAAGAGGGGTGCAACATTGTTTTTCCTGCTTCTGGCGTATCTGCAGCAGCTGCCAGCAACCGTGGAGGACTCGGGCAACAGCACACACCACGGGCCCGCAGCACTGGTGGAGCACAGCCCTCTGGGCTCCCGCTGAACTGTGGCAACGTGGCTCCCAGTGCATCTGTGAGCGCAGACGCCTGGACTTCAGCCCAAAGGCAGCTTTCTGATCTCTGGCTAGGAACTCCCTGCGCCCTTGTGCTCCTCCACACATATGTTCTTTCCTCTTTTCACTCCTTCAGCCCTCCTACCACCTCTATAACATATCCCTTGCATTTTTTAATTAAAAAATTTTTTTTATTGGCAGATAGTTGCTTTATGATGTTGTGTTAGTTTCAACCGCTCAGCAAAGTGAAATATATGTATTAGCTATACATATATCCCCTCTTTTTTGGATTTCCTTCCTATTTAGGTCACCACAGAGAACTGAGAACCACAGAATTTCCCATGCTATACAATAGGCTCTCATTAATTATCTATTTTATATATAGTATCAATAGTGTACATATGTCAATCCCAATCTTCCGATTCCTTCCACCCCTCCTTTCCCCCTTGGTATCCATACGTTTGTCTGTCTCTATTTCTGCACAAATCTCTTGCATTTAAATCCCTCTCTCCTTGAGGTATCTAGAGTGGTTTCTGCTTGGACCGCCAATTATTGTCCACCTGATTGGACAATAGCTGATACAACAGCAGATAATGAGGGAATAAAAATAGTAATAGCAACTAAACAAAAATGAAAATATAAAACAGCAAAAGAGACCACCATTTCTTTTAATTTCATAAAATGATATCCTTGAAAATGTGTCCTAAAGTGTATTACACAACATCATTTTTGAGTTCTCAAGATTAAAATGCTAGTTTACTTAGGTGTATATTTATAGTGTAATTTAGCTGTGCCTTTTTTTTTTTAAAGGAAGTCAGTATTGCTTCTCTCTTTGACTCATTGAGTTTCTAGGGAATAGAATTATTCTATGTGTTTGCTTCTGTTTTCCCAGAACCTCGCCTGTACACAGGAGGTACTTCTTAGGTATCTGGTGTCTAAAACTGCTATCTGTTATGTAGCGCTGGAATTCACAGAGATTGGGGATGAAGGCCAAGCAAACAGTCAGCCTAGTTCTAAGAAGCAACTTGAATACAAATCTCATCTGAAGCACTCAAGAAAGGATTCCAAAGCTCTTTCAAGTCCTGAAATGCAGCCACTAAGGAGGAGAAGTAGAGGAATTCAATTGACAGACGAGGCAGGATTTTTCACCTCTTCCTTGCTGAAGCCACCCTTAAACTTGTATTTGTGATGAGGGTCTCTATTTTTTTTGTTGTTAAACATCTATCCTGAAAATACCTTTCTTAGAAAGAAGAACAACTGAATCAATCTAGAACAGATGCAAATCTCTGGCTCCTGAAAGCGTGTGGGTTTCCAACCTGCTCAGAGATCACTTAAACATCTCTAAACCTTCTCTTAAATTCAAATTCAGGTATTATTTTAAACCTAGATAAGGGTAGGCATAAGAAAGGCTGAAGAGTATAAACTTTTTAAAAGGCTAAAGAAAAACCCAGTAACTCCAGAGATTAACAATTATGAAAACCACACCTATGGCGCTTCATCACATCATCTGGGGACCCAGATTTCCATTAACAACAACAAAAAAAAGTTCCATGAAATGGAAACCTTAGAGAAGATATAACCTCCAACCAGAGCACAAAGAAGCTTGATTCTCACTGATTTCCAGGCTGACTGATGCAACTGGGCCATCAGCTGTTGCCATTTTCATACTTCATGTGCCAATATGCCTCACAGATAAATGCTTGAGCACTGTTAGCTAGGCCATTACTACTTCTAACAAGCTTGCCACAGGAAACCATGCCGCACAACCCAAGAGAGGCATTATCAAGTGTCAGGCACGACAGATTCAGAGACTGCAAAATGACATGGTCTGATAAGATGGGATTTGCTGAATGTTTCATAGATAATCAACTCTCAACAAACTGGAATAAACAAAAATATATCTAGCACTTACCACAAAAACCGCACCTTTCTCTGATAAATAAGCCAGCACTTTTCAAGGAAGGGCTTCAAGTACATCCCTTATTTAACATTTACTGAAGGCCTTCTTGGGGCCAGATGAGAAAAGAGAGGACCGTCAGAGCAGGAGTTCCATGCCAACGGAAAGCCTTCCCACTGCACAGTAAGTAAATGACCAAACAGAAGATGCCCTATAGCTGGCTTCACACACACACACACACACACACACACACACACACACACTCGCCTACGCTAGCTGTTTTCCCATTTAGTCATCTCTTTTATGTAAGTAATAATAGCAAATATTCATGAGTCAGGCACGGTACCAAATAAACAATATGCATATGTGATTTCATTTCATTTTTCACAATAACCCAAGTCAGGTATTATTATAATCCTCATTTTACAGATAAGAAAAAAAGAAAACAGGCTCTGAGAGGTCAAGTGACTCATTCTAGATCATCCAAGCTTCATGTGGCCCTAGCTGCCTGCTTCTGAAACCTAAGTCCATGGTTTAACCCCAACACTGCGTTCAGCAAAGACAGAATGAACAAAACCAGTGGTGCAGCATGCGTTTTCTGGAGAAAACAGACTCGCCCTATAATCCATGGCCTCTTTCAGCAGAGCTCTCCATTGTAAGGGGGGCAGTCACTTATTTACCTAGAGGCAAAACTTTAATAATATACTCCCCATAAAAATGTGTGTATGCCTTGAAGTGAAGTGAAGTGGCTCAGTCGTGTCTGACTCTTTGCAACCCCATGGACTGCAGCCTACCAGGCTCCTCTGTCCATGGGATTCTCCAGGCAAGAATACTGGAGTGGGTTGCCATTTCCTTCTCCAGGAGATCTTCCCAATCCAGGGATCGAACCCGGGTCTCCCGCATTGCAGGCAGATGCTTTACCATCTGAGCCACCAGGGAAGCCGTGTGTGCCTTAAGCTGTTCAAAGTACTATTACATATCTTGTCTTAAAGCTCTTCAAACCCAGCTGGGAAGGGAAGGTAGGTCAGGATTCAATATGGTGTCTCCTCAAAGGGCACACAGATGTCAAGACACAGCAGAAACAGTGTCTTCTTTGGTTTTAACCACAAAGACCATTTCTAAAATGAAATTAGATGGAAAATGGTTGTCTTTGAAACTTAAGTAATTTGCAATTAGGAATTACTATAACTTCAGTCAACTGAGCATTAAATTGTGAAAAAACACAAACTTGTACCTTTCTTCAGTTCTCAAACAATGGACTGGAGAAGATGCTTTAAGTTTCTGCCCTTAAATTTAACCTCATATTTTCCCTCAACCCACTGTAAAAATTCAATTCTACTCATACAGTAAATGCACCTGAAAAGTCACCAAAAAAAGTAATATTGTTGACTCCACTATTACAGAAATACTCTTTTAAGACTCTGGAAAAAGTATCTCTTACAGATCAAAGAGAAGCATTCATATGGATCCTGAGGGGTTCGGCCCCAAATAGAGACAATCATCAAATTAAATTCTATGGAAAGAAAGTCAGTCTCAAATTTAAAGAAATTAAAATACCTGTACTAAAAATCAGTGGGTAGGTAAAAATTCATCTTTGATCTCAATCCCAAGAGCTCACAGAACAGCAGAGTAGACCTAGCACAGGAGACAGTGGGAAGGGAGCGAAGTCTTCGCTTCCACCGAAATGAAAAACACCAGAATACAGTGTGAACAAAGTCAGTTCCGTTTATAGTTTCAAGGAAAAAAGAATAAAAATAATTCAAAGAAGGAATCAGAAGCGACACTTTATTCATAAATCAAAGCTACCTTAGAAATTTCACAGCACTGCTTAACACTCAAGAACTCTAACCTCAAGGTAAGAGTCTCACCTTATCAGGTCAGTTTTGACAAAACTCACCACATCTAAAAGGAAGCGTGACTTTATCCATGAGCTTCCGAGTTATGGAGAAAATAAATTTCCCTTGAAATCCACAGGCAATGGATTGCGTCCTAATTGCATCATTTGCTCTTTGTTATAAAGGTTCTGGGGACAAGGGAGGTGTGTTTTAAAATTTTCATCCTAATCACAAAATGGAAGCAGAATAACTGTATCCCCCATTTATGGTCAAAAAAAGCCCCAAATCAGTAAAGAAGTTTGGTTTTCCCCAACACGCAGCCTTCACCAGCATGAAATTGCATTTAAGAATTTAAGAGACAGCCAAAAACATTCATAAATAAATGTACTCCTCAGAGTTGGGGGAAGATGGTATTACAAATCTGTACCTCAATCCTGTTAAGGGATTCACTTATAATGGAAAGAATTAAGTGTCTGAATCTACTTAAACCCTGGGTCATTAGTTCATACTCCTAACTGGTGCAAAAAGCTTCTACCAATCTTCCTATGCTAATGTGCTTACAATATGGCATGAAAACCTCACTGGGGATTGGCTAATGCAAAAATGCTGCCAGTGACCTTCATACACATTTTAAACATTTTTAATCTGTTTAAGTTATAGCTAAAAGATGGGGGGGTGGAGGGTACTCAAAATAAATAAGAGCACTTTATATAATCTTCAAAGCACTTTCTCATTTAATCCTCACAACAATCCCAAGCAGGGGCTAGTGCCCCATTCTCCAGATCACAGAATTTAAAGGCTGATGAAGGACTAGCCTAGCCAATACCCCCTCCTGGAATAGAAGCAGGGGTCTTGCCTGGTTGTTCCCTAAGATACTCTCACAGCACCTGGTACACAGCAGATGCTCATCAATACCATCGCTATTACATACTCAAAAAGTCCAACCCACCTTCCAGGAAGATATCCCCAGTACAAAAATACCACCTGGCCAAGGCTATAATGCTGGCTACTAGTTTCCCACACTCCTGCTTCCTAGTTCAGGGTAGCCAGACTGTCACTGAGACTATAAAAAGGTTCCCCAAACTCTCTCCCAGAACTCAGAATTCACACTGGCGTCTGATCATTTTTGTTTGGTTTCAATCATTTTAACCTATGGGCTTCCCTGGTGGCTCAGATGGTAAAGAATCTGCCAGAGATCCGGGTTTGATCCCTGGGTTGGGAAGATCCCCTGGAGAAGGAAATGGCAACCCACTCCAGTACATTTGCCTGGAGAATCCCATGGACAGAGGAGCCTATCATGCTACAGTCCGTGGAGTCACAAACTTAGTTCCATCTCAGGCATCATTCTTCACTCTAGTTCCACAACCTTTTATTAAGTGCCTAACGCCATGCAAAGAACTGTGCCTCTGATGGACAAAAGACGAATGAGTGAGTGTTTTTAAGGGATTTATAAGTTGATGACAATTAAGAAAGGTAGCATCAGAAAGAGGCTCTGAAGCACAGAGAACTGGACCAGCGAATTATAGGAGAACGGAAAGTCTAGACAGAGGGACCAGCATGAGATAAAACTTTAAAGCATGTTCAGAA
This sequence comes from Cephalophus harveyi, assembly GCA_006410635.1. Lineage (NCBI taxonomy): Eukaryota > Metazoa > Chordata > Mammalia > Artiodactyla > Bovidae > Cephalophus > Cephalophus harveyi. The sequence continues at coordinate 45,453 of SJYT01021743.1, read as the reverse complement.
GAAAACAAGTGATCCAGTCTGATCAGAAGTTAGAGTACAGGGAGAGGAGGCTGAGCAATAACCTGGAATCAATCTGGGGAATATGCGGGCAAGAAGTTAGCATTTAATTCTTTAGGGGGTTCCTTACTACTCCCTCTGACGCCTCTCTTCCCTCCCTACTTGTCCCACTTCCTCCCAGCCTAAAAAATCAAAAAGAGCAGCACATAAAAGCTTTTGCAGATTCACTATGTTAACCTCATGACATTCTTTTTATGTGGAAAAGTTCTCTCTCAGTTCTTATTTTAATGGATAATTTCAGATCAAGGGTATTAACTGTGACTTAGGTCAATTACCTAATTCTTAATCACTTGACAGTTAAGGATCTCTTTGACAATCTGATGAAAATATGGACCCACTCTCAGAAAATTGCATTTAACACAAAAAAATTCAGGAATCCAAATCCAGAACCTTTCCCTAGTAAAAACAATGGAATAAACAAGACCAACCAAAAAAAAAAAAAAACAGACATCACCACTGTTTCTAATACTAACCAGGACTACCCAATTCTCTCTATTCACATATGCAGAATCTTTCTTTCGAATGACATAGTAATTATCCTTACTGACTAAATAAAATGAGAGAATTTCTCCAGTTTTACAATGCCTATCAGCCAACAATATATCTTCCACTTATTGGGCCCAGATATATGACAGGTCCTCTGTAAAACAGTTGATATGCAGTATATAATAAAAAATCCTATATAATAGTTATATCTCTGTAAACACATGAGGAAACAGAAGCTCAGAGGGGTCAACTGACCTGATTCAAGGCTACTTAACTGAAAAATGGCAAAGTTAGGGTTAGAACTCTGGCATTTTGACTTCCAAAGTCCATCTATATTGCCTCCCAGCAAAAAGGACCTTGTCACCATATTGATTATGGGGAGCAACCAGAAGACACTGCCATCTCCAGGTAAGTAAACAGTCCAGTCCAAGGTTCCAGTGCAGCATTACACACCCTGCGGCTGGCCAATAAACACCTGCTGAGTGACTAAGGGCAATGAGAGCCCTGTCCACAGAAGGGGGAAATGGTGGCAGCAGTCTTTAAGAGCACCACATGAATGTGTGTGTTGCCGTGTGGACTTCAGTCACTGTTTTATTTCCAACTGGGCCTCTTCGGCTTGTCACTGACCCTGTGCACATCAGCTATGTTACAGCCTCGCAGGCAAAGGTTTGCAAAATACCAGTGAGGTAATGAAATAAATCAACAGTGAAATTTCAATGAAACAAAGTCAAGATAACCTTTCCCGCATGTTCCTATTCTACCCTGCACATCTTCCAAGACTGGCCATGATACTACATGAGAGTTGTTCCCAGGAGATTACCAGCTACCATTTCAGAGCACTTACACTGTACATCACTGAAAGCCGAGTTAAGGTCAGAGCCCAGTCATTTTCATCTTTATATGACCACTGCTCAGCTACTCAGACCCGGGAAAGTAGTGCTCATATTTCAAATACAAAGCCATTTTTACTAAACAATGAGAGAACAGATGAAGGCTTAAGAGCCATAAGCCAAGCTTCCAAAAAGAAAATTTACACACGCCTCCCTTAGATGTTCAACAGTTGACTCCTCCAAATAACTATTAGGGAAAAACAAAATGCAGTGCTCCAGCTAAAATGGTCAAACAAAAGAGAGACAAAATGAGGTCATGGGTCTCTGTTACTCTAAACCAGTGAGGGGTCTAATCTTTTTTGGGTCATGGATTGCTTTGAGAACTAAATGAAAGCTACAGATCCTCTCTTCACAAAAAATAAACAGAACCAAATTCAGCAGATACTCTTGACATTATCATGGACACTCCCGCATTTCAATCACTTAAGGGTCCATAGACCCTTGAGTTCATAACTTTTCCTTAGAATCTGCATATCTAATCCCTGTTGTGCTAGAAAAGTGAAGTTGTTCAGTCATGTCCAACTCTTTGCGACCCCATGGACTGTAGCCTACCAGACTCCTCCATCCAAGGGATTTTCCAGGCAAGAGTACTGGAGTGGGTTGCCATTTCCTCCTCCAGGGGATCTTCCCTACCCAGGGTTCGAACCCAGGTCTCTAGAATTGCAGGCAGACGCTTTACCGTCTGAGCCACCAGGGAAGCCATCGGGGAAGTTGTGCTAGAGGCAATGCAAATTCATCAACCTTTCTGTTCATTAGCGGTCACACCAACATAAAGGAAACTGAAGACAGAGGCGACAGCTTACACTGGCACTGTCTCACTGCCCACCACGACCAAGGGCCCCTGCTCATCTCACTACCTGAGTCTTGTTATTACGCCACAGCAGTAAACTGTGAGGTAAGCATGCTTATTCTCCTCCAAATAGAATGTAAAAAATTCAAGAACAGGGTCCATATCTGACAGTCTTAATTATCTAGATAATGGTTTACTTAAAGAACAGATTTAAAATAACCTATACATTATTTCTTATTGTAAAGTGAGATATAAATTAACGTAGTACAGGAAAAGATAACTTGGTACATAACTAGCAGGTTTTAAAACAAAACATTCTCCTAAATTGGACTCCTGGGAGCTTGAAATAAAAGACTAAGTTTGTTAAAAAAGGACTTTCTCATCTCCATAGTCCTGATTTCTCTTTCTGGCAGGGATCTAGCCATCCATGGTATACATGCCAGCATACAGCCAACCATAGCCACCATTCCCTAAGGGAGTGAGGGAAACTTCCTCACTGAAGAGGTCTGAGGGGATGTGAGCAGGTGTCTTGCTTCTCATTGTAAAGATATTTATTCAAGAAATATTTCCCGAACATCAGTGATGCCTATATTCCTGGATCATACCAGCCCCTGTCTTTTTAAGGTGTTTAAAATGTAGCTGGATAAAGAGAAAAGAAAAGAGGCAATTAGAATACAGAATGGTAAGTACCGCATTAGGAATAAATTCAGGCAAGAGGCTGACCACTGCAGGTCAGGGGCAGCTTTCTGAGAAAAATAAAATCTAAGGCAGACCTAAAGAATTAACAGGAATTAGTTAAGTGGGTTGTTTGGGGGGTTTTTTCATTTTCAGGAGTTGTTTTTATTATTTTATTTTTGGTAGGGTTGGGGGTAGCAGGAAAACATACCATAAAAGAGAAAACAGTACATAAAGAGTCAGAAGCAAGAGTCTCTGGGAGAGCTGCAGGCATCCAACGTGGCTGCAACACGGAGTTTAAGGAGGGAAGTGGGGAGACAAGCAGAGCTCCCAGAGGGCCCTTATATAATCTAAATTTATACAGACCCCACCCCCTTAATGAAGTCACAGTCCTAAATGCTCATGCTCTTCCGGGCTTCTTAAAAAAAAAAAAACAAACAAACAAACTTAGTCTGGAATACTTTTAAAAAAGCTTCAGATATTACAGAGTTCTCATATGCCCTTGCCCAGCTTCCCCTAATGTTAATATAACCAAGGTGCACGTGTCAAAACAAAGAAATCATCTTTGGTACAAAAACATTAAACTGCAGACTTTATTTGGATTTCAGTTTTCCATTAATTCTCTTTTCTGTTCCAGGATTCAATGCCATATTCGATTAATTCAAAGACTTTTATAAAATTCCTTCCTTTACTTCTGAGCACCACAGTTTGCCATTTTTCATTACTCGTTTTTATCTATGCCTCGCTATGCCAGAACATCACCAGCCCACTTAGAATGTAAATACAACATCATTTCAGAAGAGAAGTTCTCAAAAACAAATGATTTAGAGAAAACTATTAGGGATTCAAAGAAACGTAATAAAAAACTGAATCAGTGACAGCTTTACACGGGCAAGAAGCACATTTCATCCTCCCCTTTACAAAAAGAACTTGGCCTTCGGTGCTGCTTCCACTATGAAAGACAAAAGAAATTCTAGCAGACCCACCTCTGTTTCTCTAGCCTTGCTACCAAGTCACGAATCCTTTAACCTCTCTCTCTAAAGAGCCCAATCACCCCAAGTAGTCAAGCCAAAACACCTAAACATCCAATTTATCCTTAAAACAAAATGCCAGCAAAATCATGTAGAAAGTATAAGTGGAAAGATGAATGATGATTTATCCTCTTAGACTTTCACTAAGGACCTGAATCACAGAATTCTGAGGACAGAATTCCATTATATCACAACAATCTTCATAAAGCTACCTGACCAATATTAGTCATATGTCTATTAAACTTATGATCCATTCTATTACATTTATTCTAAGCCTCCATCTCCTAAAATTCCTAAACCTACAACAACCCTGATTAATGTCAATTACTAGAAGTAAGGATGAATCCTGTACAGAACACTGAAATGTCAATGAAAACTGGCAATTTTTTATACAACTAAAACACAATTTGTAAAAATGGCTATCCCTAGGAAGTAGAATTTAAGGAATATTTTAACTTCCCTTGTGTATTTCAGCCACTGAGGGCTATTGATCAAACGTTCGTCAAACACCTAAGCACGGCCCTGTGTCAGAATTAAAAGTAGAAAAAGAAAAACCTCTCCCTTGTGGAGGATACTGTCTACATCTGCACTCCCCGATACTTTGTCTATTTAAAGTTTAATCAAAATTAAGTAAAATTAACAATTCAGTTTCTTGGTCCTCCTAGTTACATGTCAAGTAGAAACACGCAGCTAGGAGCTGTTGTAAAGGACAAAGCTGGCTAGACTGGGCTGATCTAAAAGAAGACCTGATGCTAACTCAGATCTGGGAAGCAGAGGAAGGATCGGGGAAAGGTTTCTGGGGAGACAGGCATCTGACATGGTTATTAAAGTGAGCATTCCAGGCTGGCTGATGACACACAACACATGCCGCTGGCCCCCCGCTTGAGTATCACGCAATATCAGGATTTCCAGGGCTATTCCCCCAAAGCCAAAAGCAAAGTGTTTCAAGACGGCATTACAGAAAGAATTGAGTAATAACAAGCTTTGGCTGTAGTTTGCTAAGATAAGCTTTGATGAAAAAACTGGATTATAAAAGTCCAGTTAGGACCTCACTAAAAAGGAGTGGGAAACGGAAGTGGAATTAACTGCTAGATCATTCTGGAAATCTTTAACAGGTAAGCTAAACTAGGGATCAAGGGAACAAACAAAAGAACGCACCATGCTCATCCAAATACCCTTCAGTGGGAGAAACATTTCCCAATAATCAAGGTCAACAATTAAGGTGAAATTGCAGAGACAGAGAAAACAGCACACACACAAAACCAGTCTGGTAAAACTGAAGAGCAACTGGGCATTTCCTAAAAGGCAGGTGTTTTCCTACTCTCTTTTCTCCGAATCTACCTACATTACCTAAACACAAGATGCCTCAGTTTCCTCATCTGTAAAACGGGCACAAGGATAGTACCAGCACCTATTTCTGAGAGTTGTTAGGTGGATTCCTTGAGTTACCACATGTAAAATGCATAAGACAGTGCTTAGGATACAGAAGACTAAGGAAGTACTGGCTATTATTAGTGCAGGAGTCTCGGAGGACCTAGTTTCACTTGGTAAAGGGTAAAAGGATTTCCCCAAGAGTGAGCTCACAGGGGAAAGGGATGTTGTACTGACTGTCATGTGGGGAGGGGGCTTTTGAAAAGTCCAATCTGTCCCAAGCTGAGTGAGCTACGAGCTACACAGTCATCTTCCAACCATGTCCTATGGGCCATCAGAATACCCAAAGCCATGGGGGACTGCTGCCAGAACTTCAGCAAGCTTTAGGATCTAGCCACAGATCCCCGATATCAGGACTCAGTGTATCAAAATGTTTTTCAAAAATCCATCTTGGCTTACCAGCAACTACTGAAGCCTGTGCACCCTAGAGACTGTGCTGCACAAGAGAAGCAACCGTAATGAGAAGCCCCCCACTCATCACAACTAGAGAAAAGCCTGCGCAGCAACAGCAACGAAGACCCGACACAGCCAAAAATACATATTTTTTAAAAAAGGAAGAGGTAGGAGACGGGAATTCCCTGGCGGTCTAGTGTTTAAGACTCAGCACTTTCACTGCGGTGGCCTGGGTTCAATCACTGGTCAGGGAACTAAGATCCCACAAGCCATTCAGCCAAAAAAGAAGAACTTTTCTACTTCTAGGAATTTCACCTCCAGGAATAATCTCACTTGTGCAAATTATTTTCAAGTTTCCCCTACGGCACTGATTGCAAAAGCAAAGAACTGGAAACAAATCCAATGTCCATCACTAGGAGATCAGCTAATTACAGTGTATCTGTATGGCGGAATACCATGAAGCTGTTGAAAAAGAACAAGGAAGCTTCCTTTGTGTTAACCCTGACCATCTCCCAAAATATTAAGTGGAAAAAAAGGAAGACGCAGAACAGTAATCACAGTATGCTTCTGCTGGAACGCATGCATCATTTCTATTTGCTTATGTGTGCAAAAAGCAACTCCGGAAGGGAAAAGAAAACCCTAGCAGAAAACTGATGTCTCCGAAGAGAACAACTGTATGGCTGGGCTGGGGGCGCGCAGGGATAAAGGAAACAACAGAGGTGTTCTGTGACTGCTGACTCAGAACCGCACAAACATATCACTACGCGAAACAAGGGATGTGTCTAACGTCACCAGCAAAGTGCTAATGGAACAGAGCTGAGGAAAACCCCTGGAAGAAAGGCCTCAGAATAGTGGACACTTGAGAGGATGTGGAAGGGTGAGCAGGAAATTCACCAATCGGAGGAAAGGTAAAGGAACTCTCAAAAGGAACCAGCTTCACCAAAAACAGAGGCAGAGAAAGAACAGAGCGTGTTCTGGAGACCAGGAGTGATCAGACAGGGAAGGCAGGATGGCCAAATCGTAGAGGAATACACAAGACCACACCAGTGATCTGGACTTAACCTTACAGGCCGTGGAAGAGCACTCGAGTTTTAAAGCGGGGGAGCAACAGTCAGGTTCTGCTTAGTGTCTCCAGCAGCTTGCTGAGAATAAACGAGAGAGGGAAGAATGGAGAGAGAGACATCCCTGTAGACGTTTCTGCAATCGAGCCTGACACCCTACTTCTTGGAATTCCCAGTGGCACAAAGCAAAGGGGATTTCGCTTACCAGGCTTAATACTTAACCAACCATTTGAGAGTGACGGTCTCTATCAACTGAACACTTACTATATGCCAAACATTTTTCATAAGTTCCCCTGGTTTCTCACAACCCTGTGAGATAGCAATTGGTATCTTTATTTCACACAAGAAAAAGAAGGCTCAGAGAAGTCAAAGAGCGTATTTAAGGTGACAATAAACGGACAAACTAGGACAGGACTCTACTTAATGCCTGTCTACATATAACCGGTGCTGGCCTGTGGCAGTTTTCCCCAGTCTATGTAAAACTGAGAATTAGAAACATACACCTGTGTGTGTCTGCGTAAAGTTGCCAACTTCTTTGAAAAAGGCTATCTTTTGGGCATTCTTGGTGGTCCAGTGGATAGAGGTCCACGCTTCCACTGCAGGCAGACCAGGGTTTGATCCCTGGTCAGGGAACTAAGATCCTGCAAGCCAGAAGTGTGCCTCCCGCCAAAAAAGGAAAATGGCAATCTTTTACTCTGATAGTGGACCCTTATCTTTTCACAAAATATAGTGAGTAGTTCCCCCCTGCCCCGTTTTTAAAATGTCCCCCTTGGCAAAACTAAAAATTGGTAAATTAACACTTTTTCTGCCTCACCACCATACTGACCTGTAAAAGTCAAGACCACAGCACAAATAATGACATTACAAAGAGTTTACTGCGGCCAGGCACTGTTTCATTTGCACAGTGAACCTGTGAGCGGACACTGCTCCCCCTTCTTACGGATGAGGTGCCCGAAGGCAACAATGTCAGGGGGCAGAGCTGCCAGGAAGCGGGACTGGGGTGCAGCCGCCGTCACGCGTCACCACGGGAGGAGCAACTTCGGCTTCAGTCCTAACGCCGCTCTGTGGCCTCTGACCTACAGCGTGGAGATGGGTGAGACCCTGGGAAGACCCCAAAACTGGCTACTGCTGTCGCAATTACAAGATGCCCTATCAACAGCACTGCTGCTCCACGGATCTAAAAACGTCTCCAGGCTCTCGTGAGGCACTCTAACATGCTGGCTTACCTAAGCAGCTTCATTAATCACACTGCTCCTTTTCATCCTCCCAGAAAACTGAAAGGCTGTCCAATGTGACAGAATTTCCACATCCACAGCTGGCATTTAGCACTCAAAAAAAAAAAAAAAAGAAAGAAAAGAAATCTGGACACAAAAAGTCTCTGCAGCAGGCAGAATAGTACTGAGGCCCATTTTACACATAAGAACGCAAGATAAATGACGTCCAAGGTCAAAAGCTGGTTAAGAAGCAAAATGAAAAGAAAGGGTTCTTTACGTCACTAGAGGAAACCCAAGAGTCTAAGGACTGAAAGACTTCAGAGGTTTTAGTTTTCCTGGTTTCTCTCAAAAGTCCTATCTTTAATTCAACAAATACTGTGCTCCTATTGACGTGTTTGTTCTAGGATAAAAGCGATGGGTTCACAGGATAAATGGGAGAACAAAAGGAAAAGTCCTGTGGAGCTTCCGAGCTGTTTTCCAATTTCTTCCTGATACCTGTCACCTCCCCACTACAAAAGCACATCAGGTCTTCAGTGCTCTCCCTGGTGAAACAAAGAACGACCAGTAAAAGAATACGTTCAGTACAGTTCAGTTCAGTCGCTCAGTCGTGTCCGACTCTGCAACCCCATGAATCGCAGCACGCCAGGCCTCCCTGTCCATCACCAACTCCCGGAGTTCACTCAGACTCACGTCCATTGAGTCGGTGATGCCATCCAGCCATCTCATCCTCTGTCGCCCTCTTCTCCTCCTGCCCCCAATCCCTCCCAGCATCAGGGTCTTTTCCAGTGAGTCAACTCTTCGCATGAGGTGGCCAAAGTACTGGAGTTTCAGCTTCAGCATCAGTCCTTTCAATGAACACCCAGGACTGATCTCCTTCAGAATGGACTGGTTGGATCTCCTTGCAGTCGAAGGGACTCTCAAGAGTCTTCTCCAACACCACAGTTCAAAAGCATCAATTCTTTGGCGCTCAGCTTTCTCCACAGTTCAACTCTCACATCTATACACGACCACTGGAAAAACCATAGCCTTGACTAGACGGACCTTTGCTGGCAAAGTAATGTCTCTGCTTTTGAATATGCTGTCTAGGTTGGTCATAACTTTCCTTCCAAGGAATAAGCGTCTTTTAATTTCATGGCTGCAATCACCAACTGCAGTGATTTTGGAGCCCTCAAAAATAAAGTCTGATACTGTTTCCCCATCTATTTCCCATGTAGTGATGGGACCAGATGCCACGAACTTAGTTTTCTGAATGCTGAGCTTTAAGCCAACTTTTTCACTCTCCTCTTTCACTTTCATCAAGAGGCTTTTTAGTTCCTCTTCACTTTCTGCATAAGGGTGGTGTCATGTGTGCAAAAGTCTTGTTGGTAACAACAATACAAAGAAGGTGAAAATCTAAATTTCCAAATTATTCCCTATTCAAAACAAAACATGAACTTAGACCACTTTCTTTCTCATAATATGATGACATCTACCTCCCTAGTCAATGCATTCTTGTGTTTGAATGTTCAGTCACACTTAATTCCTTAAGATAAGATCAAAAAAAAATCAGGCCACTGGTCTTCTAAATTTTTTACTTTCTGGTACAGAAACAGGGTGTTCCTTGTGTTACCTATAAGGGGAAAATTGCTTTTGCTTTATAAACGGTGTGTCAACTCTCAGAGAGAAGGCTTGTTCTGCACAACTGGTACTCTACATGGTACAGATCCAACAGGGAGGATAAAGGAAAACTACTTGTCTCCCTACACCTCTATCCACTGAAGCTACAAAGAATTAGTATGTTCCCTCTTCTTTTCCTCTTCTGCTCTACAGTCCTTAATTTATTTTAATAGTAAAATTAATCAAATGCGAAATAATTTAACTCTTAAAAGACTGTTGGCCCATAAAAGGGAGGACATAACCAGCTCCATGTCCATTCCTGACTGTGACCAAGAAAGACAGAAGTGATACACTAATGGCTCCTTTCAAACAAGCATGGCTGAAGGCAGGGGGACATCACGCTGCAGAGGACAGAGCCTCCCTGGTGGCTCAGATGGTAGAGTCTGCCTGCAGTGCAGGAGACCTGGATTAGACCCTTGGGTCAAGAAGATCCCCTGGAGGAGGAAATGGCAACCAACTCCAGGATTCTTACCTGGGGAATTCCATGGACAGAGGAGCCTGGCAGGCTATAGTTCATGGGGTTGCAAAGAGGTGGACACGACTGAGTGACTAGGGTATAGCTATCAGTAAGGAAGTAAGACTTTTATTCTTCTCATCTCGGGGATGAAATCAGTTCTGTAAAGTATATGGCACACCAGAGAAAGTGCTAGAATGTAAGGGCTCCAAGCAAAGGCTCTGAACCAGACTGCTGACCTGTCAGCCTGGTGGCCTTAAGTGCCCTTTCTACCACCTACCTCAGGGCAGAGGATTATGGTGGGGAGGACATGAGGGAACACACAGGAGCCTCCTGGCACTCAGGAAGCAACCGTTGCTATTGCGTGGTAAAGCTGCTACGCATGCATGCGTGCCAAGTTGCTTCAGTCGTGTCCAACTCTTTGTGACCCTATGGACCGTAGTCCGCCAGGCTCCTCTGTTCACAGGATTTCGCAGGCAACAATACTGGAGTGGGTTGCCATTCCCTCCTCCAGGGGATCTTCCTGACCCAGGGATCAAACCCACATCTCTTGCATTGGCAGGTGGGTTCTTCAACGCTAGTGCACCCAGGAAGGCTATACTGCTATCATTAATTCAATTACTGCTCTAAGAAGTGTAACTGCCTTTACCTTCTCATGATTACTAAGTTCCTGCTTTTCAGCTCAATGTTTCTTTCATGTTTTCGAGAAAAACCAAACATAATACAACCATACTGCAAAAAAATATTTTTAATCTTTTTTCTCTGAATCAAAAATAGCAAATCATTTTAGAAAAGTTGGGAAAACTCAGAAAAAAATCAATCACTCAAATTTCTGCAACACAGAGACAAATACTAATAGCATGCAGGCATATTTCTTCCACTGTTTCCCATATATATTTTAAAATAACTGGAATCATACTGTTTATAGTTCTATATCCTGCTTTTTTCTCATACTTAACTTCACTTTGCATGTACTTTCCCATGTCAAGAATTCTCCAAAAGCATCTTTTTTTATGACTCCAGACTTTTCCATAAAGCGACCATTCCCATAAAGTTAAAACATTTAGATTGTTTCTTTTTTCCCCCAATACACATCACTATAATTAACATATTCATATCAAATTTTGGTCCTCATCTCCAGTTCTTAGTCCATACAGATACCTATAACCAGACCAAGGATTGTATCTCTTGCCAAACTGTTTTCCAGAAAGTTTGCCCCAGTCTGCCTGTCTGACAGTCCCATCATGAAGTCAGAGCAGTGAACATACCTATTTTCTTTTAATTCCAAGTAAACAGAGACCCCAAAAATCTGCAATTATAACACAAATAGAAAAGATCTGTAAGTACAAGATGCTTCTCACACTTTGAGATCACTATTAACCCATTCATCATCAGGTATGTGACTTTGAACAAACTTGTACAAGTTAAAAATATGATCCCACACATTCACATTTGTATATTAAAGTCCTGAGAAGTACCTTATAGATAGAGACTCTCAAATAGTTTTCAATTTATTAAGAACTGTGTGGGAGAAAATAAAATTAAAAAAGAACTGAATAGGGGGAAAAAATTTGTGAAAAAGAAAATTATGCCCCAGCATATGAAAAAGGGGTCTGTACAACATGTATGGAGTGGAATGCCATTTCCTTCTCCAGGGGATCTTCCGGACCCAGGAATCGAACCCGGGTCTCCCGCATTGCAGGCAGACACTTTACCGTCTGAGCCACCAGGGAAGCCCACAACATGTATGTAAGAAAACACATCTTCCTTGTATACACATCAAATTATAACTACTTTAGCTAAAGTGGCCATTTTTAAGCCTTGTGGCTACTGACTAACACCAGGCATATGCCAACAGCCCACTCCCACAGCAGTTAGAGGCCCTTTTCCTCATCTATCAAAGGTTTTATCTGCATTCTTCAACTGACTGACCAAAGTGGAATAAATTCCCTATACATCAGCAGCATTAAAGTATTTAATGATATCAGGCCATTAAAAATAGTATTACAAGAGAGGCACCCACCAGTCTTCCACCGACAAACTTAATAAGCATTTTTGAAAACTAAAGACCTAGTGATACTTTTAATCACCAAGCATTTAGGTACACTATTCCCAGTGAAACAACTCCCTTGAAGTGAAAGCCACTCTGGCTGAAGATGCTGATTTCAAGAATCTAATAATCTTGTATTAATGCAGTGCTGACTTTCATTTGTACACAATCAATTTGGAACTGAACAAAGAATCCTTTTTAATTGCCCGTGGCAATTAACAGTAATCATTTTCCTTTATCTTACTCTTAAGTAGAGCAGGCCGAAATAGAGAAGCCTTGGTTTTGACCTTTCTATCTCTAAATGGAGATAGGAAGAAGTACCATGCAACAATAGTATTTTACACTTCAGGGGGCTATTAGCTGTAGCTGGGAAACATTCTTGCACCCCAACATTGTTTAAGAACTTTTTGAATTGCAATTAAAAAATATATATATATTATAGGGAGCTCCATACAAATAAGTCAAGGGGCAAAGCATATTTTTATCTATACATTTCTAGCTGCATAGACAGTTTTCTCAGAATAAAATCTCTCAATTAGGAGCTATTCAGACACTTTTCTATTTGCCAAAGAAAAGACAGATTTAAGGCCACTCCATAACCAAACATTTTTACCTTATTTCTGTTAGATAAATTTACTTATAGTTTTGCTTCCTCAGGTGTGAATCCAGGTCAGAAATAAAATGCTCAACTTCTTCAATACTGACTACAAAGATAAGCTGGTATTTGTGGCTGTGGATTCCTTTTAAAACATCGGGATATGGAACCTGATGTTGCTCAGTCTCTGAACATGAGAATCTTTCAGATTACTATGGGACCGCCTCCGGAACAGCTAGAAATTAGTAAGAATAGTCTATTCAACATCTACTTCCCTCACCCCACCCCATATTACATATATAGTTAATTGTTTATAACTGACTAAATTCCTCAAGGAATTGAACTACAGCTTATTCTTATAGCCCAGAGAGGCAAGGCAGTCTAATAAAATAAAGACAGATTTTAGAGTCAGATAGATAGGGATTTGTAACATGAGCTTACCATAAATTAGCTCATATATTAGTTGCATAGCCCTGGTCAAGACATTTTTGATATGTGTGCATGTGTGTGGCTGTGTGTGTGTGTATATAGAGATTAAATGTTGAGCAGGAGGGCATGTCAAAAACGTCGGGGAGATGTGTATACTAACCGTAACGGCCACTTTTAGGCTTGAAACTCTTTAAGCGGCAGGCATGCCCCCCAAAAAAGAAAAAAGTCTTTGGCACCAGCATGGCTTCAGTCAGCAGTAGTGAGGGCTACTACACACAAGGTATTTAGGTATGACTGGAAATGATGGAAACCAACTAGCATAATCCCTTCATTTTCCTCATGAAGAAACTGCAGCCCAGAAGTGAAATGACTTGGCCACAGTCACACAGCTGGTAAGCAGCAGAGCCAGGGCTAGGACCCCGGTTTCTTCATGATCAGCTCAACATTCTTTACCAGAGGAAGCTGTCTCTCAATTATTCAAGTTTGATTACCAAGCACAAGTAGTACAATGGTGACCAGCAAGAAAACAGTTTCCAAAAAAGAATGCAGACACTAAGAAAGCAGAAACAGTCTGAAGTACCTATAGATGCATGATGCAACATCACAACTGCTGCAAATTTCATAAAACGACAATGTGTCCGTTTCAATAAAGGAAGGTAAAGCAGACAGGCAAGTCTGCCTACTTTTGACTAAAACAAGTATTACTTTCCTGTGAGGATGCTTCATGGCTGGTTCTCTGCTAATACATCAAATTAATGGTGTCTCTTAACATTAGCAAAGCAAAGCAATGAGGATGAGACTGACAGATGCCAAATACTATTTTCAAGAACTCTTCATAGACGAAGTCTGATAAAGCATTCTATCAAAAATTAAACAGAAATAAATTTGGGGGAAGATGAACATGAAAGATTTGTTTGCATTTCTTAATACCAGCAATTCAAGTGCTATTCAAACCACTGCTATTTGAGAGCCTAGGTCAACAATGACTCAGCTTGAAAAATTTCATACTGTTTTTTTAGGAGGTATATGGTTTTAGTTATGTAGTTAATACAATCTGGATGCTCCTTTCTCCCCAAATTATAAACTATCTTCATGTGAATGGCTGAAAAAGGGGCAACTGTTTATTTTATATTTGAAAAAACATACAACAGGGGACTTCCGTGGTGGTCCAGTGGCTAAGATTCCAAGCTCCGAATGCAGGGGGCCAGAGGTTCAATTCCTGGTCAGGGAACTAGACCCCACATGTCGTGACTAAGACCCAATGCACCCAAATAAACAAATAAACAAAAACCAATAAATATTTAAAAAAAGAAAAGAAAAAGCATACAACAGAGGTAATGCAATTCATTTTACTGTATCCCCTGGGGAAAGAGTCCCCTACCCCACCACTGCCTGGCCCATTCTGGGTCACAGGATTTGATGGGGGCAGGACGGGGTGGGTGGTGGTGGGGTTAAGAGTAGTACCAAGAGGCCAAACCCAGGTGTCCTGTCGTCTGTGATCCAGAACAAGAATCTACAATTAGAGCTGGATGGCACACAAGACTGCAGGCTGGGAATGAGAAGCCCAGAGAGGTAAAGCACTTTGTCCAAGAGTCCATCTAACAGGTTAGAGCCTAGACCAGGTCTCCTACCTGTATGTCCGATACTCTTTCAGCTACTACAGGAAGCCTTGTCATCATGCCCCTTGCAAGTTTTCCATTTCCCCAATATAACTGAGGAGGCTAGACTAGGCACTGATCTTCAAACTGCTGTTTCAAAGCCAAGGGGTGTCTGCTGGTCACTCTCCCTCTTCAAACGGAGACTCTCCAAGGTTATTTCATATAGTGTGGAAAAGAAATTTTAAGTGACTGAACTAGATGGTCAATGAACTGTCACAGGGACTGGGTATATTAACACACTGTTTAGACTGTCAGTGGGTGAATGACAATAGAGCACATTACCACCAAAAGGCCCTACAAGAGGCCCAACACCTCTCAGAACAGCACAGCAGATGGAGGAGGGGAAAGCAGGCAAGACTAGAGGGAGACAACCAGGCTCACCTTTTCGATCTCCAACTGTACTGGCCCAATGCATTTCCTCCTTATATACAGACTGACCACACCTGTGAGGCTGTAGGTCACAGTCACCTATACAACCCTCACTCTCGCCAGACTGTCCTTTGTCAGCAAGTCACCATCACGTCCATGGATATGCACACGGACAACTCCTTCCATGTGTCCAGGATCAAGAAGAATGACTGTTTTTGTGTGTGTGGCCACAGGCCTTACAGCATATGAAATCTTAGTTTCCCAACCAGGGGTCTGCACCCCTCTGCAGTGGAAGTGTGGAATCCCAACCCCTGGACTGCCAGGGAATCCCAGGAACGACTATTTTCTGATCCTTTTATTGTCCTAAATCTTTGGCCTTCATCATGGCAAGAAAAAAGGGGCAACAGATAAGGGAGGGTGGACGTAGCCAAAAGTAAAGGCTAGTATAAAAAAATGAAGACAGAATCCTAATCAGGCCAGTAATACAAAGATTTTCTAAGCAGGGCAAGAGCCCTTGAAGACACATTACTAGGTTGAAAACAGTCACCTACTGCCTGTCCCCACTTCACACCCCACCCCCAACTGGCACATTAAATTAAATGTTCCAGAAGGCCAAGGCTATCACCTCAGATTTCTGCAGCACCCAATTCCATCATGAAAACAAATGCTGATACAGGGGTTGGAGCCTCTGTCACCATCAGAGAAATCTGACAATCTCTGGAACATCAGTTCCCAGTCTCAGAAGAAAAACAGCTCTTTGTTCTTCTGTCTCCTCTCCTCCTATTATGTAAACTTAGGCTCTGGGCACGCAGAAACTTCCTATGCTGCCAGTGATGTGAAAAACCTGGAACACAAATTTAAGCAGGACTGCATACACAGTTGTTTTTATTCTTAATTAGCTGTCACTTGCACGTTAAGAATAAAAACCAAAACAACTATTTATACCAACATAGGCAACATAAAAACTCAAATAAATTCAGAGAATCCATCAGAATTCTTTTCATCAAATGAACAGAAATGAACAAAAACCTTAAAGTCAATAACGGTGAAAACAAATGTCAAAGATAATTTACCAGATTCTGCTTGTCACAAAATTTAAAGTCCTGAGAACTTAGGCGAAAGGAGCCATAAGGATCTACTATTCATTCCCTCTCACTGTCTCATATACAAATGCCCTAATGTTTGATGAGTCAGTGGTCTAAATCTGTAGATGACAACGAATGGTTTTTATTTCACATGTATTCATACAGAACTATTTCTAAATTTAAGTGGTGAAGTAAACAAAGTTTGATCATAGCTCAGTTAAGAAAGTCCTTCCAGTAAATGCTCCTTCACAGCTGGATGGCTGCTTTAATATGCAATTGCTCTAGGCCACAGGGGGGGAAAAAAATCAGGCTTTTGATCTACTTAAGAAATAAAATAAATAAACCTAGAACATGCAAAAGGTTCCCTCTCCCAAGTTAAGGAAGGAGAATGCTTGGACGGTTTTCTGTGAAACCACCTCTTCCTCTGAATGAATTTCCTATATCCCACCTCCAACAAAAGATCACTGGAGAAAACAGCTCAGGGAAAGGCAGCAAAGGTACATTTTTCAGGTAATAAACCAAAAACCCAATCATATCAGCCCGTCCCTGGCACTCATTTCTCTACCAAATCAGGGCGGTCAAAAGGCCTGGGAGTGTCAGGGCCCACCCACATACTCCTGGTTCACCAATGAGTTCCCTCCTTCTCCCAAGCATGGAGCTACCTAGAGGAATTCAGCTTCTGCAGCTGGAAGCGTCTGCAATACCAGAGGGCAGAAATCTGAGTGACACTTGGCACTCTCTGTTTCAACAAACAACCGCAAAGATCTTTCCAAAGCCAGGCCCTCACCATTTTGAAGACCAGGAAGCTGAATCCTTCCTGGGGCAGAGGTGAAAAAGAAACAAGCCCACCTTCCTTCAACCCTTCCCAAAGGTCACACAGCAAACCAGAGGCCATCAAGGAAGCCAAGCAAGACTGGCAGCTTCTGCAGACCCAAAACAGTAGACACCAAGTGTGGCCATAACCTCTGTGGGGCTGGGGAGAAGCTGAGAACTGGCATTTCTCCAGCTAAAGGCGAAATAAAAATAGGACTTGTCAGCTGGAAAACACAAACAAAAAAACACACTCCTAAGTTCTCCCAAAAGATGCTGCCTTGGAGGTGAAAGGGGGAGAGGGTACAACTGCCTCTTTATGATAGCTGAGAGGAGGAGGGAGGGAAAGTGAGAGAAGACAGACCTGTGAGCAGCTGCATTCTCCTTTTCCAAAGGACACAAAACTGCAAAGCCTCAGGACTCAAAGGGGCGGGGAAGCTAAATGGGAGCGGGAAAGAAAAACGGGGCAATGGAAAGAGAACTACGCTTGGTAAAAGTGGGGGAAATAGGGGCGACACTCCCCGATTCGAGAGAGCAGTAGTTAATCAACCAACCCCAGCTATTTACTCAGATCTCACAGGATCCCTGGAGATAAAACCCTCAGAGCCAGAATGCTGAGCGAATCTGTAGTCTAAATGTGAACATATGCATCCTAGGCCCAACCCAGTCCCTTCCTCCCCAAAGCTGTGAGATGGAGACTAGAGAAAGGCATACCTGAAGAGGTGAAGTAACCCGGTGGGGAACAGGCAGGTCAAGAGGGGAGCTGGGAGAAGCAAATCTGATAGGAACTACAAGGGAAGAGAAGCAGTCTAGCAAGATACAACAGGAAGGAAAAGATGAGGGAGAAAAACGAGGCAATGAAGACCAGAACTGTGAGAGGGATCACAAAAGGGACGGAGACTCTACCCAAGAACTGAGACAGCTTCAAGAGGAAGCTGGGCTGGGGGGAGTGACAGGTAGGAAGGCTTGGGGAAACATCTCTATACTGAGCAGACCCAGAGGAAGGAGACTCAAAAAAGGAGGTAAGAGGCAGGGCAAAAGGGGGAGGACCCATTCAGGAAAGGAGAGAGAGGAGATTGAGGGCTGAATCAAAATGGGGTGGGGAGAGAAGATCAGGGGGAAAACTTAGAATTGAGAGGCAACAGAGAGGCGAGGCAGTCACAAGATGACCAGAGTTAAAGAGGACCACTTCAAGAGGAGACAGCAGTAGGAAAATTAAAATGGGTCCAAAACATAGGTGGACAACTGTGGACAGCTCCCAAAGGGGCAGAGCTGGGAGGAAGACATTAGAGAGGATGGGGTGGAATTGAACAAGTGCCAAGAGCAGGTGCAAAAAGGATCTGGGGCAGGTCTGAGATGCAGAATGGGAAGGGAAGGGGGGTGATGGATCAGAGAGAAATTCCCAGTCTTTCAGTAAGAGCCCAGATAGGACAGGCCTTGGAGAAACAGGCTGCAAGCAGGTCTTCAGCAAAGAAGAAATGAAGGGGAGACAGGGCAAAGCGGGAACAAATGAATGCAACGGCTCAAAAGAGGGCTACTAAGGAGGTGGGGGAGAGAAGAAACCTCAACCGGGGACTGCAGGGCGTCAGGCTGCGGCGAGGTTGAGTTAGGGAGAAAGGTCAGAGAAATGAACGGCAGGAACGAGAGAGCTGCAGGGTCAGAGAAGCGGGTGGAGGCTGCTTCAAGGAAAGCCAAGTCAGAAAGCAAGCAGGCTGGAGGGCACCGCAAGATCGGAGACTGGACGAGGGGCAGAGTGGGGAGGCAAAAGGGTCTGGAAGAGAGGCAAGGATCTGAATGGCAAAAAATGGGAGTAAAATCGGAGGGGAGGAGGCGAGCATGGCGCGTTGGAGTCCAAGAGGGGGCAGGGGCCTGCATCGAGATCGGCAGGGGTCAGAGTCCAGGGGTATCCCGTGGGGAGTGGGGCCGGGGAGAGGCGGGAGGTTTTCTCAGTGGGCAGTAGGGCCCAAGAGGGACGTGGAATTAAGCCCAAGGAGAAGACCTGGGGGTAGTAGTGCCAAAACGAACAGGGTCTCGGATGAATCACCGAGGAGGTGGAACCGCAGGTCCTAGACGGACAGCTCCTGGGGGTGCAGGAGCGGAGGGGAGCAGGACATAGGGGACGGACCCAGGCTGGTGAAAGCGGAATCGGAGAAGGCAGAAGGGTCACGAATCTGAACGTGGGGGTCCAGAATTCAGGGATGCGGAAGGGTCCCAAGAGCACTGCAGAGCCTGGGGTGGGGGGCGAAGGGCATTACTGAGGGGCGGAAGAGAGAAGGCGGAGGCGCAGGATTGGGAGCAGAGTGGCTGAGGTCGGGGGGTGGGGGGGAGCCGAGGCAGACACGGAGATCTCAATGGATTGGAGGGTGGGGGCAGACGCGGCGACAGCAGGGCTGCGGCGGGCAGGGGCAAGTCCGAAGGGCAGGCGGGCCCCGGCTGGCCGGGCCGCAGCGCGAGGCGGCGGGGCCGGCGGAGCCCGGGGGGCTGGGGGGCCGCTCCCTCCCCTCCCCCTCCGGCTCCTCCATTGTTCGCGGGTGGGGAAGGGGGGAGGGGCGGGAACCAGGGGGAGGGCGGACCAGCCTCTCTCACTCGCTCCCTCCCTCCCTCGCAATGGCGGCGGCGGCGCCTCCTTCCTGCGGCCGCCGCTCCCGCGCGCGCTCCCCCTCGCTACTGCGCGTGCGTGGCGCGGGGACCGTTGCAGGGGGATAACGGCCCCAGAAGCGCGCGCCGCGAGGGGATAACCGGCGCGTGGCGGAGAGAAGCGAGAGCGCGTGCGCGCCGGAGGGATTCTGCCACCGCAGCGTCCGCGTCCAGGGAACGGGCGCGGAGGGCGCAGTGCGCGTGCGCTTCTCCCCCCCCCCCGCCCCTACTGCGGTGGCTGCAGCGCCAGACAGAGCGCGAGGAGACCTGCGACTGGGCAGAGGACTGGGGTGGGCAAGAGCGCGTGCGCGGGAAGGGCTGCCAGCCGCTGCGGCTACTCGCGCGAGGCGGAGGGAGTGGTCCTCGAGAGGCGCGCGCACCCTTGCGCGCACCAGAAGCAGCCAAAACCCTTCTCGGGCCGGCTCTTGGAGAAAGCGGGAGGGGAGAGGCATGGCTGGGCTTTGGGGGCGGGGGCGAAGGGCGCGATCCCGCTCGCGCGGGACCTGACCAGCCAATAAGAGGCAACGGGAGGTGGGTTTGCCGCGCGAGCCCAGCCCCCGGGATAACGGAGGAGGAGAGAAGGAGCGACGTAACGTGGGGCGGTGGGGCGGGGCTGAGGAGGAGGGAGCGCACCCAGTGGGGAGTTGATTGGGGGACACAGGGAGGCGTGGCCCGCTCCAGCCCAATAGGAGTCTCGAAATTCGTCGTTCCGGAAGAAGAGGCGGGGCTGCGAAGCGTGTGCTCTTTTCCCTGGCAGCGAAGAAAATTTGCAGGCAACGCGCACATTATTACAAATTGCTTTGGGTTCCGTGATCGCCAAATCTCGGGAGACGGGAGAGGGCCTGGTCCCGCATACATCCCTGGCCTCCAAGTCAGTATTGTGCCAATGACTGCAAATCAAATGTCAGTTTGGGCGCCCAGAGGGGAAATAGTAGTGATGGGAAGGGGCACCGCTGTAACCCCTGAGTTCCTTCCTCTGAACTGAAGAGGGGTTCCTCTGGGAGCCCTCCGGAAGTACGGATCGTGGAAGATGAGTGTTCTGGGAACCCAGTCAATATTTAAGGAATGCATGAAGAAAAGCTATGTTTCTTATTGCATTTTTCGTTTCTTTGCTCAGTCTCTTCATCTTAAAAGTAGAATGATAATCTTATCTCTTAGTAAGATTTGTTGGGAGAATTAAATGAATTCTACTTGTAAAGTGCTGAAAATCATGCCTTGCTCTATAAACACTGACAAAATTACATGCACTCAAATTTTGGTTTTTGGTGGGTTTTTTTTTTTTTTTGGAAAATTGAAGTATAGTTAATTTACAATGTTGTGCTAGATGCGCTCAAATTTTAAAGCATCTCACTAAATAAAGATTTTCTGATTTTGGAAGTTTGTTTTTTAGCATTGTGGGCGAAACAAATCCAGTGCCTGGGCCAGATTTTCTCTACATGTCACTGCAAGCCCTGATTTGTAAGCGATTTTGAAATCTATCACTTGAGAAAACCAGAAAAACCTGGGGAGAAGGGACATCGGATTCCCCTACCTCAAATTAATATGTGTTTATAACTCCAATGCAGTGTTCTAGTTCTTTTGAATATTGGGAAATTTTTGAACTGGCAGCACCTAGAGAAGAGAGAAGCCTGGGCTCACTCGGGATCCAGATGCCCCTCTCCCCTTCTTTTAGAGCCCATCAACTCTGCCTTATTCAAGTCTCGCTTGAGGTCACTTCCTCTGGGTGACCTCCCAGATTTGACCTGACCCCTCATACTTTATAAAAATGGGCACTTTATGCTAGGCAACATTCTAAAGCACTTCAAACATATTAACTCACTTAATCCTCACACCTTACAAGTAGGTTGGGGTTGTTATTATTCTACTAAACTAAGGCACAGAGAGGTTATACAGCTAGTGAGTGGCAAATGTGAGATTTAAACTCAGACAACAGGGTCAGATAGTCACACACTTTGTTCTTTTTCATAGCACTCCATCAGGGGTTGAAGTTCTGTATTGGCATCACCATATTATGCGGGAACCCTTCAAAGCCAGGAACTCTGGCTAGATCCTCAGTCTGAAAGATGACCCACACTAAATACTTGCTACTGAATCCAGTGGTGAACAAAGGGAGTGATGGCTGGCACTGAGGGCATGGTAGCCAAGACACAATCCTTGTTTTATAACTAACTCTAATCCTCTTTCAGATACTAGTTCAGATGTCCCCTCTTCCAAGATGCCCTCCCACAGACTGTTTCCAAATTGGGAAAGGAGTAGTCAAAGTTGTATATTGTCACCCTGCTTATTTAACTTATATGCAGACTTACATCATACAAAATGCTGGCTGGATGAAGCACAAGCTGGAATTAGGATTGGCAGGAGAAATATCAATAACCTCAGATATTCAGATGATACCACCCTTATGATAGAAAGTGAAGAGGAACTGAAGAGTCTCTTGATGAAAGTGAAAGAGGAGAGTGGAAAAAGCTGGCTTGAAACTCAACATTCAAAAACCTAAGATCATGGCATCAGGTCACATCACTTTATGGCAAATAGATGGGGAAACACTGGAAGAGAGAGACTATTTTCTTGGGCTCTGAAATCACTGCCGATGGTGACTGCAGCCATGAAATTAAAAGACACTTGCTCCTTGGAAAAAAAGCTATGACAAACCTGGACAGCATATTAAAAAGCAGAGACATTGGAGAAGGAAATGGCAACCCACACCAGTACTCTTGGCTGGAGAATCCCTTGGACAGAGGAGTCTGGTGGGCTACAGTCCATGGGGTCACAGAGTCAGACACAACTGAGTGACTGACACATACACAAAGTTGAGGAGATGCTTGATGGTGCAAGGGTACACTTTATTTACTCTCCCATCTCCTGCAGGAAGCTGGACGGGGCAGGCAGCACCTGGGAGGCAGGATGGCTCACCCCCTCCCCCATCCCTCCTGGAAGTCTTGGGGCCTCAGTGCCTGCAACAACTGGCTTTGGGCAAATAAAAGACTAAGTTGTTTGCCAAAGGAAAAAAAAAAAAGGCAGAGACATGACTTTGCCAACAAAGGTCCATCTAGTCAAAGCTATGGTTTTTCCAGTAGTCATGTATGGATGTGCAAGTTGGACCATAAAGAAAGCCAAGCACAGAAGAATGATGCTTTTGAACTGTGGTGTTGGAGAAGTCTCTTGAGAGTCCCTTGGACTGCAAGGAGATCAAACCAGTCAATCCTAGAGGAAATCAGTCTTGAATATTCATTGGAAGGACTGATGCTGAAGCTGAAGCTTCAATACTTTGGCCACCTGATGTGAAGAACTGACTCATTAGAAAAGACCTGATGCTGGGAAAGATTGAAGGCAGGAAGAGAAGGGGATGACAGAGGATGAGATGGTTGGATGGCATCACCTACTCGATGGACATGAGTTTGAGCAAGCTCTGGGAGTTGGTGACGGACAGGGCAAACCGCCGTGCTATAGTCCATGGGGTCGCAAAGAGTCAGACACCACTGAGCCACTGAACTAGGCTTCCACTGCACCTTTGGGTCCTCCAACCAAGCCCTGACCATCCTGGGTTTCCCATATACTGATAGGTCTTTCCCACGAGACTGTGAGCCCCATGAGGGACAGGACTCTATTGAGGCTGTCTCAATTGATGCTAATGTTCCTAGCACCTGTCCAGGCACAAGGCAGGGGCTCAGGCAGTGTTTCCGTGGATGAAGGAAGGGAATCATCAAGGAGGGCCTTCCCAGCTCTGCATTTCTTTCCAGTGCACAAGAGAGCGGTTGTTAGCTGAGCAAGCCAACCACAGGAAGCAGGTTTCCCTCGGGGAAGTCGCCTCCCGCGCACCCAGCTAACCTCCACTGCAGGATATATAGATAAGCTAAAAAAATTAGCTGAGAGAAGTGCCGACTGTCAACGCAGGCCGGTTGTCAAGTTGTCAAAATTTCCCCACCATGGCCCTAGAGGCCCAAATAGCTGGGATTGGATTTCCCACTAATCGTGGAGCTGGAGTAGGTCAGAAGAGGGACCCGAGAATCTAGATCCGCATTCAAGAGATGCACAGGTAGAAAAGTCTGCAAAAGAGTTTTGCGCAGAGGGTGTAAATGCTAGGCCATATTCTCTCCATTCCTCCCAGTTTGAAAGAATCAAAGGGGGGACCAGGTCTCAGATTGACCAAAGAGTCAGTGAGCTCACAGCGCCGCCTACAAACCGAAGTGGGGAAGCTGCAGCTAGCTGATGCTTCTAGGGATGTCCTAGAGGGGTGAATTCTTCTGCTATTGGCCGGAAGAGCAGCCAATAACGAGGAAGGAACAGGAAGTGGGGATGCAGGGATTCACTGCAAAATCCCAGCCTGGTGGGCACAAGATAAACGTCTGATGGAAAGATCGATGATGAACATCCCAATTTCTATCAGCTTTACAATGGAGGGAATTCACTGGCGCTCTCAATCCCTGATAAGGGAACTAAGATCCCACAAGCCGTTCCGCAGGACCAAAAAAATAAAATAAAAAAATTTAAAAACTTAAAAAAATAAAATTAAAAAGAGACAAATCCTAGACTTTCCTGTCAGTCCAGTGGTTAAGACTCCATGCTTCCACTACAGGAGCGCTGGTTCGATCTCTGGTCAGAGAACTAGGATACCATAGGCCACACAGCGTGGCCAAAAAATAGAAAGAAAGAAAAGATTGATCCTATTTTTTTCTTAAAAGTCTTTCTCTTTTAATTAATTAATTAATTAATTTTAGTCCTGAGGCATGGCATGTTCCAGACCAGCGCACCCTGCAGGGAAAGCCCTGATAGCTATACCAGGAAAGTTCTGATAGATCCTGTGTTTTAAAATGGAAATACAGCACGCATGGAACAACAGACTGGTTCCAAATAGGACAGGGAGTACATCAAAGCTGTATATTGTCACCTTGCTTATTTAACTTATTTTCAGAGTACATCATGAGAAATGCTGGGCTGGATGAAGCACAAGCTGGAATCAAGATTGCTGGGAGAAATAACAATAACCTCACATATGCACATGACACCACCCTTATGGCAGAAAGCGAAGAAGAACTAAAGAGCCTCTTGACGAAAGTGAAAGAGGAGAGTGAAAAAGTTGGCTTAAAGCTCAACATTCAGAAAATGAAGATCATGGCATCCAGTCCCATCACTTCATGGCAAATAGAGGGGGAAACAGTGGAAACTGCAGCTGAATTTATTTTTCTGGGCTCCAAAATCACTCCAGATGGTGATTGCAGCCATGAAATTAAAAGACGCTTACTCCTTGGAAGGAAAGTTATGACCTGCGTAGACAGGATATTCAAAAGCAGAGACATTACTTTGCCAACAAAGGTCCGTCTAGTCAAGACTATGGTTTTTCCACTGGTCATGTATGGATGTGAGAGTTGGACTATAAAGAAAACTAAGTGTAGCAGAAGAATTGATGTTTTTGAACTGTGGTGTTGGAGAAGACCCTTGAGAGTCCCTTGGACTACAAGGAGATCCAACCAGTCCATCCTAAAGGAAATCAGTCCTGGGTGTTCATTGGAAGGACTGATGTTGAAGCTAAAACTCCAATCCTTTGGCCACCTGATGCAAAGAGCTGACTCATTTGAAAAGACCCTGATGTTGGGAAAGATTGAAGGCAGAAGGAGAAGGGGACAACAAAGGATGAGATGGTTGGATGGCATCACCGACTCAATGGACATGAGTTTGGGTGGACTCTGGGAGTTGGTGATGGGCAGGGAGTCCTGGCATGCTGCAGTTCATGGGGTGGCAGAGTCAGACACGACTGAGCAACTGAACTGAACTGAACTGATAACACGCATACTAAGAAGAACAAGAATCACAAGTGTACAGTTCAATGAATATTCCAAAGGAACACACCCCTGTAACCAGCACCGAGGTTAAAAAAAAAAAAAAAAGAATATGACCAACCTCTGAGAAGACCTCCCTCCATGTCCCTCTCCAGTCATTGATTTCTATGCCTTTTTTTAGTTTTGCCTGTTTTAATATTTTACATAAAGTGAATTAAGTTACCTCTTTTGATCAACATAGTTCGTTGGATTTACCCATATTATTTTAAATAAATGGAGATTGTTCATTCTTGGTGCTGTGTAGTATTCCACAGAATGAAGGCTCCAGTATGTGTTTGCTTCCCCGGTAGCTCAGCTAGTAAAGAATCCACCTGCCCATGCAGGAGACACAAGAGACATGGATTCAAACCCTGGGTCAGGAAGATCTCCAGGAGAAGGAAATGGCAACCTACTCCAGTATTCTTGACTGGAAAATTCCATGAGCAGAAGTGCCTGGCAGGCTACACAGTCCATGGGGTCACAGGGTCAGACATGACTGAGCACAAGCACATGTGCACGCGCGCGTGCACGCGCACACACACACACACACACACACACACACACACAATGTACTTACTCATTCTACTGTTGGTGAGTAGTTTCCACTTTTTGGCTATTATGAATAGTGCTACTATGGACAGTCTAGAACATGTCTTTTGGTAAATATGTGTACTCATTCCTGCTAGGAATGTACCGAAGAGTGGAATTGCTAGTCATAAGGTGTACATGAGTACGCCAACCAGTTTCCCAAAGTGGATGTTATTTATATTCCTAGAGACATTTAGAAAAATTTCAGCTGCTCCATGTTTTCCCAAACACTTGATACTGTCCAATCTTTTTAATGTTGGCCATTCTAATGGCTGTGTAATGGTATGTGGTTGAGATCTTAATTTGTCTTTCCCCAGTGATTAATGAGGTTGATCATCATTTCAGATATACACGAACCATCTGAATAGCAGCTTTTGTGAAATGCTATTCAAATCTTTGCCCATTTACTGTTGCTGTATACTTTTAATTATTTTTAATACCTAATAATACATGAATTTCTCATCCTTGAAAAAAAATACTCCAGCTAAGATGGAAGCTCCTTGGACAACCCAACCCCATCCTCTTGCCTCTCCCAAAATGTGTTTTCTTGAAGACTTCTCTATATATTTGCCTGAATGCAAGTATTTTGTTGAGACTGCATATGCACTAGTTGACTCTCCCCCTATCAATGTGCATTTTGTCTCTTTCCAATTTTTCTCTATGACAAGCATGTTGTAATGGGACCGAAAGGAGAGGATCCTTCTAGGTTCTAAAGAGGAAGTGCTGGGGCTGGCCCTTTCTGTCTATAGCTATAGAAAATAGATAGGGACTTCCCAGTGGTTAAGACTGCATGCTTCCCCTGCAGGGGGGGCAGGTTCAACCCTTGGTTGGGGAACTAAGATGATAGATGCTATGAGGTGCAGAAGAAAAAAAAGATTTAAAAAATATAATATAGATATATATTCTAGACAGATTTCTGTCTATATTTATAGAATACATAGATATGTTGTTAGATATCTGTTATATACATTGTAATATATACATATATATATTGTTATGTGCTTGTGCTTAGTCACTCAGTTGTGTCCGGCTCTTTGCAACCCCATGGACTGTAGCCCCCCAGGTCCCTCTGTCCATGGGGTTTTACAGGCAAGAATACTGGAGCAGGTTACCATTTCCTTCTCCAGGGGAATCTTCCTGACCCAGGAATCAAACCCAAGTCTCCAGTGTCTTCTGCATTGCAGGTGGATTCTTTACGGACTGAGCCATCAGGGAAGCCGCCATATATTGTTTTATATATATATAAAAATATATATAAGTATATATATGTATGTATACGTATATATACACACACATACACACATATTATATAGATATAGACAGACGCACACTGCAAACCACCCAAGCCATGAGATTCTTGAGAACAGAGACAAAGTCTGTTCCCTGCCTGCACATTCTACCTGGCTTTGTCCCTAACACCTCATCTGGGCCAGGTGCTTCTACTTGAAACGATTGTGGTAGCCGGGCCTCCAAGACGGACCCCACTGATTCTAACTGGTATTCGGGTCCCCTTTTACATTGGATAGGGCAGTTCCGGGTACTGATAAGATACTGTGGAAATCACAGGGTGTGACTTTGAGGCCGGTCATAAAAAATAAGGCAGCTATTGACCTGCCCCTTCTTGGCTCATTCACTCTGGGGGAAAACCACTGTCATGTGAGGACACGCACGTGTCCTAGTGGAGAGGGCCACCTGGCGAGGAACTGAGGCCTCCTGCCAACAGCCAGCATCAATCAGCCAACGCTGTTAGGGAGCCCCTGGGAGGGAGATTCTTCAGTGCCAGTCGAGTCTTCAAATGACTGCAAACCCCGCTGATATCGTGACTGCAACCTTGGGAGAGACACCGCCTGGAATCACCTAAGTAAGCAACTTCCAAATTCCCAATCCACGGAAGATAAGAAATATTTATCGTTGTTTGCTCAGCAATTTGTTTTTTATTTGCATATGTCATTTAAGTCTATTGCATATTGTCATTTAAGCCTATATGCATAAGTCTATTGCATATGTCTATTTCTTCTGCTAGACCATGAATGCTGTTGGGGTGGGGACAGTGTCTGTTTTCTTTTCTTTTCCTTTTTTTTATTATGGCAATTTCCAAGCATAAAATTTGAAAGCTTTACACAGTTCAGCTCAGTTCAGTCGCTCAGTCGTGTCCGACTCTTTGCGACCCCATGAACCACAGCACGCCAGGCCTCCCTGTCCATCACCAACTCCCAGAGTCCACCCAAACCCATGTCCATTGTGTCGGTGATGCCATCCAACCATCTCATCCTCTGTCGTCCCCTTTTCCTCTTGCCCTCAATCTTTCCCAGCATCAGGGTCTTTTCAAATGAGTCAGCTCTTCGCATCAGGTGGCCAAAGGATTGGAGTTTCAGTTTCAACATCAGTCCCTCCAATGAACACCCAGGACTGATCTCCTCTAGGATGGACTTGTTGGATCTCCTTGCAGTCCAAGGGACTCTCAAGAGTCTTCTCCAACACCACAGTTCAAAAGCAATTCTTCTGCACTCAGCTTTCTTTATAGTCCAACTCTCACATCCATACAAGACTACTGGAAAAACCATAGCCTTGACTTGACTGACCTTTGCTGGCAAAGTAATGTCTCTAGTTTTTAATATGCTGTCTAGGTTGGTCATAACTTTCCTTCCAAGGTGCTTTACACAGTGTATACCCATATACTCAGCGTCTAGAGTATATAATTTTGGGTTTTTTTTCACCTCTTTATTCTTTAATCTCTCTATCCACTAATCTGACTTCTTTTCTGATGTATTTAAAGGTTAATTGCAGGGACTTTCCTAGCGGTCCAGTGGCTAAGAATCTGCGCTTGCACTGTGGGGGCCTACGGTTCCAATTCCTGGTCTGAGAACTAAGACCCGCATGCTGTGCAGCACAGCCAAAATACAAAAAACAAAACAACATGCATATCATCAACTACGGTTCAATATTTTTGACTTTTTTTGTTCAGTTAAAAAACATTTTGGGGTGGGGGCGCAGTCCATGGAAACCCCTTAGGTAAATTTTATGTAATATGAAATGCACAAATCCTGTGTATTGTTTGTTGATTTTTGGTGTGTACCTACATCTATGTAACTAAAACCTCTTTCAAGATACAGAATACTACTATGCCAAATCCAGCATAACCCTTGCCTCCTAGCCCCGTGTCCACAGAGACAATCACTGCTCCTGTTTTTACATCATAGATCAATTTTACCAACTTTGGTCTTCATGGTCATTCAAACAAATTACATACTAACTACTCGTTCCTGTAAAACTTCTTTTATTTAGCCTTAAGGGTGTCTGTCGGAGAAGGCAATGGCACCCCACTCCAGTACTCTTGCCTGGAAAATCCCATGGATGGAAGAGCCTGGTAGGCTGCAGTCCATGGGATCACGAAGAGTCGGACAGGACTGAGCGACTTCACTTTCACTTTTCACTTTCATGCATTGGAGAAGGAAATGGCAACCCACTCCAGTGTTCTTGCCTGGAGAATCCCAGGGACGGGGGAGCCTGGTGGGCTGCCGTCTATGGGGTCGCACAGAGTCAGACACGACTGAAGCGACTTAGCAGCAGCAGCAGCAAGGGTGTCTGTTTCCTTGATTCCTATTCATTCATTCAGGAAACTTGTCGAACACCAGACTTGTGCCAGGCACTTAGCTGAGTGCTAGAGATCAGGGCTGGGACCCAGGGGAGGCAAGCCAGCTGCTCACTTTCAGGCCCTTGCAAGGGTCAACATCTAAGAGTAAGTGCCTTTTAAATTTTTGTACCTTGGGCACATTGCTTACTTTATCCTGGTCCCAACCCTGTAGGTGATACAGGAGTGCAAGAACTGAAAATGATCTCTTACCTCTTTTTGCCCCTACAGTTATTCAACACCTATGTGTTAGTTCTTCTGCTAATACCACACTTTTAATTTACATCCAGGATATGTTTTGTTTTTATTAAGGCAAGTCTGCCCTCAGAAGCAATACCTTTATCGAGTGCTTACTATGTGCCACCGTGTTCTAGTAAGGGGTCCCCAACAGCCGGGCCGTGTAAGAAGACAGGTGTACCTGTGAATAAGAATCAAGAAGACCACTATTACCTGATATAAACAGTGAACATTCATGATTTTAACTCATATTTATTGAGCGCTTACCATGTGTCGAGCACTGTGCTAAGTACTTGGGAAACTGGCCGAAGCTTTAAAACCACCCCCACTGAGGTGACCCCTTGATCACTTCTCTTTAACAGATGAAGAAATTGAGTTAAGAGGTGAAACTGCTCTCCCAAAGTCACAGAGCTAGGAAATGAGACGGCAGGCTTTGCACACAGTTCTGACTTCCAAAGTGATGCTATTAAACCACTGTCTGTCTCCCAGAGAAACACTCAACACATTTTAAACAGAGCACTAGGTTACCACGGAAACATAATTACATTTCCCAACGCTGTTTTATTTAAAACAGTTACTCCCAGCATGTCCTTCTCGCCTAGGCTGGGAGGTGGAGGGAGCGCTGACGGAACTACTTTTCCCAGGATGCAACTCTCGTCTCGCTGGCTGTCAGGCATGTCGGGAACTGTAGTCCTCCGAGGAGATAACAACCCACGGCTCCCAACATGCATTTGGAGCCTGAACCTTGCCGTAGGAAAAGCCCAGTCGCGCGGCATGCTGGGAAGCGGGACGGGCTCTTTTCCCGGCTTGCCTCCCCAACGAGCGAGCCTATTTTTTTCAGGACTACAATTCCCAGTGGGCTGTGCGCGAGAGGGCGGGCGAGCTCTTCTGCCGGAAGTCCGCTCTACGCCTGGGTCCCCCAACAGCTGCTGGAGCCGGAGCCACCCAGAAGCCGCGGGACCGGGGCCGCTGGGGTCCGGACGGGGGTCGCCATGGTAACGAGGGCGCGCCTACGCTGGGGACGGGCGAAGGGTGGGTCCACGTGCAGGTACTCCAGGCTCGGTGGGATACTGACAAGCCTCCCCTGCTGCGGTGCGATGGTCTGGGCCGGGCGCGGGCTCTCGGGATTGGGGCCGATCAAAGGCCGGCGAAGGAGGCAACTGGGGGTGGTTTTGGGCGCGAGTGTGCACTGGGGTTATCGAGGCTAGGGGGGGCTTCAGAAGACCAGGTGCCAGGGGAGAGGGCTGTGCGGGAGGGAGACATTCGAGATGGTTGGAGGATTTTGAAACTGGGAGGCTACTCACGAGGCAGGATCTCAGAAGCGGGGAGAAGGAACTGGAGGTGGGGAGGGGGCGTCCCAAGCGGATGGCTTTCCGGGAGTGCGTCAGAAGGGCTGGAGAAGAATGGGAGACGTTGAGATAGGAGAGTGGGGGTCTCTAGGAGCAGGAAACCGATGTTGCAGGCGGAGAGAGGGTGTTGGAACTGGGTGGGATACTGCTGGTGAGAGAGTCTCATGGGTAAGAGACTGGACCCTGGAGACAGGAAGTACTGTAGGGAATGGGCCTTTAGAGTTAGGAAAAGTGTGCTGTAAGAGGGAAGAAGGCTTGGAGTAGGCAGTGAATACTGCACATGAATGGGGAGCAATGGAACAGATCTCTGCAAGAGGAGGGGTCTCAGAGGGTAAGGCGTAAGCATGGAAGTGAGAGGTGGGGAGGGGGTGTGGGGAACAAGGACTGGGCATTGGAGCTGGTGCCAATCCCCAGGGATGGGGCACCCTGACAGAGAGCCCTGAAACTGGGAAAGCTGGAGTCAAAAAAGAGCAACTCCGGGGGGGCCGGGGGAACTTGGAGGTAGAGAAGTCTGGCGGGGGGGCACTGAGAGGGGACATCAGAGGGGCGAGGATACAGAAAGGACGGGACTTCTCAATGTGGATTCCCTGGGATGGAGAGACTGGTTGGGAGGAGAAACAGGAAGAGGTGTATGAGGGAATTCAGGAGTCAGAGACAGAGCTCTCCCTTAGTTCTGTAGCCTTGCTCCTGTCTCTCCTCCCGATCTCCTCCATCTATCTCTGGCTCTGGCCCCCAGGCTGTAGCTGCCTGGTGTGGGTCCCACTCCCACCCCATGCCCTTTGCCTGCCTGCCAGAACCCCTGCCTTGCTAGGAAGTGGTTTTCCCTGGCTCAGCAGAAGGGGTTCTTGGAAGGAGAGTGTAATATCCTGTTCCCGTCCAGCTCAGATGAGTTGGGGGAGGAGGGATGGAGTGTGTGGAGAATGAGGTTTACGAAAGAGAGCAGCCTCTCATGACCCGGTGGAGGCTTCCACAAGTCAGGATAAGGGGATTCAGAGCAAAGCCTTTGGATTCCCAGCTCTGCTTTCTGGCTGTGAGAATTACATTCTCTGAGCCTCGATTTCTTCATCTATAAAATGAACATGAGTACACCCATCTCCAACAGAACTTGGCTCAAAGACAGGCTTCCTAGCTGCATGCACTTGGCCCATGATTTTCTTAAAGTCAAATAACAATGAGTTATATCACTAAGAACTAATGTTTGTATAATGCTTAGTATGTGCTAGTCACTGTTTTATCCCTGTTGTGTTCATGAACTCGTGCAACGGTCTCATGAGGGGGAGGTGCTTTCATTATGCCCATTGTGCAGACAGTGAAACTGAGGTCCAGAGAGGTGAAGTAACTTGCCTACAGACTCACAGCCAACAGTGCCAGGATTCATTCAGGCTCTAGAGTCTGTGTTTTTAGCCACTTCTGGTCAAATGCATCAGTCATAATAGTTAATTTTATTGAACACTCAGTATATAAATGGGACTACACAAAACACTTCCGAGATCAACTTGTTCGGTGTTCACAGTAGCCCTGTGACAGTTGAGCTGTCTCCTAGGCATCACTGATGATAATTGCAGCTGACACCTGGCTTGCCTGTTAGTGCAAGCCACTGACTAAATTTATAAACTTATTTAACCTTCAAAACACCCTGACAAAGTGAGTCTTCTAAGGAAAACTTGTTTCACCATGGGGAAACTGAGGCGTAGAAGGGCGGATCTTTTGTCCAAGGTCAGGGAGACAAGACTTGGTGGAGCTTGGGACTCAGCGCCCTAGAAACGACTGCAGAGTTGGCCAGTGGACGAGAGATCACTCCACGGGGTGTTGGAGGGACCTGGGACCGGAGCATGTGGCCAGGTCAGCCTGGCTGGGCTCAGGGGAGTGGCCGAGACCCTTGGAAGGCAGGCAGCTGGGACACGTGGACCCTATCTTCCCCATGGGGCTGGGTGGGGCTGTTGGGCAGGGCTGCCCTGCACTGGCTCGCCCACCCCACCTCTCTCCCTGCCTCCTCCTCTTGCCATCCCCAGATCCGCTTCATCCTCATCCAGAACCGAGCAGGCAAGACGCGCCTGGCCAAGTGGTACATGCAATTCGATGATGACGAGAAACAGAAGCTGATCGAGGAGGTGCATGCCGTGGTCACTGTCCGAGACGCCAAACACACCAACTTTGTGGAGGTGACAGCTACCCCCACCCCCGCCAGTGCCTCCCACACTCCCCTGCTTTCTTTTGATGCCTCCCTTCCCAGCCTCAGATGGCGATCACCTCTCAGACTCTCCTTCCTCCCCGCCGTTCATTTATTCAACTTGCCTGCCATCTTTTTCCTTTGAGGAGGGTGGGTTACTTTTCAGGGTGAACATTTTCAGACATACAGGTTAGTACAATGAGACATCCACTGAAAATTCCCCCAGATTTCATCAGTATTAAGAGTTTGCATTTTTGTTCTTTTTTTTCTCTCTTCTTATTTTTTTTGGCCAAATAACCTTTTTTTTTTTTTTTCCTGATGCCTTTTAAAAACTTACTACAAAAATGCTCAAACACATAAGCGTAGAGAATGGTGTACGGAACCATCCCTGGCTGTCATGTTTTCAGTTCAGTTAGAGAGATCATGGGGGAATCCCCTGGCATTCTGGAGGGTAGGATTGCGTGCTGTCACTCCCAAAGGTGCGGATTCAGTCCCTGGTTGAGGAGCTAAGATTGCATAAGCCATGTATTGCAGTAAAAAAAAAGGTATAGAGATAATGACATTTCATCTCTAAATATTTCAGGATACATCTCAGAAAAAAAAAGACACTACCTTCCATGACCACAGTATCATCAGGCCTGATAAAAGGAGTCATACTTCCTTACTAATATTACTCTAAACCTGATCAATATTTAAATTCCCCTCAGATCATCAGAGGGCTTCCCAGGTGGCCCTAGTGGTAAAGAACCCACCTGCCAATGCAAGAGACATAAGAGATGCAAGTTCGATCCCTAGGTCAGGAAGATCCCCTGGAGGAAGGCATGGCAACCCATTGCAGCATTCTTGCCTGAAGAATCCCATGGACTGAGGAGCCTGGCAGGGTACAGTCCATGGGGTCACAAAGAGTCAAACATGACTGAAGCAACTTAGCATAGCACAGATCATCAAAACTGATTTTCCAAAGCCAGTCAAGGATCTTGGCATTGGTTTTGGTCTCTTTATTGAGATGCTTCTAGCTTTAATTCCCACAGTATTAGCCTGTTAAGAGACCAGGCTGATTGTCCTGTGTGTGTGTATGCGCGCTCAGTCGTGTCTGACTCTCTGTGACCCCGTTGACTGTGGCCCGCCAGGGTCCTCTGTCCACGTAGAGTTTAACAGTATTTATTGGCAGCTCACTATGTGCCGAGTACTGTTCTAGGCACTGGTGATACAGCAGGAAATGAAACAGACCCAGCCCCTTCCCTCGGAGAGCTGACGTTTTTAGTTTTAGTCAATGGGAGGTTGTTATTATAATGAAGATACAGTGTATCAGGTATGATAGATGCCAGGGAGAAAAAGGAAGCAGCTGTGGGGGATGGAATGGCTGGGGTGTATACAGTAGGGGGTGGGGAGTGGAAGGTAGGTTTAAATGGTTTGATCAGGAAGTCTTCATTGAACAGGGGACATTTGAACCCAGACCTGAAGGAATGGAGAAGTGGAAGGAGATGATATCTGACAATAAGTGCAAAGGCCCTGAGGCAGCAGGGTGTACAAGGGCATTCCTGGAATAGCAAGAAAGCCGGTGTATCTGAGGTGGGGTAAGCCAGGGAGGAAGGTGGGAGCAGATGAGGTTGAAGATATAACAGAAGCAGGAGGTTCAGGGCCTTGTGACCTGTCGTGAGGACTTGGGCCCTTACTCTGAGCGAGAAGGGACCCACAGGAGGCTTCTGAGCTGAGGAGGGAGGGAGGCTAGCTTAGGCTTTAGGGATCCCTCTCTAAGGGGCAGCAGCAGAAGCAGAGGACTGCTCGGGAGGTGACCACTGCGGCCCAGGTGAGAGATGCTGGTGACTTTCACAGTCACGGAAACTGGGGGTGGCGAGAAGCGTTTTGAAAGGAGAGCCAACTGAAGGGCTAAAGATTGGAGGAGGTGTGGGAAGGAGAATAGAGCCACCAGGAGGGGGCGCTGTCATTTCCCCAGATAGGCTGACTTAGCAAAGAACAGGTGGCGGGGAAGATCCAGTGGGGTGTCCATTCCCAACCCAGTGGACATGTTGGGGGCGGGATGATGAAGGGAGGGGAGCCGGAGCATAAGGGATGTCGGCTCTCCCGGGGCACCATGCTGCCAGCACAGGGCCAGCCCCACGCTGAGTGCTGGAAGCGACAACAGCTGAGGGACCCGGAGTGGGCAGGGAGGCGGATTAGGAGGAGCCAGAAAGGTTTGATGCCAGGTGAGAATGTCACAAGGGGGCCGGACCGTCTTAGATTGCTCCCGACCCAGGCCCACTCCAGACTGGAGCCCTGTGCAGGGCATCACTGGTGACACAGCGGTGACAGGAAGGAGCCAGGCAATGACAGCAGGAGAGAAAAGAGCACTGCTGAGGGTCAAAGCCTGCCAAGGCCACACCTACGACGGTCGGTGGGTAACTTCTCCAGCTCAAGTCTTCGTGCCCTCATGGGTTCTTGTCTCGAACCTGCCCCTCCAGAGGAGGGGCCTTCAATCATTTGATCGTGAACATTTTTTTTTTTTTAAAGTAGAGTTAACATCCTGATATATTCTTACTAATCTGTGGATTATGTGCAGGAGCTACTATAATAATATTGGGCTTCCCTCGTGACTCAGTGGTAAAGAATCTGCCTGCCAATGCAGGAGATGTGGGTTCGATCGCTGGGCGGAGAAGATCTCCTGGAAAAGGAAATGGCAACCTGCTCCAGTATTCTTGCCTGGGAAATCCCACGGACAGAAGAGCCCAGCGGGCTGCAGTCTCTGGGGTCTCAAAAGAATCGGACACAACTTAGGGACTAAAGGACTAAACAACAACAGCTCAAAAGTATGCTGCTGCTGCTGTCGCTTCAGTCGTGTCCGACTCTGTGTGACCCCATAGATGGAAGCCCACCAGGCTCCCCCGTCCAGGCAAGAACACTGGAGTGGGATGCCATTTCCTTCTCCAATGCATGAAAGAGAAAAGTAAAAGGGAAGTCGCTCAGTTGTGTCCGACTCTTCGCGCCCCCATGGACTACAGCCTACCAGGCTCCTCCACCCATGGGATTTTCCAAGCAAGAGTACTGGAGTGGGTTGCCATTGCCTTCTCCGCAAAAGTATCAGTTCAGTTGCTCAGTCGTGTCCGACTCTGCGACCCCATGAATCGCAGCACACCAGGCCTCCCTGTCCATCAGCAACTCCTGGAGTTCACTCAGACTCACATCCATCGAGTCAGTGATGCCATCCAGCCATCTCATCCTCTGTCGTCCCCTTCTCCTCCTGCCCCCAATCCCTCCCAGCATCAGAGTCTTTTCCAATGAGTCAACTCTTCACATGAGGTGGCCAAAGTACTGGAGTTTCAGCTTAAGCATCAGTCCTTCCAATGAACACCCAGGACTGATCTCCTTCAGAATGGACTAGTTGGATCTTGCAGTCCAAGGGACTCTCAAGAGTCTTCTCCAACACCACAGTTCAGAAGCATCAATTCTTCGGCGCTCAGGTTTCTTCACAGTCCAACTCTCACATCCATACATGACCACAGGAAAAACTATAGCCTTGACTAGACGATCCTTTGTTGCCAAAGTAATGTCTCTGCTTTTGAATATGCTATCTAGGTTGGTCATAACTTTCCTTCCGAGGAATAAGCGTCTTTTAATTTCATGGCTGCAGTCACCATCTGCAGTGATTTTGGAGCCCAAAAAAATAAAGTCTGACACTGTTTTCACTGTTTCTCCATCTATTTCCCAT
Source organism: Cephalophus harveyi (assembly GCA_006410635.1). Classification (NCBI taxonomy): domain Eukaryota; kingdom Metazoa; phylum Chordata; class Mammalia; order Artiodactyla; family Bovidae; genus Cephalophus; species Cephalophus harveyi. The sequence continues at coordinate 8,185 of SJYT01021743.1, read as the reverse complement.
GAAGTGATGGGACCACATGCCATGATCTTCATTTTCTGAATGTTGAGCTTTAAGCCAACTTTTTCGCTCTCCTCTTTCACTTTCATCAAGAGGCCTTTTAGC